>MU227804.1:2205931-2228912 GCA_018584345.1 Thuja plicata
TTAATTTATTTCCTTTTTCAACAAATAAAGTGCTTTAAGTGGGGATTTTTATTTATTTAATTAAAAGAGGGGTTTTCTTTCAATTAAATAAATTAGAAGAATTTTATTTAATTAAATGAGAGGAATTCGAATTTAATTAAATAAGAAGAATTTAATTAAAAGGGAGATTAAATCTTTTAATTAAATAAGAGAAATTTTATTTAATTAAAAGAGAGATTAAATCTTTTAATTAAATAAAAATGATCAAACCTTAGGAAATATTGAAATAATTGAATAATTGAATTAATTACAATTTGATCAAGGAAATTAATTTGAATTGATAATGTTTCAAAGTATTGATTCAGAAATTTGATAAATTGATAAAATAATAAATGGGGCCCAAAGTCTAGGCGACCATTTTAGGGTGCATACACTATGTACTAAGTCATTGTTTTTTTAGTGTGGTGTTGTGGCATCACATGATTGGTTACTTTTTAGATTTCATGCCCAACGGAATCCTCAATAGATTTCTCTTCGACAGAAGTGGGGAAACGCCCTTGAATTGGCCGCGACAACAAAATATCTTGTGGTAACACTGTATGTCACTTTTGTTATTTTTTTGATTTGATTGTATAACTTTTTATGGTCAATTTATGTGATTATAAGAAATTTTTAGATTAAATTAATATATGTATATTAGGATTTGTTATCTTCAATAAAATATATTTGTTCACTCTAAACTAATAGTCATATTAAATGAGGTTTCTTTCAAAATCTTTAAAATAGTAATGTAGTATTAAGTACAAAATATATAGATTGCAATCTTAAATTTTTAGATACCTGTGTATCATTTTTCTCATAAGAAAAAATAATTTTGATAATGAATGTTATACCTATTTTATTTGCAAAATTTATTTAATTATCTTATAATTTTAAAATATTTTTAGTTGAATTTTTTTTATAAAAGTAATATCTTACAATTTTTTTGATTGATTAGTTGGGATGATTTATATGATACTTGTGGAATAGTAACATGATAATATTGGACACCTTGTTGACTATTTCAATCTACATATTTTGACTATTTGCTTTCTATATGAGAATATTTATAATATACCAATTTTAAGAAAGTCTCACTTTTATATATGTATAGCTTAATTAATTTAATAAATATCATAATTATTAAAAATAGTTTATTAATAATTCACACACACAAGCTCAATCATATATGTACACACAAGTTTTTACCATGTGGGTAGCTTTGGTTATATTAAATAAAGAAACTAGATTCCACATGTTCCCAAAAAGGAGAATTCTGAATCTTCATGCTCTTAATTGTTGCTATGCAAAATGAAGAGGTGACCTTTTTTTTAAATTCTTGCAATAACTCTTTACATAAATTTCCTAAACTTATCAAATTTATAGTGTAACAATTTTGTCATCTATATCATAGAAGATAAATTTGTAAGAAGATTGAATTCCTCTCTATTGAAAATGCCACCTGTAATCACCCAAAAATGGTCTACGAAACCATAGGCCCCTAATCTCCATATCTCATCAAGAAAACCCTAATCTTGATCACCTTAAGTATTAACCTAAAGAAAATTCAACATCTTTAGTATGATCTGACCTAAACCCTAGGTCTTATTCTATCATTGCACTTGATTTAATTATTTAATTCCTAAATCCTAAAATATTGGCAATCAAACCTTATGTCATTTATTTAATTAATATCCTAGTATGTTGATTAAATAAATAGATAATTGTCAAATTAAATGTAAAAATAAATTAAAATTAATAAATTGAGTAAAAGTTCATTTACATCACTTAAATATTTAAAAATGCATTTATGTGTCATCATTTGAGTTGACTAAACATCAAATTAGAAACCAATCTTTCTTGTCTAGTTAACTAAGTCTCTTCTTCTCTTCATTTCGGAAACAATCTAGTTAACTAAGAATTCAATATTCCTCACAAAAGGTAATTAGCATTTATGAACTCCAAAATTCCATAAATTAGGAAATTAGCCAATTAATTAATAGGTCATTAATTAATTGTGGAGGCTTAGGATAAGGAATTAATACATATAATTTACTCATAAAAGCTAGGGATAAATCACAGGTCATTCATCCCGAGAGGACAAATTAGAAAATCAATGGCCAAATCGTAGGAATTAATGCATAATTGAATTTATTTTGATTATATTGACAAGGATTAGGAACAATTCTGATGGTTCTAGAATAGTTTATGAAAAATACGAGGCATTGATGAACTTTGACAATGCGCCCAAATAATGATGTTTAAAAATAATTAAATAGAATCAATGAACTTTGATGATCCCATAGAATTGATAAAGAATAAGGAGACATCGATGAACTTGGACAATGCTCCTGAAATAATGATGATCTAAAATAGCATCAATGATCTTGGACAATGCTATTGAATTAGTGATGATGGATTGATGGCGATAGCATCGATGAACTTGGACAATGCTATCAAATGAATGATGAAAAGAGATGAGGCATTGATGAAATTTGAAAATGCCATAGGATGATATGAATGGATTAATGATGACAAGATTGACCAGATTTGGAAAGGATTTGATCATTTAGAAAGTGATTTAATTAGGCATTGATGATCTTGGACAATGCCCCAGAATGGTTGGAATGAGTCCAAAATGATCCTAAACAATCCTAGAGTGATTAGGTAAGATTTGAATTTATTTAGGATAATTTGATATGGTTTAGAATATTTTAGGATTAAATAGCATCGGTTTAGGAAGATTTATGATTGATCGAGATCGATTAGGAAATGATCAATTTAGCAAAGAGGACATAAATATTAGCAATTAATCAAATAATTCACAATATTCAATTAAAGATGACAGACATAATGTTTTCATACAATAAAGACCATATGCGCAAAATAGAGGAATAATTAGAATGTAAAACAATGTTTCAATTGTAATGCTAAAAATGTTAAACACGTAGACTAGTAGGCTCGAACCATTTTTGAGCGTCTACATTTTTCTCCTCTTTGATACAATGCGATTGTGAGCATTGTGCCAAAGAAAATAGAATAAAATCACATTAAAACATGTCCTAGTGACAATGGGATACATGGGTTCCCCCTCGAGAAATTGACCGAAAAATGCAAGTGATAGGTCAATTTCTCGACAATGACGAGACAAATCCACAACAACAAACAGATAAAAAATTGGAGGTCAAACACAAAAGTTATGAGGCTCAGAGTGCAAAAGAATCATGACCAACACAAGAGGCAAGGGTTTTATGTCCATCTAGGCAACCAAGAGGCTATAAAAAGTCATGGAGAGGAGTTGAGAGGTCATTTTCACTCTCACTTTTGGAAGAATTTGAGCTCTGGTACTAGGAGAATGGATCGATTGCCACTGGAGAATCAACACAGGGAATGAGTGCATAGCTATTGGCAGCCAGAGGAGACAGGACCAGAGGTGAGTACATCTGAGCCTCTTAGTAATTTCAACTTCTTGCATGTATTTCTAGGAAGTTAGGGGTAAAAAACAAGGTCAAACTAAGGTCAAAGGGGTGGGTTTTCTACCCACACATGCCAAGTGCATAGAAAACACACCCAAGTGTTTAAAAAATGCATTTGGCTTGCCAAGTGTGGTCCTAGCTGCACTTGGTTGGCCAAGTTGCGCAGTTGGTTAGGCCTTTTGCAAATCGGGTTTAAACAGGCTCCAAAGGGTACTAAACCTTCCTAAACATCCCTAAATAGGTCAAAACCCTAGGTGAGGTCCAAAAATAGGTCAAAGTTGGTCAAAAATGATCAAAGTTGGTCAACAAACAATATAAAGTATAGAAAGTTGACCAAACTTGCATGGCAATTGTAGGAGGAGGTAGGGTTACTACAGACATAGGAGAGTAGGCCTACATGCCTAAATCTATGACATAGGTTCTGTGACCATGAGAGGAAGATCCTTGCCTCAATAGGGTTGTACTATATCACTTATAGACCCAAGATTAGGGAAAATAGAGGATTGATCATATCATTAGCGGAGCAATGACACTTCGAGATGAGTACATTCCACCTACCTATAAGAGAGGCAAAAGTGACACTAGAGGATGTATGATGCATCCTTAGGATACTAATTCATGGAGAGTTGGAAAAATATGACCCCACTATAGGTAGACAAGCTCTTCATAGACTATTTTGCAATGATGACGATGAACTGGACATCCAAGACTATGAGATCATGTGGGAGACTGTTGTCAGTTAGCATGACAGATTGGTTGTGGTGATATGTTGCATGATTATAGGATTACTAGTGCCAGATAGATTAGGACACAGATTCCCTATTGGCTGGGGAAAGTTATAGAGAGGATGATCATAGATGGTACTATGTTCACATGGGGTCCATGCATGGTCGCTATGACATACTACCATATGCATCAGGTGGTATACATACATGGATTATCTATCAACAATGGGATCACACTGCTACAAGTTTGGGCCTATGAGAATATATCAGTATTATGACCTATTGCAGTGAGAGTTGTTATTTCAGATATGTCATATGTATACTATTACAGAGGGGTACTAGCACAGGAGCCTCTAGGATATTCTTTGCACTTCAGGCACGAGATGGATACTCTAAGGGATTTCACGTGGTGACCATATAGAGATTTCCCTATATGAGATGATGGCAGGGAGAAATTTCCATACTACAAGAATGAGAGGTATCTCATCAGGAGTACCATCATAGGACATGTGGTTATCCAGCTACAACTTCCAGAGAGAGTCTGCAAATAGTTTAGGGAGAGACATGGAGTGCTGACATGGATGGAACTATTTGCACACTCGGGAGGTGAGATCAGATAATGGGGTGCATTACTCAAGCCACAAGTGACATATGGCAAGTTTGAGTAGTTACAAAATAGATAGTGGGGATTTGATGTCACAGATGTAGGGATGAAAAAATATTATGATAGATGGTTTGTGTATAGACCTTTTCCTTGGACAGATCTAGATGTACAGACCTGTGCCTCTGGTTTGTGTATAGACCTATGCCTCTGACAGATCTAGATTAAATTCTCAGAAGATGAAGACATTTGAGCTTATACTTGGCTCTCACCTAACACATAGTAGGGCCTTAGGGTCTTAATCACATTTATGTGACCACTCTTGCTAAGGTGCTTTGTGGGGCTGCTGTCCTGAATTGGGCTTGCGCGCATACAAAGGGTGTGTTTGAACGGAGACCCTTACTAAGAACCCTAGAGTAAAAGTCACTCAGTTCACCCACAAAAGTGGGATAATGTAAGTGCAAGGGAGATAATAACTCCCCCAATACACTCACCATATCGTGCCCCCATTAGCATTTGGAGTTAGATAATACGACATCACTAGACCCATTCCATGGCTAGTTTTGACCATATTACTATTAGCTCTTGGGTGTGTACCTAAGTTTGTGAGCGATGATTTTTCCACTTACCCAATCTCCTTAGATCTAGAATTTTATTTCTGTGCTTGGGTTACTTTGTTACATGATGTGTTAAATGTGCTTGAAAACATGAAACATCAAAATAAAAAACTGAAAAAATACAAACAGAAAGTGAAAAACAAATTTTTTGTATGACCCTTTATCCTGACTCGTACGAGTCAAGATCTTGTACCTATTTACTCATATCACCTGGTGATAGTACTCATATCACTCTATGAGAACACTCGCATGAGAGTATGCATTTCCTGCTTATTTTGACCTATTTTGACTTGTCA
The DNA here is from genome assembly GCA_018584345.1 of Thuja plicata. Lineage (NCBI taxonomy): Eukaryota > Viridiplantae > Streptophyta > Pinopsida > Cupressales > Cupressaceae > Thuja > Thuja plicata. The sequence continues at coordinate 2,211,665 of MU227804.1, forward strand.
TATGAACTCTGGTATGAGAAATCTAGTTTATCGTATCATCTATAGGGAACACTCGTGTTGGTTCTCAAATCAACATATTGGATTTCCTATGGAATTGCCAATCCAATACTTGGGAACCCAATTGATTTGGCCAACTAACAAGTCACAACCAAGGCAAGGTTGGAACTTCTGCAATTATGGCTCTGCAAAACCAAGGATGGTAGGCCTATACCTTGACTTATCCTTCAAGTTACAAGGATTTTTATAGCAGATAAGTAACACTTCAACCTTCTCTCTCAAGTATGGCAAGGCACTTGAAAGAAATCTAACTGAAAGCAATATATCATGAACTATAAATTAAAATACTTTAAGTAAATGAAAGAATATTTAGTAAATATGTATGTAATTTGAAATGAACAGATAGATAAGATATCACGAAACTATAAACAATGAACTAAATAACTATAATCCAAATAAGCAAGAAATACTAGTGCCTTAATCAACCATGGGCAATAGAGTTACTATAATTCCAATCTTATGTTCAACCTTAGAGACAGTTTTACAAGAAAAATTATCACTTCAAAGGTGTTATGGAATGTACATGCAACCTAAAACAAATTTAGAGATATTTCAAAAGGGTAATACTTATCAGATGAAAACCCAATTGACTGAGGCCTCAATCAGCATAATTTAACCATGCAAAATGAGAAAACCAATTGAAAATATAGACTATGAATCAAATAAGGAAGCATGCACATAAAACTATCACTTTGAAGAAGTTCTATTGGTTTATCCGAGGGACTAATTGTAAAATGATTAATGAAACAATTGCATATATGAAGAAAAAATACTTATCTTTATTGATTTTAAAAAAATAATACATCCAGGTCCATGTTATAGTTGTTGATCCAAAACTATCCAAATATGTAAAATTGTATTATATTGTATTGTCTTTTCTCTTTAAATTTTTCATTATGTATATATATATATATGTGTGTGTGTGTGTGTGTGTGTGTGTAGATTTCACACCTCTTTAGGGTGAAAAGACACAACCCTTATTATATATTATTTAAAAAAAAACAATAAATTAACTAAAAAATAACTACCTAACTTTCGGATTTGGATTTGGCCAAAATCCAAAACACCTCGTGAAAAGCTAATATTTCTGCTGGAGATAGGAAATTTGATTTCCCAAAGTAGGTCATTTTTAGATTTTTAAAATTCGACCATCTTCAGCCTCTGCTGGCATCATGTTTGTAGCAGGTCAAAATTCTAGCATTTTCTGAAGGCTTCGATTAGTTAGTTCTATTTATTTGTGTCATTAAGCTTCCTTCCTTTGATTTTTTTAGTATGGAGAAATTTGCTTCTTGATAATGGATTGGGACTTATAAATTCTCAAAATTTAGGTTACCACCAACTCGTATGAGTCTGCACTCACTCGTACTGTGTTTTTAAATTTTTTGTCAAAATCCTCTTTTTGACCTATTTTTACTAATCACAGACCTCTGGTTAGGCTTTGTGTTGTCTTTTGCAATTCTGATTCAGAATAGTGAGCTTTTCCTAGTTATTTTTGTTATTCATAATTTGTTGGTAGTCTGACTTTTTCTATCATGAGTTTTGGTTTTTTGGTCCAGTCCATTGATCATTCCATCACCATCAGTTCAATATTATTTGTCTACGCTCTCCTTATCCTAGGTAGTGAGTGCAGGTTTGTTAACCATTGAATTAGATTAGAGTCATTTGCATCTCCTCCTTAGTTGGACGTTTCTTGTTATCACCATTATCGGTCTTGGAATTAGACAACATGTCAATGTTACTTCAACACCTATTGGGCAAATTAATTGATTCATGCCTATACAGACTAGAGGTTCTCTAAGACAATTTCAAGAAGAGAGACAATATTTTGTGCTCGAGGAAAACCCTCTTTTCATAGAGTAACCAGAAACTTTAAACAAGTCATTCTCTCCTCAAAATAGGTCACCTGATTCAAGAATGTTGGGAGAAAGACAAGGATGAGAGCATTATAGATGCATAAATCATAGTGCTAGTATTCGAGATACTAATAGTCAACACTCCTTGAGCGACTTAGAGATTGATGAATCTAGTATCATCAAATGTCAAAATAAGAGAGACTTCCTCAAGATGATGAAAAACATAATGGATTAGGAGAAAGAGCAATACTTTCTCGAACTAGCACAAAAAGGAGCACAACTTCCTCCTCAGTACAGAGTTGAAGATGTCATTGCAAAAGAGGAAGAAACTCCTTTAACACTGGTGACAAAAAAACTCTAAGCCTTGCAAATTGAGTTGGAAGAGATGAAAAAGGAAAAAGAGGAAACAACCACAAAGTACTCCCTAGACACCATTTTTCCATTTCCTTTTGATAAAGACTGGTACTTGCCTTCATTCCCACATGGAGTGGAAATTCTAAAATTTGACAAATATGGTGGTCAATTTGATCCACAAGACCATGTCCAAGAATTCTATGCTCTATGCACAAAATTTATGCATGAACAAACATACCTCATGCGTATCTTTCCCCAGATCCTAGGTGGTTAGGCCATGGAGTGATTTTCAAAGTTACCGAATGGAATCAAAACTTTTGACGAATTAATAAATCTATTTTTATAACAGTATTCGTAAAACATACATCATCCTGTGTCAATAACCGATTTGTGCAATACAAAACAACAAACATAAGTCTTTTCTCACTAAATCCTTCACCGATGGAGGAAATTATTTTCTCAATATCCACGCCTCATACCTAAATCTTAAAAAATCCCTTTCCTGAGTAGGAGAAAGAAAAAATCTCAAAGAAAGGTGCTATAATTAATCACACATATGTCACCAATGATGATAACACCATTCACATTCTTGAGCCAGTCTCTTCTTAGTATTGCAATGTCATCATTGTCAAGAAACATGCTAAAGAGTCTAGATCAACTAACGCTGTGACCTGCACATAGGCAAAGGTTACCTTAAGAGGAGCTAGACATTCCAACCCCTATATGTCTAGTAACCAACCAACATGGTCAAAACATTCTACGTCAACCAACAAACAATGAGCTATGACTAAGTCTAAGGTGTCAAATTCCAAACAACTAGTTTTAGTTGATGCTGCTAACTAAAACATTATTGAGAAATTACAAAGAATGAATGCTCAAATATCAATCTTTGAATTTCTCAAAATATCTCTAGCTCATAGAGAGATTTTGGATAAAGCCTTTTCAACTACCGGTGTCCCTAAGGACTTGAAATTAGGTCAGTTTCAATCCATAGTGGGTCACTTGACCTCACCCCACTACATGCCATTTTTGGAAGAAGATGATAAACCTTTGAGTCACCCTCACAATCTACCCTTGCACATTGAAGTCATGATCCACAAGCGCCATGTCAAATGAGGCTTGATAGATGGGGGAACAAGGTTGAATATCTATGTATGTGATAGAAAGTAGACCTGCCAAGAACACCACTAAAACATGCAAACATTAGAGTTATCCATTAAAAACAAGATCAAAGGGTTAGCATGCTTTAAATGAACTCTAAAAAAGGAACTTCCACCATAACCTCTAATGAGCCAAACAAGGGCACCCAAGCCTTGTTGATTTTCTCTTAGAGAAGTATGTGGGTGTGCTCTCCCACACAATAACTAATTCCCACTAAAAGATATGAAATGCAAGCTAAAAGGATGAAGAACTCAAGAGCAAGTATAAGGAACTTGTCTGAAGTTTTCATCATGATTGAGAGTGAGGATGCAAGATTAAGCTAAGATTGATATGCATGATAAAATGAAACTAAGATTCATTCCATTAATCCTAAGATGTGATTTCTAGATTCAAACTTGAAATGAAAGCATGAAAGTATGAAAATGAATTAAAAATGCTTAAGAAATTCTAAAGCTAAACTAGCATGATAACAATGCAAAAGTGAGCGATGGATTTGCTCTTGGAAAGAGCCATATTTATAGATTTTTGGAGGGAATAGAAGGGCTTGGATTAGGTGGATCACATGTGACATCCACATAGATGCCACGTGGAGGACACAAAGGCAAAAGGACATTATATAAACAAGTCAAACTCAAGCGTTTAAGGTTTGATTGGCTCAAGGTTGCTCACACGTGTGAGAAAACCTTTGAGAATGGAGTGGGGGACCAAAAGTGGTTGTATTTAAGGAAGTTGGGTGGCTTCCTTGGGATGGATTTCTCACACATGTGTGAGAAATTCATTAGCACTAAAAAGGTGTAGGAATCACCTTTTTATCCTATTAAGTTGGATTAACTAACAAGTAGCTTTATTAGGGTGAGTGTGATGGGTGGTAGGGTAGGTTTCTAGGCAGGGTTTAAGACTAACTTAAATTAAATTCAAATTAATCAAGGTTTAGAAGATTTTTAGAAAATGTGAGGAATAAATAAATTAGAATTTATTTAAAAGGGCATTTATGGAGGCCATGTATTAAATAAAATTTAATACATTAGAAGGGTATAATATCTAAATTAAATTTAAATACTATAGAGAATGAACTATATTTAATTAAATAAATTTCATAAAATAAAATAGAAGAACATAACAAATATAGTTAATTAATTAAAATCAACCATAATTACAGTAATATTAATTAAATTAATATAAGGATGATTTTGGACGTCTACGTTTTTTCCCTCTTTGATGCGGCGTCGAAAGTGATGTCGTGCCAAAGAAAATAAAATAAGATGCCCCAGAAGGGCCAGGAAGACCTACGACAACGATGATAAAGGAGTGTGTCTCCTCAAGAAAATAATAAATTTTTTTTTTGTAAATTTTTCTTGAAAAAAGGCAGAAAGAGGGAGAAAGACAAATGCATGGAATGTCAAGAAGAATCAGAGCAAAATTTGGGACTGGGATGAAAAACTGGGGATCGGGATGAGAAATGGGTCACAAGGGGCCTATAAATAGTCCATCGGAGCCCGGGAAGAAGTCATTTTTACTCATCAAGAGCTAAAAGATAAGAGAAGAGAGAAGAAATGGCAGATGTACGAGATCGTTCACAGCTAGGAGAGCACTTGAGGACCTACCAATGACCTGTAGACACAGGACCACCGGTGAGTAGTCAAAGCCCTACTTGTCCTTTATGTATTTATAGTTTAATAGTGCATTTATAACGCCCTTAAGGTGTTAAAAAAATGGCCCCTAGTGGAGACGATGATCGACAGATCACCATCTAGACGGTGATTAATAAATCGTCATCCTTACAAACGATCGATTAGGGATCATCATCTGCACAGACAGTGATCGCGAGATCACCGTCCGCCCATTAACTTAGAGATGGACAAAAAATAAGAAAAAGGCTTAGCAAAAGGGGTGCATGGGGAATTTTTCAATGCTCTGGACTTAGAAAGAAGGTTAACTAACATGGGTAACTATAGATGCAGGATGAAACAATATTGTTCTAGGCAAGGGAGAGTTAACCAATGACGATGGCGCTGGCATATGAGCTTATAGCAGAGGAGTGGGGAAAAGTTGCACTATGGGGCCAGGAGCATGTTCATCTCTGGCCTCATGTCAGAGTGCATAATGCACTCATTTCAGCATTGAGTGAGAGGTAACACAGCACCACATCAAGCTTTCACTTCCCCACAGGGGAAGCTACTATTACTCTGCATGAGGTGTGGAGGATTTATAGAGTGCCAATCTGAGGACTAATTCCTGAGTACTTCTATGAGGGCTCAGAGCCTTACATGCATATGACATTTGGTAGACGACTCACAGAGATACCCACCACACGATAGTGGATGTTATCGATAGGGGATTTGGTAGTGCGGCCACGGTTGCGGTGGGTGGAACTATATATGGCAGAGCTGATTGGAGGATGAATGATGTTAGATCATGCAGGTCATAGATTTCCTATTGGTTGGGCTTGATTCCTCAACATCATGGTGGAGGAGTGGGGGGAGAGGTACTGCTAGGGATACACCATCCTTGGGAAGCTATACTATGATTTTCACATGTGCGCCTACCGTAAGGGTAGGGCATTAGGACTAGGTTGTACGCTATTATTAGTGTGGGCATGGGAGCATATTTCTGTCATACACCCCATCAGGTTGTGAGAGACTAGAGAGGCTTATGAGCCTTTTCCCTATAGGTATAGACTGCCTATCACATACGAGTCAATAGAATTGATAGGCTACTAGCGTCAGACTATAGATGAGATGGGTAAGATACAGTGGGCACCCTATGCAGGGTGTGAGACATGGGGTCATCAAGACCTACAATAGTAGGTATATGCGGAGGATAATCATTATGATTCATACTACCTCAGATTTGTTTAGACCAACTGCTAGCTCATAGGGTGCACTTCATACTTGATATGCAGATATATGCCTTCTAGAGTGCGCAAACAACTAGGGAAACTTCAGTATGTAGTGCCAGATGGGTTCCCTCATCCACTGGTGACTCAGGAGGTTGGGAGTATATAGGGGAAAGGAGTAGTCCTATGGGGAGAAAGGGAATCCTAGCTTGGGATAACATGAGTCACTTGGATTAGGGCTCGAGAGTCTTTGCACGATGTAGGAGTAGACCCTACATATGCACAGTGATGGGCTGCACACAGGCTAGTCAGATTGACGATACCAGGTACGGTGCATGTGGATGAGTAGCCAACCAAAGGGGAGGAGGGCTAAGGAAATGAGGGTTGTGATGATGAGGGAAACAAAGGAGGGACTGGAGAGAGGAGAGTTTGGCCTAGGGTAGCCGTCGCAAGGAGACAAGGATAAGTATAGGTGCCAACAGATAGGATGCCACAAGTCATCGTAGATGTACAAGGACCTCAGGTACAAGGGGATAGAGGGTCTACAAGTATAGGGAGCACCACCTTAAGCATAGGGAAAAGGTAATATACCAAAGGGTCCAACAATAGACCACATATCCTAGGAGGTGCATGATACCGTGGTTGTAGAGAGGGACAACCTACAAACAAAGTTGAGGAGAGTACAAGGGCTTCTAGCCATGTCTTAGGCTACCGAGAGTAGCATACAGGAAGAGCTTGCGAGGGTATAGGGACATCTAGCCACTACTTAGGTCATAGAGAGAAGCTTGTAGATGGAGTTGACCCGTGTACATGGGGTGTTAGCTGGAGAGACTGCCCGAGCAGAAAGTGCATAGAGAGCATTGGATATACTACAGGCATGAGTAGGCATTGGGGAGTTCTCCATAGAGGGACAAGATGAGGAGACCTAGAGAGAAAAGCTGGCCACTGTCACTGAGCAGATAGTGACTCTCATAGTGTAGTGATAATGTCACACATAGATAGGCTGAGACCTACTGAGAAGAGCGGGATATAGTCTATAGGTGGTCACAATAGGGGGTGTGACAGGTATTGGCTGAGGCTTTCACAGATCATAGAGAGTCAACAAGAGTAGGCAAGAAGGATACATATTATACGGGACTATATTATGATGTATTACTAGAGGAGAGGTGACAACCCACCTATATAGAGAGGACTCATTCACAGAGTATAGACAGAGACTCTCAAGGATTAGTGGGGATGCCACCCTGTCCATCCAGAGGGAGAGGGGGTGCAGACTATCGCAACCACCAACATGATTTATTAGACTATTTTGATACACATTTTTTAGTTTTGATATGTATACATGTATTTATGATGTATGACGGACTGATGTACTATATATTAGACACATTTTGATATATATGGACATTTATTTCAGTGGACCTATCTTATGTTATGGATGTTTTATGATTCTATACCTAGATGTATATGATTTTATGACTGAAATGAAGGATGTGATGGATTTATATTATTATGTTGACCTATATATGATGCAAGGATGTGATGCATATGATGGTTAATGATGTACATGTTAATGCTTATAGATGGATAATTGTAATGGATTTTATCTTTATATATGCAATGTGATGTTATGTTAACACGATTAATGATTTCTGAATAATGAGTAATAAATGAATAATAAATGTACAAGTGTGTAATGTATAATGATTAATGAATATGAATATAATATAAAATGGATTAACAATGCCACTTTTCATGGTTAATGATTAATGAGATGACCTAATGGATAATGGATTTGTAATGATTAATGATACATAACTAGATGCAATAGATGCAATGATAATGAAATGAATGTAACTAAATGGAGATGTAAGAAATCTAAATGAATGCAATGCAACTAATAATGACAATGTAATGAAATGACATGAATGAATGTGACTATCATGAGAGATGAAACTAAATGCAATGAAATGAACCTTGATGCAACTTAAGTAAGAATGAGATGTAATGAGACTAAATGAGATGAGTCTAAGGAATGCAACTAAAATGACAATGAGATAAAGAAAGATGAATGCAACGAAATGACATGTATGTAATGAAAAATGAGACACATGAGGAAAATATTTTTATGTGTATCAATCAGGTCTGATAGGATCACGTAGGTAGCTGGATAGGGGAACTAAACAGAAACCTTGCCAAGAGAAAAATTAAAAATGCAATATGACCTAACTATAATGCAACTTAACTACATGATTTGCGTGGGATTTATATTGTGTTAATGTTGGAGAGCACACCCTAGTTTGATTTTGCACGAGGAGGTATGCATTATGTGTTAGAAAACACAAGTGACATGGTTCCTTTGCATGGACTAGACTCTCAGAAAAGTAGGTTGTTAGGAACAAGGATGCAAGATATCAGGAATGAGGGAACCTATGAAATGTTACTCATGAGTAGACACACTACACCCAGATCTTTTTAGGGGTTTGGTCTGTACGAATCCTACCCCCAGTGAGTCATACATAGTCATAATTGAACATCAAACATAAATGCACTAAAAATCTATGACAAAAAAATCATACAAAAATGTCACATATTCCAATAGGCACTTTCCACGACGGACCAAGATATTAAAACTTGAGGCAACCATGAGAAGGACATATTGAAATACAAGATAAAATAAGTAAAAGGGCATCCTGACCAAGCAGTCATTCAGTCCAAAAGTTATTGCCATGAACAATGATGAAATTAATTTGTCATTAGTATACAAAAAATACTTTCGGTAAGCCTACACCGAAAGACCGGAAAGAGCAAACCAAAGATCAGATTAGGAGATCACCAAAAATGAATAAGTACAGAGAGAACCGAAAACACAAGTTAGTGTGCAAACCAAAAATCACAAATCAGAAAGATAAAGTGGAACCTGACAGAGGAACTTGAAATGCAAGTTACAGTGCAGACCGACAAGACAGATACAGTGCAACCAATAGTAGAAACCGAAGGATAGTCAAGCATGACCGACAAACAGAACCGAAAGTTAGTTGCAGCCCGCAAAAAGTGGATCTGACTTCCACGTCAGATAAAGAAAGTGTATTATATTTATAGGATATTTAATTGTTTTAAATCCATTTCTTTAGGGACAAGAAACATTAATGTAAGTGCTTTAATCAATCTAACTGATTTAAAACACATAGACTAGGAGATCTAGGTGTAAGTTGTAAACCTGACCTTAGAGTTAACATTGTTTTTATCACAATTCGATGAAATCAATCCATCTATAAATATATGATGTAATAATTCATTAGAATGTGTGTGTGAGAAGGAAAAAGAGAGAGGAGAACAAAATGAGCACATCTATGGATTGAATTGAGAGTTTCAAGAACCAGAACAAAAAATGAAGAATTTGGTTAGCAGAACCAAGAACAGAGGAAACTGATAATCAGAGGTATTATTTAATCATAGTTAAGGTGATAATATTTTTATGTGAACTACATCTAGGATCTGTATCAGCAATAAGAGATTGCATTTACCAGGTCAATTTCTAATTTTCTATCATTCTAACAAGTGGAGCAAAGTGTAAAAATCCTTTCAAGGAAGGTGGATTTAACAGTCCAATATCAAATCTCTTAACCGAGTGCACACTTCATTATTGTTGCTAAAGATCTTAACAGAGTAGACTTTAACAAGTCTCCACTTTAATACTCCTAACAGGTTAGATCATCAGAAGTGATCAATTGTATGCCTTTACCAGCTCCCTTCCAATCTGCAGATAGTGAAGTTTTGTGGGTGCCATCCCCACCATAGTTTTTACTTCCTAATAGGAGTTTTCTGCGATATCATATGTTGTGTTATGTGTCAATTATGTTCATGAATGATTCACATGTTTATTAATGTTATGAATTGATATAACTCACACCAAGATAGTTTAGATCAGATTGAATGGACATGTAATTGATTACAAAGGTTAATTGATTAAAGGATACAAAAAGTTTTATAGGTACTGATTCACCCCTCCCTTCTCAGTACATACTTACCATTAATCCCAAAAATTGGTATCAGAGCTAAGTCTCTTCTTGGAAAGATTAAAGGCTTAAGAGAAAATATCATACAATGGAGAAGTACAAACTTGATAAAAATATTGAGAATAAAAAGCTTGAAATTTTGATGTTTTATGAATAGTATAGAGAAGATAGAATCAGTATGAGACAGTTTCTTGATGAAAGAAAGAATATGGCATCTCGCAGTAATGAGACAGATTATCATGAGGAAGAGATTCCAGATTTCTTTGAGTCTTCAGGATCAAATACAAGAAAAACATCAGATACATCAGAAGAAAGTAGCCTAACTAAAATCAATCTACATCTGGCTGGACAAGTTAAATCTCTACAAATTGGTCAAGAGACACAGATGGTAAGAATGATTGATGTCATGAACAATACTAGAAAGGTTGAACAAGAAAGAACACTAGCTATTGATGATAGAAGAAAGATCATAGTAAAGATACAAGAAAAGGAGACTGAGATACAGAGACTTACAGAGCATCACCATGAGATAACAAATCATATTATTCTTATGAGCCAAGAGGCAAACATAATAAATGTTGAGCTCATTGAAAGAATAGAAGCTATCGGTGAACTGAGGGATGAGAATGAAAACTTAAAGCATGAATTAAGAATACAACAACAACATAATGAAATTATCAAAAAGGTTGAAGAAAGAAATAAAAGAATGGATGATTTTCTTGAGGGACAATGAAGAGTGAATAACAACAATAGTCTAGGCTTTAACGGAAATGGAGAATCATCAAATCAATCCAATCCAAAGAATGTCTATGAAAATCCAAGACCAAGAAAGCTTACATGCAATCACTGTGGAAAGAAAGGGCACACATCACATGCATGCAGAGGAAAAATAAAAGGTATTCCTAAATCTACATCTTCATTCATAGGATTCTATTATAAATGTAACAAGAAAGAACATAAAGCATATAAATGTAAGTCTAAGATGGATCAACCAAAGAAGGAAACCTACATGGATAAATACTATCCTACATGCAAAATGAATGGGCACACAAGTCTTGAATGCTGGAAAAAGAAAAGGCAAGCATGGAAGCCTAAAGGTCAAGGGAACTCCCCATCAACCAAAGAATGTCAGTAATCAGTATGTATGGGACTACAATACTTGGACAAATTGTACAGAATGTGGAAGATATGGTCACATTGCTGCAAACTGTATGAGACTATGGATGAGAAAGTCTAGAGGCTGGACTAACCCCGGAATGGAATGCTTACACTTTCATAAAGTTGGTCATCTCAAGAAGAATTGCAGAGACCGAATGACAGAGACAAGCACATATCCCAATGGAAACACCATTGAAGATATCCGGAGGGCTAGAGACAAAATGTGGAGAAAATATTCAAGCAATGATGAAGTTGGAATGAGAAATACAAATGGTGACACCCCATCAAATGGATCTGGTGACATCACCAACCCCACCTAAGTAGAACAAGTAAATATGGAACTGCATTACCCCCAAGCTACTACTTTGCATCAGTTCCATAATATGTTGAAATAATTCCAAATTAGCATAAGAAAGATGCATCATGGTTGTACTTGTTGAAATATGTGATAACTATGCTTTCAGGCATATATACTGAAACTCGTCGGTATACACTTAAAGTTAAGACTGCCTACATTTACCGAGAAGAGTCTGTTAAAAGAAAAAGTTGCTAGTATAAACCAAGCCTCGTCAGTAAACAAACACATGAACACGCTGTCAGTGTTACCAAAACCTGTCGGTAAAAGGAAGTAAACATTGACTGCTCTGAAATGTTGTGTCACTGATGGAAGTAAAGTCTTCACCGACGAACTTAGTCTTTATACACAGATGAGTTGGTGAGCATTTATGACATGCATTTTAGGGAAATGGCTACAAATAGCGCATCAAAATGACTCATTTGTCACAACACCCAGAGAAGAGCAAGCAAAGGTGATTTTTGAACAGAAAGAAACCAAGCTACAAAGAGATCATGACTTGACCTCCAACACTCGAAAGCATTTTAGAGATCTTTGCAAGCACATACAGTAAGTTCTTCAAGACCGACAACTCTATTTTTACTCATTACGTAGAAGCCCTAATTATCTGAAAATGGCATCGACTTATCAAACTGTGAAATCTAAGAACGAAAAGAAAGACGAGTTCAAAATCATCAAGAACATGACATGTGAGGAACCTAATTATAAGATCCATTTAAAGGTTTCCTCACAACCCGATGACGCTGGTGCATTTTTGCACATTCCAGCTAGGGTTTTTCTGGTTTAAGATGATCGATCCTTCATACATTGCAAGATTGCAGAGATTGGATCGTCAGAGGTAGAAGAATCTTACAAGAAGCTTTGTAATGATGATAGTGGAACACTTAAGGAAGAGCACAAACACATTGAGGTGAAAGGGCTCACCAATGCCCTAATATTTCTGAAGATCTTCAAAACCGATTGGATTTGGTTAGTACTAAGTAGAATGCATATCAAAAAGTTATGGTTGCATGAACTGAAGGAAATAACCTGAGATGTCATCCATATGGTCACCATTTACGATGTAACCAATAAAGTAAAGGCACTAAAGCATCCACCAAAGGTAGAGACTGAAAAGATGACAGGAGCCAAATGGGATGGCCGTGGATTGAAAGTAACAACAATAACCGATGATGAGATTAAGTTTTGTGCATGTGTTTTGGGTTACAAATTCTTCCAGCAAGTAGATTAAACAACATAGCATTAGGTGTAGTAGACATAGCCTACAAAATTGGGAAGAAGGGTACACAGTTGGACTTGTCTGATCTACTCCTGAATCAGTTGAAGGACAACCTAAAGACAATCAAGAATGCAAATTCAAACACTTATAAGTTTGGCTCACTAATCATGTGTATTTTCTTTTAATTTCAAGAAAAGTTCCCATCGGTAAGAGATGTGAAATGGGACAACACCACACTGGTCACCATGCAAATCAATGAGCACATAGTTGGACTGGGAGATAAATTTGAAACAGTCATGGATGAATACTTCAATGTATTCAAAGACCAAATGCAAAAGAGGGTAAGAATCCCCGAGCAACTCATTGAGAAATATAAGGATGAGATATGCTTCATGGTTGACACAGATAATAATTACATTAAACCTGTTGTAGTAAGGACAACATGGTTGCAACCATCGGAATATGAGATCAACATTGATCTTGCAACAAAGGCAATTGATGCCTTAATAAATGAACCACTGGACAAGAAGCAACCAAGGTTTGGCACATATGAAGAGGCCAAGTCAAGAATTAAATCAGGCCTAGTTGTCAAGAAGATAGTAAAAAAGAAGGACAAAATGGTGAAGAATCTCAAGAAGATTCTGTCAGTAACCGAGGAAGAAGCTAAGAAAGATGAAGAAATTGAACAAGAGGAGGAAGCCGAAGAATAGTTGTCTGTCGGTAAAGATGAAGAGAAGAATGAATCTGAGGAAATAGAGTCAGATACACCACCTCCTCCACCATCTAAGAAACCAAGGACTTTAGCTGCTTCAAGGACTAGAAGCCAAACATCCAAGGAATCTACTCCTTCACCTCTTAAGAAAGGAAAGGTTAGGACTTAAAAGAGGAAAGCTCCCACACCAAAAAGAGGACAAAAATAGAAGGGTAGAAAATTCATCAGAACCTGAGAGGACATAGAAGACACCAAGAAAGATTAAGCCTTAGAGATAGAAAATGTCAAGGTAAAAGAACCTAACACTATTGATGACATTTGTGTTTATATTGCGAACTCTAGATCCATTACAGATCCACACATTAGAAAATGGTAGAAACAAAGTCAAGAAGATCAGAATAAAATTGTGGAAGCCATGATAGCTAAAATGTATAACTTCAAATATGTACCAATGCAATTTGAAGGAATTTATGTGCTACGAGAACTCTTGGATAGATTATCTGCCCATTGGACATTTGCTTTGACAAATGAGAAAGAAATCAGAGAGAGATTACTTGTTTCTCTAATGCCACCTAAATCTAAAAAGGTAGAGATAGATGAGATGATGGAGAAACATAAGAAGGAATTCTCACCAAAGCTAAGGGCATATAAAATTCTTGAAGGCAAGTTGATTTAACTTGAACATGATAGCCACAAGAGATGGTGCAAGATCATGAACAGACAAATTGAGGAAGACAACCCCGACAAAGATGTTCAACAACAAGATGTTGATAAGGTAACTCAAGATGATACATCCATTGAGTTAGATAAAGAAGAGGATGATACAACATGGAATAAGACTGTAGATGTAGCAGATGAGACATGGGATGATACCAAAAATGACAATATTATGGATACCAATGTCATCGACATCACCGATGACCCAACAAATGAAATCAATAAGGATGAAGATGTAACTGTTACTAAAGACACAACCGATGAACATGACACAATAATTGATAATGCACAAGTGAATATTCCAGGAAACATGCCTATATTGATACAAGCTATCAATATCCTGCAAGAAACAAGCAAATCACCAGAGAAGGAAACTCCAAAGGATGAAAGAGAAGAAGCAAACAAGGAGAAAAACGATGGTCAACAAAACATCGGAGATACTCAAGATGTAACCGACACTAACAAGGTTACTGAAGGAGACAAGGACAAAGATGCAGAGACAAAAGACAAGAATGAAAACACCAAGGTAGATGATTCAAAGGACACCAATGAAGGAGACAAACCAAAAGATGGTACTCCTCAGAAAATAGACAAGGATGCTACCGACGATGTTAAGGTGAATGTGGAGATGTCTACAAATAAATGATGAGCTAAAATAGATGCCAAACAACAGAAAGAACCACAAAAGGTCACATCATCAAGAAAAATAGAAAAGGATGAGAAATTGTCAATGGTGCTAAATTCTACTGAGTCACAGAAGAAGAAGAAGAAAACAAAGAAGAACAAGTTAGAGGTTACATTGAATGAAGTCATTGAAATACCAAAGTGTGACCCCTCTACACTTGCCATGGACACATTACAAGAATATGGAGAGATATGCCAGAGGAAGGCATTACAAGAGAAGCTAAAGAAACAACATAGGGACTCCATGGTACTAGAGACAAAATGAGAGATTCTACATCAAATTATACCTGATGTGGTTATTGATAAATGCAAGCCTATACTTGATCAACTGGCTACCCTCACTGATGCAATCACAACCCAGAACATCGATTCTGAGAAGGCAATTGAGGAGAGAGCTGAAATGAAGCACCAACAAAAGCTCATAGAAAACATCAGCCAAGAAGTGGCAGAGAATAAGGTAAAGCTATCAGAATTCATATCTGAATTAGAACCCATCATATTTGAAGCTATAATCTTAATTCAAAAGCCGAGCATAATATAAAAGTTCACTAAGGAGAATAGTGACAATATAGCAAAGCTAGATGCAGATCTAGCAAACAGTGCTAGTTGCTTAACCACAAATGGAGACAATGCAGTCAAATTGCATTATGAGAAGATCATTGAGGTAAAAAGGTTAAGGCAGGACCTATGGGAGGCAGAAACACATTTCAGAGAAGAAGTAACCGAGCTACAAGCTCAACTTCTACCAAATCTTACACTGCTACAACAACATATCAGTTCTGCAAGGCAACTGATAGGAACTCCCAAGATGTCTGTAGCATACAACATCTATGACATGCATTCAAAGATAAAACTTGAGCATATGGCTCTAGAAAACCTCAAAGATGAATGAGAGAAAATGATGGAAGACATGAAGTCTTCTCATTCACACATTTTTGATAAGCTCTAAGGTAAATGACCTTTGCCCTTAATATCAAATAAAGGGGGAAATGATATAAGTACAAAATAAAAAGGAAACTGTTATGTACATTCATTCAAATGGGAAAAAGGTAGATATGCATATGTATATTCATAAAGGGAAAATGATATGTAGAAGGAAAATATATCATATGTATAGATATACCGTCATATACATAGGGGAGTCATTAAATAACTAAGGATTATATATGTTGTATATACTTAATATTTTGTTAGTATATTGCACATATCAGTTTTTGATACTAATATCAAAGGGGGAGATTGATGACATTAATTTGTTATTAGTATAAAAACAACACTTTTGGTAAGCCTACATTGAAAGACCAGAAAGAGAAAACCGAAGATCAGATTAGGAGATCACCAAAAAATGACTAAGTACAAAGAGAACTGATGACACAAGTTAGTGTGTAAACCTGTATAGTCAGAAAATGGAAGCACTTCCATTTTAGACTTGTTTAGCCTTCCGAGTAAGTGGTTTAGGGTCATGACAAGTGCCTTGACTGGGTTCTTGATCTTGAAATGGCTTCCCCCCTTGTTCTGCCTTTCTGTCCACCATTTTCTGACCTGATTTTTGCATTATGGGATACAGACCCATGTTTCTAGGATTTATGGACAGGGTCGACCTCCTAGGACAGGGTCGACCTTGACCCTAACCTAGGAAAGGGTTGACCTCAACCCTAACCTAGGACAGGGTCGACCTCAGCCCTGATCTAGGATAGGGTTGACCTCAACCCTGTCCCAGGGTCCAAATCCTAAGAACTTTCAGTTTCTGGATGTCGGTCTTAGCAAAAGTTGTTTCCCGCTTCCGGGTCGGCTGTTTCGGGTTCCGAAGCATTGATTCCTAAATTATATTTAATATATTTCCTCTCCTAGGGGTAAAGGCTTAAATGGTGATTTAATTATCCTATGTAGGCCTCCTTAGAAGATTGTGCCCTAGTTTCATATAAAAGGGAGCTTTCTCCTCTCATTTTATCTAACCATCATTACACAATTGAGAAGGATTTTTCAAGTGCAATTCAAGCAAGCTAAGGAGAAAGATTTAAAGCAAGCATCCATCCATTCTCAAGCATTCAAGCATCCATTTTCATGAAGGAGATCCATTGGAGGCCATTGAAGGATTCAAGCTACATAGTGCCCTTTTGGTG
>MU227804.1:2232711-2269725 GCA_018584345.1 Thuja plicata
ACAATTCAATATGCTAAATCCTCCGAAGGTAACGCACATAAGTTGCTAAATCCTGAAGAGATACGCATTTTACAAATGTATTCCATGGTGATATAAGAATATGGATCCATGGGTACTTCATAAAAGCCATCAAAAGACGCACTACATACATGCACAAAGCCACCAAAAGGTGCACAACTTTATGGGGGTGACTATCAAGTTCTTGCTTGATGGGCTATCCTATCCTTTTTGTGGTTCACAGTGAGATACACACATCTTACTGGGCGAGTTAACCACTCCTCTCTCTCTTTTTCTCCTTAACTAAGTGATGTCTCTCATATCATGATCTTAGGGTTGATAAATACTTAAGTCGCTTGGGGGCTTGAGGTTTTCTTTATCCCTTTTGATTCCAATAAGACTGTCTTTTCTGTATATTCTCCTTTACCAAGAGTTTGTGTTGAACTCATACTCTTGCTAAAGCGGGGGCTAAATGTATAATCAGAAAATGGAAGCACTTCCATTTTAGACTTGTTTATCCTTCTAAGTAAGTGGTTTGGGGTCATGACAAGCGCCTTGACTGGGTTCCTGATCTTGACATGGCTTCCCCCTGTTCTGCCTTTCTATCCACCATTTTCTGACCTGATTTCTGCATTCTAGGATACAGACCTGTGTTTCTTGGATTTATGGACAGGGTCGACCTCCTAGGATAGGGTTGACCTTGACCTTGACCTAGGACAAGGTCAACCTTGACCCTGTCCTAGGGTCCAAATCCTGGGAACTTTCAGTTTTTAGATGTCGGTCTTAGCAAAAGTTGTTTCCCACTTCTGGGTCGGCTGTTTCGGGTTCTGAAGCATCGATTCCTAAACTATATTTAATATAGGTCCTCTCCTAAGGCTAAAGGCTTAAATGGTAATTTAATTATCCTATGTAGGCTAGGCCTCCTTATAATATTGTGCCCTAGTTTCATATAAAAGGGAACTTTCTCCTCTCATTTTCCCTAAGCATCATTACACAATTGAGAAGGATTTTTCAAGTGCAATTCAAGAAAGCTAAGGAGAAAGATTTCAAGCAAGAATCCATCCATTCTCAAGCATTCAAGCATCAATTTTCATGAAGGAGATCCATTGGAGGCCATTGAAGGATTCAAGCTACATAGTGCCCTTTTGGTGATCTCTCCATCCACCAGCTTCTTCCAAGCCTCTTCCAAATTCAAGAACCCATTCAAGACTTTGTGTTGGAGATCTACAAGTGATTGATTGAAGACATCCTACATGATACATTCTACATTCTAGATCCATTTGATGCATACATACTTGTGGATTCACGGATTTGAATCTGCCACAAGGGCTTCCATATATGCAAGGTGAATTTATGTGTTTACTTTGTTTATCTCTGCAATTTCAATTATATTATAAGGTTAATTCCAAAACTGGGGTTTGACCAAGGCAAACCCCTTTCCCCCAACAATTTTTTTTTTTCTTGCAGGTATAGGTTCAGGAGTGTAGATCCGAGGCCAGATCTGGATACCCTTTTTAGATTTCTTTCAGACTGTGCGAACAGGGACACTTTCAGAGTTGAGCATATCAAGTTGGAAAAACTGGTACAGGGTCGACCTTTTTCATAAGACAACATCAGAATGGAAAAATATTTCTGGGTTTTGTCCGTCTCTGTGTTCTTGTTTGGTATCAACTATCAACATCTCTAGAAATAGTCTAGAAATATCAGAAAATAGAAATCTTTGATCTGCAATTTTGTAAGGTTGGTACTTCATCTCATCCATTTCAATTCCTAGAACTATCATATACATTCCTTTCTAAAATGGGAATTTAAGATCTTTCCCCTTTGCTGTCATTTCCAAATGATTGATTCATTTGTGCATTGATCTTTTTTGGGTTGATCAATTTGGATCTTTCATTTGTGCATTTGAGGTTGAAAGGAACATCTTATCTTCCCCACACATCACACAAACATCTACATTTTAAAATGTGACATCTTTTCATATGTTACATTTTAGTAACCTCTATTTTATATGTTACAAAACCAAAAATCACAAAGTAGAAAGATAAAGTGGAACCCGATAGAGGAACCCAAAATCCAAGTTACAGTGTAGATCGACAAGACAAATACAGTGCAACTGACAGTAGAAACTAAAGGACAGTCAATCATGACCGACAGACAGAACCGAAAGTCAGTTGCAGCCCGTAAAAAGTGGATCTAACTTCCACGTCAGATAAAGAAAGTGTATTCTATTTATAGGATATTTAATTATTTTAAATCCATTTCTTTAGGGACAAGAAACATTAATGTAAGTGTTTTAATCAGTCTAACTGATTTAAAACACATAGACTAGGAGATCTAGGTGTAAGTTGTAAGCCTAATCTTAGAGTTAACATTGTTTTTATCACAACTCGATGAAATCAATCCATCTATAAATAGATGATGTAATCATTTATTAGAATGTGTGTGTGAGAAGGAAAAAGAGAGAGGAGAAAAAAACAAGCACATTTATGGATTGAATTGAGAGTTTTAAGAACTGGAACAAAAAAAGAAGAATTTGGTTAGCAGAACCAAGAACAGAGGAAACTGATAATCAGAGGTATTATTAAATCACAGTTAAGGTGATAATATTTTTATGTGAACTACATAGGATTTTTATAAGAAATAAGAGATTGCATTTACCAGGTCAACTTGTAATTTTCTATCATTCTAACAAGTGGAGCAAAGTGTAAAAATACTTGGAAGGTGGATTTAACAGTCCAATATCAAATCTCTTAATCGAGTGCACACTTCATTAGTTTTGCTAAATCTATTAACATAGTAGACTTTAATAGGTCTTCACTTTAATACTCCTAACAGGGTAGATCATTAGAAGTGATCAATTGTAAGCCTTTACCAGCTCCCTTCCAATCTGCAGATAGTGAAGTTTTGTGGGTGCCATCCCCACCATAGTTTTTACTTCCTAACAAGAGTTTTCTGTGATATCATATCTTGTGTTATGTGTAAATTATGTTGATGAATTTTTCTATGAATGATTCACATGTTTATTAATGTCATGAATTGATATAACTCACACCAAGATAGTTTAGATTAGATTGAATGAACATGAAATTTATTACAAAGGTTAATTGATTAAAGGATACAAAAAAGTTTTATAGGTACTGATTCACCCCTCCCCTCTCAGTACATACTTCCCATTAACACCAATAGAACAATTGTGATGATTGATTTAGAAGCCGACATCAGAAGGATTGAACCTGATGGGAAAAAGATTGATTGATTGTGAAAATATAGATTCACTGGCAATTTATGGTGAATAGAATAAAGTTGAGAAAGTCAATTTATCTACTGATTTGGTGAAAATATTCATGATCACTGTGTCTAGAACAAAGCTCAGTATTATGGGGTAAGCTCAGTCATGCAGGAATATGATGTTATTGTGGAAGTGGAAAGCTATCAAGAGACTACCTGCACAAATATGGGTAGTGAATTTATTATGGAAAGATGATGAATGTTGCATAAAAGGTGGTCAAAACAGATGGTGGATTTGACTACACATGGTGCTTGAGATAGGTTTTCGCCATGGTACTTATCCATTGTGCCATTGAAGTGGTTTCACAAATGGATAGATTTTATTTCTCTTGTTCTTTTTGCTTTTGCTTTTTCTCTTGTTCTCTTGTTCTCATAGAAAATATCAGCCAAGAAGTGGCAGAGAATAAGGTAAATCTATTAGAATTCATATCTGAATTAGACCCCATCATATTTGAAGCTATAACCTTAATTCAAAAGCTGAGCACAATATAAAGTTCAATAAGGAGAATAGTGACAATATAGAAAAGCTAGATGCAGATCTACCAAACAGTGCTAGTTGCTTAACCACAGATGGAGACAATGCAGTCAAACTGCATTATGAGAAGATCATTAAGGTAAATAGGTTAAGGTAGGATCTATGGGAGGCAAAAAAACATTTTAGAGAAGAAGTAACTGAGCTACAAGCTCAACTTCTGCCAAATCTTACACTGCTACAACAACATATCAGTTCTGCAAGGCAACTGATAGGAACTCCCGAGATGTCTATAGCAGACAACATCAATGATATGTATTCAAAGATATCACTTGAGAATATGGCTCTAGAGAACCTCAAAGATAAATGAGATAAAATTATGGAAGACATGAAGTCTTCTCATTCACACATTTTTGATAAGCTCTAAGGTAAATTACCTTTGCCCTTAATATCAAATAAAGAGGGAAATGATATAAGTACAAAATAAAAAGGAAAATGTTATGTACATTCATTCAGATGGGAAAAAGGGTAGATATGCATATGTATATTCATAAAGGGAAAATGATATGTAGAAGGAAAATATATCATATGTATATATATACCATCATATACATAGGGGAGTCATTAAATGACTAAGGATTATATATGTTGTATATACTTAACATTTTGTTAGTATTTTGCACATATCAATTTTTGATACTAATGTCAAAGGGGGAGATTGATGACATTAATTTTTCATTAGTATACAAACAACACTTTCGGTAAGCCTACACTGAAATACTAGAAAGAGAAAACCGAAGATTAGATTAGAAGATCACCAAAAAATGACTAAGTACAAAGAGAACCGATGACACAAGTTAGTGTGTAAACCAAAAATCACAAAGCAGAAAGATAAAGTGGAACTCGACAAGGAACCAAAAATCCAAGTTATAGTGTAGACCGACAAGACAAATACAGTGCAACCAACAGTAGAAACTGAATGACAGTCAAGCATGACCGACAGACAGAACCGAAAGTCAGTTGCAGCCCTCAAAAAGTGGATCTGACTTCCATGTCAGATAAAGAAAGTGTATTCTATTTATAGGATATTTAATTTTTTTAAATCCATTTATTTAGGGACAAGAAACATTAATGTAAGTGTTTTAATCAGTCTAACTGATTTAAAACACATAGACTAGGAGATCTAGGTGTAAGTTGTAAACCTGATCTTAGAGTTAACATTGTTTTTATCATAACTCGATGAAATCAATCCATCTATAAATAGATGATGTAATCATTTATCAGAATGTGTGTGTGAGAAGGAAAAAGAGAGAGGAGAACATAATGAGCACTTCTATGGATTGAATTGAGGGTTTTAAGAACTAGAACAAAAAAAGAAGAATTTGGTTAGCAGAACCAAGAATAGAGGAAACCGATAATCAGAGGTATTATTCAATCATAGTTAAGGTGATAATATTTTTATATGAACTACATAGGAGCTGTATCAGCAATAAGAGATTGCATTTACCAGGTCAATTTGTAATTTTCTATCATTCTATCAAGTGGAGCAAAGTGTAAAAATCCTTTCAAGGAAGGTGGATTTAACAGTCCAATATCAAATCTCTTAACTGAGTGCACACTTCCTTAGTGTTGATAAAGCTCTTAACAAAGTAGACTTTAATAGGTCTTCACTTTAATACTCCCAACAGGGTAGATCATTAGAATTGATCAATTATAAGCCTTTACCGACTCTCTTCCAATCTGCAGATAGTGAAGTTTTGTGGGTGCCATCCCCACCGCAGTTTTTACTTCCTAACAAGAGTTTTCTATGATATCATATCTTGTGTTATGTGTCAATTATGTTCATAAATGTTTCTATGAATGATTCACATGTTTATTAATGTTATGAATTGATATAACTCACACCAAGATAGTTTAGATTAGATTGAATGGACATGCAATTTATTACAAAGGTTAATTGATTAAAGGATACAAAAAGTTTTATAGGAACTGATTCACCTCTCCCCTCTCAGTACATACTTCCCATTAATACCAAAAGAACAAGTGTGATGATTGATTTAGAAGCCGACATCGGAAGGATGCAACCTGATGGGTAAAAGATCGATTGATTGTGAAAATAGAGATTCGCTGGCAATTTCTTATGAATAGAATAAAGTTGAGAAAGTGAATTTATCTATTGATTTGGTGAAAATATTTGTGATCACTGTCTCTGGAATAAATCTCAATATTATGGGGTAAGCCAAGTCATGTAGGAATATGATGTTATTGTGGAAGTGGAAAGCTATTAGGAGACTACCTGCACAAATATGGGTAGTGAATTTATTATGGAAAGATGATGAATGTTGCATAAAAGGTGGTCGAAACAGATGGTGGATCTGACTACACATGGTGCTTGAGATAGGTTTTCACCATGGTACTTATCTATTGTTCCATTGAAGTGGTTTTCACAAATGGCAGATTTTATTTCTCTTGTTCTTTTTTCTTTTTGCAATTGCTTTTGCTTTTTTTTGGATTTTGATTGGTTTCCACTGTACAATAGACTGCTGAAGGATGAAGCATAGAAGCTCTTGAGATGCAAGATATTTACAGGATCAGGGATCAAATCTCCTTCTGGTGTTGCAATCTGACAAGCTCCAGACCCAAACTTTGCTGTGATTATGAAGGGCCCCAACCAGTTAGGCTCAAAATTTCCTTTCTTTTCATGGTTCTGGAGGTTCTTCATGTTGTGTTGCAGGACGAGATCACCAACCTCAAACTAGTGAGGTTTTATCTTCTTATTGAACTAAAGGTGGAGGAAATTTTGATACACATAGAGGTGGTTTAGGGAATTATGTTGTCTCTCATCAAGGAGTTCAAGCTATTGCAAGTGAGAAACTCTGCGTTCTTCTTTGGACAACAGATTCTTGAGATATATTCTTAGGGAAGGGATCTCAATTTCAATGGGTAGAACAACCTTAGTACCGTAGACAAGGGTAAATGGAGTGGCTCCAGTGGGGGTATGGATGGAAGTGCGATAGGCCAAAAGGGAAGGATTGAGGTGCAGGTGCCAATCACGACCAACATCATCGACTATTTTCTTGAGGATTTTGAGGATAGTTTTATTTGTAGCCTCTGATTGTCCTTTACCTTGCAGGAAATACTTGGAAGAGGAATGGTGGGTAATGCCAAATTTTCTACACATCTCTATGACATCCTTTTTTAAAAGGTCCTCCATTATCATTGACAATTTCCTAAGGAATGTCATAGCGACAGATAAGGTAGTTCAAAATAAATTTCAAAATCTATTTTCGAGTAGTGTAGGTAAGAAGAACAACTTTGACGCACTTGATAAAGTATTCAGTGGCAGTAAAGATGTATTTATGGCCATTGGAAGAATTGGGGAAAATCTAGCTAGCTAGGTCTAGGCCCCAGCGGGAAAAGGGCCAAGGGATGATGGTGGGTTGAAGGGATTGGGAGGGAGCATGCATCAAATCATCGTGCTACTGACAAGGCACACATTTATTCACATATTTATAGGCATCCTACTCCATGGTAGGCCAATATTATCTAATGTGTAACAATTTTTTGCCCAAGGTGAGCCCACTAGAATGAGCCCCATAGATTCCTTGATGTACGTCCTCCAAGGACATTTTTGCTTCATCAAAATTTAGACACCTTAGAAGAGTTCCATTGAAGTGCTTTCGAAATAGGGTATCACCAATAATCATATATCGAGAAGTGCGGAGAATGAAGGTTTTTCATTGATTATGCATTAAGGCAAGTGGGGTATTTCCATCATTGAGGTATGAATAGATTTCTTGATACCATGGGGAATTAGGATAAGAAATTTCACACACCATTTCAGTTTTCAGTTTTTTATAGGCAGGGACTGTAAGATTCTCAACGAGAAAATCACACCATGCACTGTGTTCTTGCATGGTAATCATGGACCTTATGGTATCCATTGCATCAACTATTTTGTTGTTCATGCAAGGAATTTGTTGGAAGACCAAGTCAGTGAAATTTTGTTTAAGGTCTTCAACTATTGGCAATAGGGAAGTAGTTTATCATTCTTCATTTTATATTCATCTAGAACTTGTTTGATAACCAATTGTGAACCACCTAATAATAAAAAACTGAGAATCTTCCATTGTATGGCCTGATGAAGTCCAAGGACAAGGGCTTCATATTCTACAATATTGTTGGTACATGGAAATTGTAATTTGTAGGACTTAGGGATGAGATCCCCTTGTAGTGTAACAAACAAGATTCCTACCCCCGATCCTTTCTGAGTAAAGGATCCATCAAAATAAAGTTTCCATTGAAGACTCGGGGCAATATTGAGGACAGATTCATCTGGAAAATATGCGATTATTGGATGCTTTCTGTCAACAGGTGCTTTAGCTAACTGATCTTCAATGACTTGTCATTTTAAATATTTTTGATCCACATAAACAATGTCAAACTTGCTAAGGATCATAACCCATTTTTCCATACTAGTAAGAGAAACTCTTGACATGAGATACTTGAGTGGATCAATCTTAGCAATAAGGTGTATCTTATGATTAAGCATATAATGTCATAACTTCTATGTGTAGAAGACAATAGCCAAACACGCCTTTTCAATGAGGAAATAATTCAACTAATAACCAATAAGTGTCTTGCTGAGGTAGTAAATTGCTCATTCTTTTCCAGTGTTATCTATCTATGCCAAAAGAGTGCCTAATGCAACCTTGGTGGTAGATATGTACAAAATCAGAGGATAGCCAACAATAGGTGGCACCAGCACGGCTGGATTAGCTAGATATACTTTTAGTTTCTCAAATGCTTTTTGACATAGGAAATCCCATTGGAACTTGATATTCTTGCCCATAAGATGAGAAAATGGATGTACTTTATCTTCTAGGTGTGACATGAATCTCTTGATAGACTGAAGCTTTCCTTGTAAGCTGCAAAACTATTTCAATGTTTTAGGTGTGATAGAAGTAGCCCAAGGTGTGCTTCACAATTCAGTAGATAGGACCTTATTTATCCTAGTCCAATTAGGATCCTAATCTTCACTATATGACCACCCTAGTCAATAGACACTAATTCCAAGACTTCTCTTAACTCTTCTTTAAGAGTCACAACAATTTTGGTTCACCTTGAGGGACAACTATCTCAGTTTTGTCTTAATGCTTTCATTGGCTTTGAAGAATCCCAAAGCTAAAATCTTCATACCAAAACCTCCCATGCTATAAGGGTCTTTTACACACTTATAATGTTCATTCTAAATCTACTCAAATCAAATCCCATAAGAATTCAACCCCAAGTTAGTCGAGTTTCAAATTCATACCCAATTTGTCCTATTAGGCCTAAAACACGAATTAGCCCTATCCAGTGAGTTTTCAAGATTTTATATGAAACATTCCTCACAACCCCTAAAAAAAATTTATGATTAAGATACCCTTTTTGGAAACCTAAAGTATTTCTAAGGTCTAGGGTTCCCAATCTGTCTGTACACCTCTATCCTGAAATGTAGGGCTATTAGGCCTATTTTGGCTCCTCACTAGCTCTCTACTGACTTCTATGAAAAAATTAATCTAGATGGGTTGTTTGGGCTTTGAGCTCAACACTAGGGTCCTATGAGACCCTAAAAACACTAATACCACACTTGGTTTAGTTCTCCCATTCACACCCTCGTCTCTGCATATAGGTTTTTACCTGTCACTCTCCTAGCTGAGTTGTCCTAACTCGCCTAGGGCATGACTTTATAAATAGAAAAACATTTCTCCTAGCCTCCTACTTGTATATACACACTGTACATAGGTTCCCCAAAGACACTCATTCAATATTTTGTGTTTTCCACAGTTGAATTTCATGGGGGAGCCATAAAACCAAAATTGCCTTGATTTACACCAGCAGACTACCTAGTTTGAAGATATTTTCCTGCAGATAAAAAATCAACTCAAAATTACTAACACTCTAAATGAAAATATCTTATAACTATCCCTACTACATGAATCCATAGTTTTATCTTATGTTTCAATCCATTAAAATACCATAAACTTGAAAAGCAGTCAACTGTGCACTGTTTTCAGAAAAAACTTGCTTTCTTTCTCTCCAAAAATTACATACATTCACTCTACCTCAGGAAAAGATCCATAGAGTGTCTAAAGATACCTTATCCACCATTTTAGGCCATTATCATTCATTTCCAACTCCTATAAAAGAGGGGATCCAAAGTTGTCAAGTTGAATGCAACATTTGCAAAAAGTTGCAAATGTTGTCATGACAACTTTTGGCATCTTTTGCATTTATGATGCAAACTACAAACTAGGGCCTCTAACCAATTTAGTTTGATGAAATAACCTCATTAATGACTTGTGAAGCATATTTTCCACCCAGCATGGGTCTAGGACACAATTGGAATCCATTTTCCAACTTTAGACCAAACTAGGACTAAACTACTAAAAGCAACTAACAAAGACTAATAGAAAATTAGCACTAACACTAATTCACCTAGTCACACAACATGACCTTCTAAGGCCTTAAGAAAAAACACACACTAACTTGGCTAAGGTTGGTTACAATCCAAAACACTAGGGCTTTGAGGATTGCCTAGGTGTTTCTGCACCATCCTCCCCTAAACAAAAGACTTCATCCCATCCTTGGATTGAGTAAGTTGAGATCAACACCCAACTTCTTAAACTTAGTTTCCTTGATCCACACTGCATCTGCATCAGATTTTCCTTTCCATTTTACCAGCTATTCTCTATACTCCTTCTTTCTGGTTTGTTTGTAGACTCTAGAATCTAGAATTTTCTCTTCTTGTTTGATTGGTGCAGATGTCAAATGTAGCTCTTCAACCTCTTGTATTACTTCATTCAAACTCTAATCAACATCAGGGATTGGGTTTTTGTATAGTACTAGTCTTGCAACATTAAAAACTAGAGATAAACCCAAATCCTATGGAATTTCCACCTTATAGGCATTCGATCCATACTTGGCTAGTATGACACATGGACCAATTATTCTCATTTGAAGTTTATGAGGCGTTCCTTTTTGAAGTCTTGCCTTGTTGAGGTGAACCATTACTAGATCTCCAACCTTGAATTGGACATCTCTTCTTCTTTCATCTACTTTAGTCTTTATCTTCTCTGTATTGTTAATGAGTGTCTTCCTGACTGTCTCATGAACTTCTTACATTGAATGGGAAAAATCATTAGCATAACCACTCCCTTTGGCTCTGTCCTTTAGATCTCTGAGCTCACAAATGCATCTTGGATGAAGACCATAGACTATTTCAAAAGGAATTTTGCCTATAGTCCTATTCACTATGTCATTATAAGCATACTCTGCTTGTCCAATGAGTTGGTCCCAAACTTGACCATAATCTTTTGTTAAACACCTTAGGATATTTCCAAGACTCCTATTTACTACCTCTTCTGACCATTTGATTGAGGATGGTAGGCATATCCAATAGACAAATTAGTTCCAAGATTTTGCCACAGAGTCTTCCAAAAATGGCTCATGAATTTGGTGTCTCTGTCAAACACTATACTCAGTGGTAAACCATGAATTCTAACAAACTCCTTAAAGAATAAATAATCTATCTGACTGGCATCATTGGTTTTCTTATAGGGCACAAAGTGTACCATTTTACTAAATCTATCTATAATCACATAGACACTGTCCATTCTCTGTCTTGTCTTGGGAAAACCTTCTACAAAGTCCATGCTTAGACATTCCCATGGTCTGGTTGGAATGGGAAAAGGTTGATATAGGCATGAATTTGTAGATGTTTCTTTTTCCTTCTGACAAATAACACAACCTTCTACATATCTTTCACTTCCAAGTTCATCTTGGGCCAAAAATAGAATCTTTGGACTAACTCTTGAGTTTTTTTAACCCCAAAATGGCCACTAAGCGCACCATTATGTTTCTCTTGTATAAGATTATCTCTAATAGACCCCCTAGGGACACATAACTAACTCCCTTTAAACAATAGATCAGACTGCAAAGTGTACTCAAAGTATTGACTGTGAAAGTGGTTTCTATACTCTTTACAAACCTTGTAGATGTTTGCAAAGTCCTCATCTTCACCATATAGGTCCTTGAAGTTGTTAATTCCCATACTCTATAGTTGAATCTCTTGAATGGTCAATTCTCTTGTAATCAAAGCATCTGCAACTTTATTCTGCAACCCTTTCTTGTGCTTGATATTGAAAGTATAGGCTTGTAGGTATTCAACCCACTTCATATGTTTGTGACTCAATTTGTCTTGTGAGTTTAAGAAACTTAATGCTTGATTGTATGAATAGATAATAAAATCCTTTGGAAATAGATAATTCCTCCATTTTATCAGAGAATGGAACAGAGCATACATATCTAGGTCATAAGAAGAATACTTCTTCTTAGCTTCACTCAACTTCTCTGAATGGAAAGCCGCTGGTCTTCCCTTCTGACTTAAGACAGCTCCAATTGCCACATTGCTGGCATCACACTCCACTGTAAACAAATTTTCAAAAATTGGCAAGACCAAAATTGGTTGGGTTGCAATCTTCTTTTTTAGTAGCTCAAAACCATGGTTAGCTTGTTCATTCCAAATAAACTTAGTCTTCATGCCTCCTTTAATAGTGTCCAACATAGGAGCACAGATTGCACTAAATTGCTTGATAAACTTTATATAGTATTGTTCAAGGCCAAGAAATATTCTTACCTTAGTGCTAGTTCTTGGAGTAGGCCAGTTGAAGATGGCCTCCACTTTGCTAGGATCCATCTTTAGGTTGCCCTGAGATAGTAAAAAACCAAGGTACACCAACTCTATCTTGATGAACTCACACTTTTCTAATTTGATCATCAACTTCTCCTCTCACAGCTTCTTAGAAACTAATTCTAAGTGTTTGAGGTGCTCTTCCCTTGTCTTACTATAGATGAGTATGTCATCTAAGTAGACCATTATAAAATTTCCATTGTACTCTTTAAGTACCTAATTCATCAACCTCGTGAATGTTGATGGGGCATTTGAAAACCCAAATGGCATGACAAGCCACTCATACAATCCTTATGTAGTCTTGAAGGTTGTTTTACACTCACCCCCTTCATTTACTCTGATTTGATGGTAGCCACTTTTCAGGTCTATCTTTGTAAAGTACCTTACTCCTCCTAGACAGTCCATTAGGTCTTCTATCCTAGGGATAGTGAACCTATACCTAATGGTGATCCTATCGATTTCTCCAGAGTCTATACATAACCTCCAAGTTCCTCCCTTTTTAGGTGCTAGGTCTGTGGGTATGACACAAGGACTAATGCTCTTTCTTATAAGGCCTTGTTCTAAGAGCTCTTGGATTTATCTAGTAATCTCTTCATTCTATTGGGGAGTCATTTTATAGGCTACCTTATTGGGTAGGGTAGCTCCTAGTATTAGGTCTATAAGATGGCTTATAGACCTCTTAGGGGATAAGGTTGATGGTTGTCCATCACTCACTATTCCTTGATACTTTACTAGCATCTCTTAAACTTATTTTGGCAGCTCCGTCCTCTTATCTGTTTTGTCTGCAACTTCCTTTGGCTTTAACACCAAGGCAAATAAAACTCCTTCTCCTTCATCTAAGGTCTCTAATAACTCTTTTTCACTCACCATGAGAACATTGGGACCAATAGACTTCAATTTTGCATCCTCCAACATTGACTGGATTTTGTATGTCACATTGTCTTTCTTGAAGGAGTATGAATTTTTCACTCCATCATACATGGCTCTCCTATCAAATTTCCATGGTCTACCTAGGATCAAGTGAGATGCATCCATAGGTAAGACATTACATAAAAATTTATCCTTGTATCTACCAATGGAGAATTCTATCCAAGCTTTCTCATTAACTAGGACATGTTGTCCTTTATTTAGACAAGTGACCTTATAGGGACTGGTGTGGGGTATCCTTGTCATTTTCAACTTACTGACTGCCTCCTCTGACACTATGTTTTCAGTTGACCCTGAGTCTATGATGAATCTACATACCTTTCCCTTCATTTTACACTTGACTTTGAATAATGATCTCCTTTGACTAAGTTCTTCCTTCACTGGCTCTTTGATTAGATTTCTTCTCATCATTAGATTCTCTCCCTCCTCTGATTCTAATGGCACTTCAGGGTTCTTGTTTCCACTTGTCTCTCCATGAATATAGTCTACCCTTTTTTCACCTCCTTGAGAGGTACTTCCCTTCTCTGGACACCTATATGCCGGATGTCCTAAGTGATTACAATGATAGTACTTCATATTGGAAAAATAGTTGCCTCTTCCTTGACTATTGCCTCTTCCTCTATTGTTAGAGTTCCTTCCTCTACTTGAACTCCGTCTATTGAAGTTTCCTTCATGCTGTTCAGTGAGCTTAGTCTCTGATTTTCCTTTAGATTTAGAGCTTCTTCCTCCATAACCACTTCCTTGTCCTCTAGTATCTCTTCCTCTACCCATTTTTCTTGAAGTATTGGAGTCTTGTTTCTTCTTCAACTTGTCTTCCACCTTGATAGCAATTTGGTGGCATTTATAAACTATTTTTGGAGTCAAAAGACTCATCTCATCTTGAATGGTCCATTTAAGTCCATTAAGATATCTTGATGCTTTCACTTTCTCATCCTCTTCTACTCTTGACCTCATACAAAGTCTCTAAAACTCTTCAGTGTATGAGTTGACATCTAGGTCCTTCTACCTTATACCTTGTCTTCTCTTGTGCAACTGAATTGTATAATCCTCAGGGATGTATGCATCTCTTACTCTTGCTACCATAGCTTTCCATGAAGCAATGGGCCTTTTCCCTTCCTTCTTTCTCTCATCTTGGATGAATTTCCACTAAGTGAGAGTAGAACCTCTCAGTCTTTCTTTAGAAACCTTCACCTTTTGAGCCTCCATGACTCCATCACACTCAAAACGGTTCTCTAGTCCCTCTATCCAATCAAGGACTACCTATGGTTCCATTTTTCCACTAAAAATGGGAACTCCTTCCAAAGATTTGCCACTCATAGCCTTTATGGATTTCAGGAATGGTTCTTCATTTGGGATATGATCAGCTTTAGGGACTTCATCTTCAATGGAAATGTCTTTTCCTTTACCGTCCATTTTTTCCTTCACTTCATCTGCTTTCACATCAAATTCATCCACTTTTTTCTCAAATTGAGCCAACCTATCAAGGAGTAATCTATTATCCTCCTCTTTTTCATCTACCTTCTTTTCTAATTCAGAATTAGTCACCATTTTTAACTCTCTAATGGATTCCTCTAGTTGTAACATTAACCACAATCCTGATCAAAAGAGGCTCCGATACCACTCTGATAGAAGTATCCCAAGGTGTGCTTCACAATTTAGTAGAAAGGACCTTTCTTGTCCTAGTCCAATTAGGATCCTAATATTAACTATAGGACCACCCTAGTCAATAGACACTGAGTCCAATACTTCTCTTAACTCTTCTCTAAGAGTCACAACAATTGTGGTTCACCTTAAGGGACAACTATCTCAGTTTTGTCTCAATGCTTTCATTGGCTTTGAAGAATCCCAAAGCTAAAATATTCATACCAACACCTCCCATACTACAAGGGTCTTGTACACACTTAAAAGGTTCATTCTGTATCTACTCAAATAAAATCCCATAAGTCTTCAACCCCAAGTTAGTCGAGTTTCAAATTCATACTCAATTTGTCCTATTAGGCCAAAAACACCAATTAGCCCTATCCAGTAATTTTTTCAAGCTTTTCTCTGAAAAATTACTCACAACTCCTAAAAAAAATTTAGGATTCAGATACCCTTTTGGGAAACCTAAAATATTTCTAAGGTCTAGGGTTCCCAATTTGTCCGTACACCTCTGTCCTGAAATATAGGGCTATTAGGCCTATTTTCGCTCCTCACTAGCTCTCTACTGATTTCTATGCAAAAACTAATCCAGATGGATTGTTTGGGCTCTAATATAGACACTAGGGATCTATGAGACCCTAAAAACATTGAGATCACTCTTGGTTTAGTTCTTCCATTCACACCCTTGTCTCTGCATATAGGTGTTTACCTGTCACTCTCCTAGCCGAGCTATTCTAACTCGCCTAGGGTATGACTTTATAAATAGAAAAAAATTTCTCCTGACCTCCTAATTGTATATACACCTTTTAAAGAGGCTCCCCTAGGAAATTTATTCAACCTTTTGTGTTTCCCATAGTTTCATTTCATGGGGGAGCCATAAAACCAAAATTGCCCCGATTTACACCAGCAGACTACCTAGTTTGAAGATATTTTCCTACAGTTAACAAATCAACTCAAAATTACTAAAAATATGAATGAAAATATCTTAGAAATATACCTACTACATGAATCCATATTTTTATCTTATTTTTCAATCCATTAAAACACCATAAACTTGCAAAGTAGTCGACTGTGCACTGTTTTTAGAAAAAGTTGCTTTCTTGCTCTCCAAAAATTGCATACATTCACTCTACCTCGGGAAACGATCCATAGAGTATATAAAGATACCTTCTACACAATTTCAGGCCATGATCATTCATTTCCCACTCCTAGAAAAGAGGGGATCCAAATTATTCGAGTTGCATGCAACATTTGCAAAAGGTTGCAAATGTTGTCATGACAACTTTTGGCATCTTTTGCATTTATGATGCAAACTACAAACTAGGGCCTCTAACCCATTTAGTTCAATGAAATAACCTCATTAATGAATCATGAAGAATATTTTTCACCCAACATGGGTCTAGGACACAATTTGAACCCATTTCCCAACTTTAGACCAAACTAGGACTAAATTACTAAAAGCAACTAACAAAGACTAATAATGAACTTAGCACTAACACTAATTCACCTAGTCACACAACATGACCTTCTAAGGCCTTAAGAAAACACACACACTGACTTGGATAAGGTTAGTTACAAGCCAAAAAACTAGGGCTTTGAGGATATCCTAGGTGCTCCTGCACCAAGGTGGTGTCATCTCTAGGATGGCTTTCACTTTATTTGGATCCACTTTTATTCCGCACCGTGACACAATGTATCCCAACAACTTACCAGATTGTAATCCAAAGACACACTTCTAGGATTTAGCCGAATCTTGTATTTCTCCAATCTCTCAAAGATTGTACTAATATTAGGGATGTGTGATTCTTGTATCTTGGATTTTCCTAAAAGATCATCGACATAGTCTTCCATGATTACATGCAGGAGATCATGAAAGATAGTTTTCATTGCCCGCTAATATGTTTCTCTAGCATTATTAAGACCAAAGAGCATCACCTGATAACATAAGGTACCCCAAGGTGTCATGAATGAATTCTTGTGTTGATCTTTGGGTTCTATTATGATATGATTATAACCGGAGAATCCATTCATGAGGGACAACATCTCGTCTCCAGCAGTGAAATCCACTATAATGTCAATATTAGGAAGTGGAAAATCATCCTTAAGAAAAGCAAGGTTTAATTATCTAAAGTCTATATAGATGAGGATGCCCCCAATAGGCTTTCCTACTGGTACAATGTTGGAGACCCATTCAAGATATTCTATAGGTTGAATCACTTCTGCATCAAGCATCTTCTGAAGCTCTTCTTTGACTACCAATGCTACTTGAGGATGCATCTTGTAGATTTTTTGGTTGACAGGTTTCACTATAGGATCTATAGCAAGATGGTGCATGAAAAGATCTACATCTATCCTAGGCATATCCTTGTAGGTCCAAGAAAAGTTGATTTTATGCATTTGAAGAAACACAGTCATGTCTTTATTTTCCTGATCATTGAGAGATAGTGCAATGTAGGTGATTTGTGGATTCTCTTCTGTACCAAGATTGATTAGAATAATGTCTTCAATGATCATGGAGGATATTTTTGGTTCTGATGATATAAATAGCAGGTCAAATTCTCTTTCCTCTAGTGCCTCAGAAATGTTTTCACTAGAGGATGCATCCTTTATTTTGTCTTTTTCTTCATCCGAAGGTGCCTGCGAGAGGTTTTCACCAGGGGATGTTTTAATATTTTCATTATTTTTTATTATTTTTGTTTTAATTTTCACTTTTGCGTCTAAGAGAATTGACCTGGCTACCGAAGTAGGCTTTCTCTTTGTAGTGAATCTAATGCTCATATTCTCAAAGATTCTTAAGTCCAAAGAGAGCTAAAACTACCTCATTTGAATCACAAATGTCTAAAGTTGGTGGTGAATCTTTCTAATCCTTGTCAATTAGTTCAGGGTTTGTGAGGGGAAGGCAAAGGGATGAAAGGCTGACTTGTGTAATGGTGAGGATGTGGGTAAAGTCATCAACGTCATCTTTGATGTATTGGAAAGGGACTTCAAAAAACTCCTCTTCGGTGTCTAAATCCGATGTGACTAAACAATAGTCCTTGGCAAAGTTAGTCTCAGTTTCTACGAAGCCCAACCCTTGTCCATGAGGATAGCCATTTTCTGTGACAATTTTTGTTTTACCGATTTCATTTGCGCCAAGGCCAGTGCCATGATATCCCATGCCTTCAATGAGGGGGGTGGGATTGATATACTTTCCTTTAGGGAATGTCACTAGTTTTTCTTCTTCTTCACTATAGAGCCAATCAAGGATGCTATATTCCATGTGCTCATCTGATAAAGACCCCCAATGTTCAAAAGTGGTCTTTTTTCATTGCATAAGGTCCTTTTCCTTAGAGGGAGTTAGCAGTGATAGTCTCCCATAGGACTTTGGAGACAAAGGGAGTTGTCCGATTCATAGAGAACTTTCGAATTTGTATTCTCCCATGCCCTGATCCGTAAAAGTGATCTTCTTTTCAGACTCATGGGTTTTGTCTTCAGTGACCTTTTATTTTCCTTTGGATTGATCAACTGGTGTCTCTGATGCCTTTTATGTAGCCGAGGAGGTATGTGGAATAGGTGTTTCTTTCTTGATAGGTCAAATGAACTTATTCAATGGACAATAATTTGATTGTTTTCTTTCTAGTCTCTTGTAGTATTAAAATGGTTCAAGGTCTTCTGGAATCGTGATCTCTCTACCATGATTGGGAAACTTGAGGCATTAATAGTAATTAGAATGTACACCTTTGATAACATGTATCCAAGGTTGACCCAGCAAGATGTTGTATGTAGATCTAGGTCCAGCACATGAAAAACAATTTCAATTAGGGTTGGGCCCACTTGTAGAGGCAATGTGATCAAACCTTTTATTTCTCATTCTTTGTCGCCATAAGATTTTATTGCGATTCTCTTGTCTACATCTAGAAGGTCCTTAGAAAGACAAATGTTTTGAATCATTTTAAATGTACACAAATTTAGGCCAGATCCACCATCTATAAGAACTCATTTGATTTAGTGGATTGGATTTTGGATTCGATGCGGAGGGACTTATTATGGTGAAGCTCAGGATTACATAAGTCTTTTTCAGTGAAAAAAATATGCCCTTGTGTAGCTAAATTCCAAATCATAGCTTGGAACTGGGGAGCGTTGATATTTTCAGGAACACAAGATTCATTCAGAGAATTCTCAAGAACTTTTTTGTAAACAGGTGAGGTATGCAGAAGTTCTAGGATGGATATTTATACAGGCATCTTTCCTACTTAGGCCAATAGGTCATAACGTGAGGCAAGACGGGAAACATTAGATGATATAGTTGGTGGTTTGCAGATGTAGATGGATTATTGGGGGCTTGGATGGTGACTCTGGGTCTATGTGTAGTAGCATTGTAATCGATAACTTTGAGGATCAAGGTGTTGATGTGGGTTTTAGATGCTTCGATATGTCTAGAAAGTTGATCAAAAAAAAAAATATCATTTTCTTCTAGACTCCCACATGTTTCGTCAACCCCTATGATAGTGTTGGTGCTGTAATTATATGGGATCATGTTAGATGCATTGTTTTGATTATGTTGCGATAAAGGTTGGTTGTAGACTTTTAGCTTTGCATTGGATGAGGAAGCATTCTGGCCTTGGACTTTGATTTTTCCATCATCAATAAGATCTTTCACAAAGTGTCTCAATTTCATGAACTTATTGGTATCATGTCATTTATGCGATGATAATCACAATATTCATTCTCTTTATACCATGCAGGCTTGGGTAGATTCTCATCGAAAGGTTGAGTATTTGGATAGACTATCATTCCTTAATCAGCAAGTTGTTTAAATATCACATCCAATAGTTCTGCTAATGCTATGAACTATTTTCATTTTTGATTGTTTTTATTACCATTGTTGTTGTTGTTATTGTTGTTGTTGTGAGGGAACAAATAATATTGATTGCGCGGTTGAGAATATTGCTGTCGATTGTTATTCTGACTTTTGTTTTGATTCTAATTCTGATTCTAATTTTTGTTGCAATTTTTTTTATTATTGTTGTTGGATGCCTAAAATTTTTGAACATGTTTAGCATCAGTCACTCCATCATTGAAAACTCCTTTGTTTTTACTCTAATATTTTGGTTTCTCATTGTTGGAAGGAGTATAATGTTTGATGCTACCTTTTTTCAAATGCCCATCTTCGATCTCTTTTCCTTTCTTGACAAGGGATTCAAAGGTGTCAGGTGAAGCCATTTTCACTTGGAATGACATCTCAGAGATCAAGTTCTTTGTGAAGATGTCAATCAATTCATTATCAAGTACTTTCCATGGAATACAATTTGTGATATGTCTCCATCATTGTAAGAAGCTAGCAAAGGTTCACCATTATTTTGCTTGGTATTGCACAAATCACTGAGTGTCGCTTGATGTTCAATGTTATATGAATATCGTCCAACAAATTTCTCTACGAGATCAGAGAAAGTAGAGATTATCCCATAACGATTCTAAAGCTACGCCTCCAAGACTCCTAGTGAAGAGTCTATTTAGGTAATTTTCATTGTAGGAAAATTCTTGACATGCAATGTAAAATTATTTGAGATTTTGTAGAGGACGTGTGTCTCCCGTGTATTTCTCAAATTTAGGGATCTCAAAGTTTGGGGGGAGTGGTTGCATCATGATAGAATTTTCAAATGGATAGGGAAAAATATCATCGAAGGAAAACTCCTTCTTGCCCCCATTCTTTAAACCATTCACAATAATTTAGAGCTTGTTAACTTTTTGGGCTAAATATGGAGCGTTGTGTGGAGTATATTGCTGCCCACAAGTTTTTTCTCCTCCAAATTGCGTAGTAAAAAACCTTGTTGAGGTCATACCGACTGTGGGAGGGTTTATGTATTGGTAAGCTCGAGATGTATTGATTGTAGATGTCTTCATGCCAATTTTTGGGAATGTAGATTATGTAGATTGAGGCATGGGGACTTGTCCTATGTTGTTTACATTAGCACTTGCACCTTGAGAGGTATTCATTGTTGTATGAGTGCTATTATGTGAAGTAATATTGGGAAAAACACTTAGGATATGTTGGATTTGTTTGTTGGTTAATTAGACTATTGATTCAGCTATTGATACGAGTGTTGATGCAAGAATTGATGTAGAAGGCCCACTAGAAGCTGCCTTAAAGATGTCACATATTGATGATATTGCATTTGAATTGGAGGACATGGCTATGCTTACAAAAACTATAGCCTTAGTGATGTTACTAGTGAGAAGTGATTCGTCAAAATCAGCAGGCACCGTAACACCATTTTGAATGAGCTTCAAGAATATCTCTCAGATGTTTTGACTAATGCCCTTTTCAACCATTTCCAAGTTATATGGATCTCTAAGGAAATCAATCACTTATGTAGGTCTTTCTTCTTGATCCACTAACTCAGTTTCTTTAGGCGCATTGGTTATGTTATTGATTTGTGACGTATGGTCTTGAAAGAATTGATAAGAAAAATGATTCTCCTCATCAAAGGAAGTGTTGAGTGTTGCATGCCTCATGTTTCTAGCTTGGGATCGAGTAACTAACATATAATGAAAAACTTAGAAGAATGAAAGATGAGAAATGCGATATTGAAAGATGAAAGTGGATGGAGCAAAGATATTGTTCTTGGATTGATTGATGCTTGATTAAGGATTGATTGACGATTGACTAGGATTGGATTAAATTGATTTTGATTTAAAGGTTTTAGAACAATACATAGGTATAACAAGACCTTGTGATGATACAAACACAAAAGGATTAAATTGGATGATATCTTTTCCTA
This sequence comes from Thuja plicata, assembly GCA_018584345.1. Classification (NCBI taxonomy): domain Eukaryota; kingdom Viridiplantae; phylum Streptophyta; class Pinopsida; order Cupressales; family Cupressaceae; genus Thuja; species Thuja plicata. The sequence goes on from MU227804.1 coordinate 2,254,535, forward strand.
CTTGAAGATAGACTTGTGAATTCAAGAAAAATAGAACATCACCAATGGATTTAAATTACTTGAGATGGACTAGTGGTCTGCAAGAAATGTTGTGCTTACATAAGGTTAAAGGTCTGCAATACTTTTGATTAAGGTCGTCCAACCTAAGAAGGGATTGATTTGATTTTGATTTGATTTGTAGTCCAAAGAGATTTGATTTAATGCTCTAAGAGAGAGGGTGATGTTTGATGATGATGGAAGAATGAGAAATTGATTTTAGAAACAAGAGGTTGATCTAGTTATATTTCTCAAGGGTGAAAAAAGCACGATTTATGTAATATTTGGCCATAAAGTTGAAAACTTTGTTGATGTAGATGATGGCGTCAAATTTCTCATGATGCTTGATCAATTGGGTAATGTGTTGATATTACTTGGATTTTATATTGGTCTATTTCTATTATCGATAAACTAGAGGAACTGTAAGCTTAAATTTCTTTTGTTTCTTGGAATCGGTCATGTCCTATAGCGAAAAATATGATTTTGAACGAACAACTGAATGTTTTAGGATAAATGGTTTTAGGATCCCATAAAAGACCAAATTTTGAATGTTTTGGGAAATTTTAAAGCTGAATATTTTAAAGTGGAGAGGATGGCTCTTAGACACAGACGATAATTGCAGGTTATAGACAAAAAAAATTTGCCAATGACTGATCTTCGCAGACGATAATGCCAGGTCAGAGATGACAGTCATTGAGCAGGACAACATTTTGATGATTTTGGCAAATTTTGATCTCAGTTTGGTTTCAGTGGATTCGTTCAATGGCAAGAACCAATTTCATCATAGTCAAACTATAAAATAAAAAGCACGTGTCTTGAGAACAATCCAACAAGAGATAAAGAAACCTTGAAGGATACAAGCAAGTGTGAAAAATTTGTTTGTTTAGGATTCCGTTTGTGTTTTGATTTGTCAATGTTATTCAAGCACTTCAAACACAAACTACCTAAGGAAATTGGCATAGCATGAAAATATTTTCCTGTAAACATAGGTACACACACGAGAGCTAATTAGAATACGACCGTAACCAAGCACGTAATAGCTCCAGTCATGACGTCGTATTAGTTGACTCCAAATGCTCAAGGTGGCATGAATGTATGAGTGATCTTGGGGAAGTTAATATCTTCCTTGCGCAAACATTATCACCTTTCGGGGGTGAATAGGGTGGGTCTCTAGTTTAATAGTTCTTAATAAGGTCCTCCATTTTTTGCTACCCCTTGTAGTTTCACAAGCAAAATTAAGGCCTATAGCCCTACAAGCACACAAAATGTATAGTCTCGCAAGTGAGATCCAGACCTCTCTTCCCTACATAAATTGATTTTATCCCCCTTGCTATATTGTAAACAAGATTGAGACCAAGATGGCCCTACAAGCGCCCAGTCAAGTGTAGTCTTGCGTAGCAAGATTCAAGTAGCGAGGGCCTACAAATGAAGGAGCAATAGAGATAGAAATAGTCACGTCTTTCCTCTATTTGGATTAAAGAAAACTTTTGATCATAGTGGGGTGGATTATCTAGGTCCACTTGTTCCCCACTTGGGTCATTCCCAAAAGATTGCTCTCTTGGTAGGCCCTCTAAAGGATTAACATAATGCAATGGATTGGCAACAAGAGGGGTCTAGATTTCTGATTTTCCCACAAGGCGAAAAGAGCATAGTCTCTTACCCAATGTCATTTTATCCCAAACACATAAAACTCTTTATTATTTCCCAAAAGATTTATTTGTCTAAAATAAAATAAACATGTCTAGGATTTTGATCTTCCAAAAGGAAGAGAGCATACTACCCTAATGCTTATTTTGAATCTCACAAGATCTTCTAATTAATCTAGGTGCCTAAAAATAATATGCTAAGAATCATGATCATTTGGTCGAATGTATAAGGCAACCTGCAAGAACACAAGTGAGTAATTTTGGTGCTTATGTCTTCTCTCAACATCATATAACACACAAAGTTAGTAGTTTCATATTTTTTGGTCTTTAGAAATGGTGCTGTATAAACCTCAGAAAAGATTAGTAACACAAAGATATGTCTGAAAATGATGAAAATTGTAAATCTGTGCAGACGGCAGTGATAGGCCATAGACGATGGATCTATGCAGATGACTATTTACAGGTGTAGATGCCTAAACAAAAATATGCACAGACGGTAAAATAAAGAACAGATGATAGTTTACAAAAAATATAGAACTTTATACCTGCAGAAGATACCAAAACATGCAGATGGTGATCTCAGGCCGCAGATGGCGAATCTTCAAAGATGGAAAAATACCTGCGTAGATGGAAAAATAGAAAGGGTTAAGTTAGCCAAAAACTTTAGTTAATAAACATATTCATTTTAAAAAAATTTGCCAGTGTTTAACACTAAAAAATTGATACCCTGTCAAAAACCTGAAAGTTAAAACTAGAAAATGTATTAAAAAAGAAATTTAAAAACAAATATAAGCTAAAGTTTTTTAATAGGAGACGGTAGTTGCGGGGTGCAGATGGCGGAACTACACAAATGGTGATCTGTGTAGACAACAGTCAGTAAAGATAGATGGTAGTCTCAGGGCAGAGACGGCTCTACGTGACATTTTCTAGAATCACAGAAAAATGTGACAATTTTTCAAATTTTGAAATTTTTAAGGGACGTAGCTCCCACCGAACGTGCCAAAATATATGTGATAGAAATTAGACCTTCCAAGAACAACACTAAAACATGAAAACATTTGAGTTATCCATTAGAAACAAGATCAAAGGTTTAGCATGCTTTAAATGAACTCTAAAACAAGAACTTCCACCACAACCTTCGATGAGCCAAACAAGGGCACCCAAGACTTGTTGATTTTCTCTTAGAGAAGTATGTGGGTGTGCTCTCCCAACACAATAACTAAATCTCACTAAAATATATGAAATGCAAGCTAAAAGGATGAAGAACTCAAGAGCAAGTATAAGGAACTTGTCTCAAGCTTTCATCATGATTGAAAATGAGGATACAAGACTAAGATAAGATTGATATGCATGATAAAATGAAACTAAGATTCATTCCATTAATCCTAAGATGTGATTTTTAGATTCAAACATGAAATGAAAGCTTGAAAGTATGAAAATGAATTAAAAATGCTTAAGAAATTCTAAAACTAAACTAGCATGATAACAGTGCAAAAGTGAGAGATGAATTTGCTCTTGGAAAGAGCCCTATTTATAGATTTTTGGAGGGAAGAGAAGGGCTTGGATGAGTTGGAGCACATGTAACATCCACATAGATGCCACATGGAGGACACAAAGAAAAAAGGACATGCCATACAAAATTCAAACTCAAGCCTATAAGGTTTTAGTGGCTCAAGGTTGCTCACACATGTCTGAGGAATCCTTGGAGAATAGAGTGAGGGACCAAAAGTGGTTGCATTTAAGGAAGTTGGGTGGCTTCCTTGGGATGGGTTTCTCACACATGTGTGAGCGACTCATTAGCACTAAAAAGGTGTAGGAATCACCTTTTTAGCCTAATAAGTTGGATTAAGTAACAAGTAGCTTTATTAGGGTGAGTGTGATGGGTGGTAGGGTAGGTTTCTAGGTGGTATTTAAGACTAACTTAAATTAAATTCAAATTAATCAAGTTTTAGAAGATTTTTAGAAAATGTAAGGAATAAATAAATTAGAATTTATTTAAAAGGGGATTTATAGAGGCCATGTATTAAATAAAATTTAACACATTAGAAGGGTATAATATCTAAATTAAATTTAAATACTATAGAGAATGAACTATATTTAATAAAATAAAATAAAAGAACATTAAAAATATAGTTAATTAATTATAATCAACCATAATATTATAGTAATATTAATTAAATTAATATAAGGATGATTTTTGAATTCTACATTTTGCCCCCTTTTGATGCGGCGTCGAAAGTGGCATCGTGTTAAAGAAAAGAAAATAAGATGCCCCAAAAGGACCAGGAAGACCTAGGGCGATGATGGTAAAGGAGTGTGTCCCCTTGAGAAAATAATAGAAAAAATAATTTTTATAAAATTTTCTCAAAGAAAGGTATAAGGAGGGAGAAAGATAAATGAATATCATGTCAGGAAGAATTAGAGCAAAAAACTAGGACTGAGACGAAAAAATGGGGACCGGGATGAGAACCGGGTCACGAGGGGCCTATAAATAGCCTATCAGGGCCCGAGAAGAAGTCATTTTCACTCATAAAGAGCTAAAAGACAAGAGAAGAGAGAAGAAATGGCAGACGTACGAGACCATTCATAGCTAGGAGAGTGCCTGAGGACCTACCAATGAACCGAAGACACAGGACCACCGGTGATTAGACAAAGCCCTCCTTGTCCTTTATGTATTTAAAGTTTAATAGTGCATTTATGACACCCTTAAGGTGCTAAAAACTAGTCCGTAGCGGAGATGGAAATTGACAGATCACCATCTGTGAAGATGGTGATTGAAAAATTGTCATCCTCATAGACGAATGATTAGGGATCATCGTCTATGCAGATGGTGATCACGAGATCACCGTCTGCAAGGGAAAGAGAAAAGTGGAAGAAAGGGTAGAGATGACGAAACTAGTTCACCGTCTGTGCATGCAAAAAAGGTGGTGACCTAAACCACCATCTTTGTGGATCGATGACTGTGCTGATCCACCGTCTGCAGGTTAATCAACATGTCCACCGATTGACCCAGAGATGGAGAAAAAAGAAGAAAAAGGATTAGCAGAAGGGGTGCATGGGGGAATGTTTTGATGCCCCACACTTAGAAAGAAGGTTAACTAACATTGGTAAATGTGGATGCAGGAGGACATGATATCATTCCGGGAAAGGGAGTGTTATGCAGCAATGATGGCATTGGCACAAAAGCTTAAAGAAGAGGAGTGGGGATAGGTTGCGCTATGCGGCCTGGAGCACATTGATTTCTTTCCCCTCTCAGAGAGCATAATGCACTCATTCCAACATTTATCGAGAGGTCGTATAACACCACATCGAGGTTTCACTTCCCTCTGGGGGAAGCTACTATTACTCTACATGACATGTTGGGGATTTACAGAGTGTCAATCTAGGGATTGATTCCCAAGTACTTCTACGAGGGTTCAAAGCCTTACATGGAGATGACATTTGGAAGACCACTCACAGAGGTACCCACCACATGATAGTGGATGTCATGGAGGGGGCTTTGGTAGTGCAGCCATGGTTGCGGTGGGTGGCACTATATATGGCAGGGCTGATTGGAGGATGCATGAAGCCAGATCATGTAGGTCACATATTTCCCATTGGTTGGGCTCAAGCCCTCAATAACATGGTGGAGGTTGAGGGGGAGGGGTACTGCTGGGGATACACCATCCTCAGGAAACTATACTATGATTTTCACATGTGCGCCTACCGTAAGATTATAATCTACAACCAAACACTTCAATAAACCATTGCATCAAAAGGGGTTAGCCTAACATAAGATTCAAAGCATGATCAAAACCATTAGAAATCAGCTTATTGCTTCCTAGTTGAAGCGAGTGTGATTCTCATGTTTGTCCATCAGATTAGACATAGAGAAATCAGTGACTTGACTACTCCAAAATGGAAGATTCAATGCAATATGGAGCAAGATGTATAGACTTGCATGCTTTGCTCTTGAAAGCTTGAAAATGAGAATGCATAGACTATCAAATGAAATGCATAGCAACTATGAGAAATGAAACTAGAATGCAAGATTTAAACTAGAAATGGAAAGAGCAATGAATCTAGATTAAGTTATGAGATGAGAACTAGCATGTCATTAAGCTAAGAAATGAAGCTAAAACAATGCAAAAATGCAAGAAACTAGCAGAGAGTAAATGAACTATGAATTCTAAGATGAAAATAGCATTATAACTCTACTCCAAGTCTTCTTGTTATCTACTACTAGCATGTCTCTCCAAAATATATCAAGTCTATCCAATCTAGCCATGAGCAAAGGGAGATATCCCTTTTATAAGAGATTCCAAGGAATGAGTGGTTGAGATTAAGAGGCAAAAGAATTTAATCAACGGTGGTGATGCAATTCCTCTCAATCCATGTGAGATGATGAAGTGATTCTGATTGGGCAACTTGTGAGGAGAATAAGAAAAAATTGGTATTTTCCTCTCTTTTATTTGTTTTATTTAATTTTTGAGTGCACACCCATGTGTGAATGGATTCACTTTTTGAGACTTAGGACTTTTTGAGACTTAGGACTTTTCGATTTTATCCCAATGTTTATGATTTTTGGGTTTAGGCTTTGATGATTGATGATTTGATTCAACAAGTTAAGATTAAAATTATGTAAGCAAGTTTGATTAAATGCTCAATAATTTAGAGTCCAACAAAAATGTCTTAGATTCAAGATTTATTAAGACCAAAATATTTGAGAAAAGGGGCTATGGGTTTGTTGGACCATTTTTGGGTGATTACATTTGCCTCTCTTTGACTAATGTGTGATCAATTTGGGAACACATTGGGTCAAAGAACATTTGATGATAGCTTGAATATGGAAATAGCTTTATATGAAGCGATGAAACTATCCCACATATCAATAACCGGTTCCAAACTTGATCGAACAAAGACCGATTGAAGATTCGAAGATATCAGCTCCAGACTTGATTGGGCGAAGACTAATGAAGATATCTGAATATATCAGCTTTGGGCTTGATTGAGCAAAGATGGATAGAAGAGTCTGAGCATTCAGTTTGATGTGAAGCGATGAAACTAAATGTCTGTCCTCTTAGCAGATTTCTTGATTTAAGATTGAGTTTTGAAATGATGAACCAAGTTGATGTGGTGTGATGAGACTGATTGTCATTTGATTGATTAATTGGGATAATTGACTTGATATAGATCGTGATGAAGCCAATTACCAGATTGAGGGGAGTTCTCAGATTGATAAGGTGCGATGAATCTGATATAACCCTAGAGTTTGAGATTTTGATGTGCAGTGATGAGAATCACTTGATTAGATCCTGATTTAAGTTAGAGCCTGATGCCCCTAGAGATTAAACTTTTTGATGTGAATCAAATTGTTGATGCAGTGGTATTGCCCCCTCAGGAACAAAATCGAAAGGAGGGGGGATATGAGCCTGATAGATCAAAAAGCATTGAGAAATGTGAGATGCGAGCCATTTTTTAGGTCCTAGTTGACCAAGTGTGACCATAGTGGATTGAGGAGGGAGGTGCAGAAGAAATATGATCAAAAGGAATATTGAATTGGAATCCTGTGAGGAAAGTGGTAACAATAAACTGCATTTATGAGAAATAGGTTATTTTGCATTCTTGAGGATTAAAACATTGTCGGATTTCAATTTCAATCCTGAAAATGGATTCAGAGTGGTCCAATTAGCCAGGGGTGCAATTTTTACATCCATAGGAGCATTTTGAAAATTAGGTCAAAATTGCTATATAAGGCCTGAAGGGGTCATTTTCAAATCATTTTCACTATTCATTTTTGGAGTTTTCAAGAAGCTTCTCTAAGAAAAAATGGTGGTTCCAATCTCTACTCATCGTTTTGAGCGCATGCGAAGGCACAGGCGGTTCAAAGATTATCCAACACCTGTAAGTAGTCAATAAACTTCATCTTTGCATGTGAATTTTGCCTGTTTTGTCAAAATTTTATGGTTTTTGTTCATTTTTAACCATATACCCATGATTTTTCATACGACCTTGCAAAGGAGCTCATACGACAAATGGCCAAAATTATCCTTTGTCGTCTGGGGCCATTAGAGTTGTCGCATGGGACTTACCCTCCTATTGTAGGATGATATTTAAACTTGCCCCATTTGTCATTTGATAACACTAAGTTTGTCATATGAAACTATTTCATTGTCTGATATTCATTCTTATGTCATATGAACCTTGGGGCCAGTTTTGATCTTGCTATCTTTTGTCGTATGGGAACAAAGATATTTTTCTCCTGATTTCCTGACCCAGTTGTGTATTCATCTTGCTTAGTACTCTGTTGGTGAGTTTTTCTGATGATGTTGTAGTGTTTTCACTTTTATTTGAGTTTGATACTGACGTCATTTGTATTTCTTATCTGTATGTAGGTGCAGTTTCTTGATATTCAGTTCGGATCTACGTATCCATCGACTATGCAGTTAGTTCGCGGCTTGTCTAATGAGCAAAGAGCACATGTCTGAGCTTGTGGCCTTTCATGGTTGTTACAGATGCCTGATATTCATGTGAACCATGGGATGTTGAATGAATTAGTGGAGAGATTCCACAGTGAAGACAATACTTTTCACTTGACGATGGGAGAGACGACCATCACTCCTGAGGACATCGACAAGATTCTATGGATTCCTTTTGCTGGTGCACAGGTGGAGTATGATTCCACACCTTTAGTTGGAGTGCGTGTGATGTAGAAGTAAGGGTGGTGGACTTAGAAACAACAAAATGGAAAGAAACTTTGTTAATGGTGGCTATGGTTTCCCCAAGCCCTTGAAGGCTTTAATGCACTCACATATAATGATATTTCTCCCAACAACCTAAAGTGACACAAATGATGTTTATAGATTTTATTTAAAGGTATTTGATAGGTTTCAAGGTCATTTTCAATCCCTATGGCACCCAACTCCCAAATCTTCTCCAAAACTGTCGGAGGCCTAATTGCCACACTTGTAGCCCTGCAGCGACTGAAAACACTTGATAACTCAAAACTTTTCCAAATAACTTGATGAAAAAATCACCATTTCAAATACCCTTTATTGAATATTTCAACATATCAGATGATGGTATACTATTGTTTTGGACCAATTCATAGATCTTTGACTACACACCTGCACAAATGCATAAAAAGTGATGATTTAACAAAGAAAATACTAAATCCTTGTATCCCCAAGACCCCAAACCTTTGGGAAGAAGTTTAATATGTCCCAAAACCTATAAATCCAAAAGGAATTTGACTCAGACCTTCAACAACATCAAAAGCCCCAAATTTCATCCCTTTAAGCCCTTACAACTAGGACTCTCGCAATATCTTATCTCCCAAGCTCTAGAAACTTAACCAACACTTGAATTAAAAATAAAATGACATTTTAAGACAACCCACAACATCCAAATCACTCCTTACACACGGAAATATACTGCTGCTACACATTCCAAGCATTTTCAATGCTTTTTCTCAACCAAACAATGGTGATCACTCCACATTTTCTCTACTCTTGCACTTCCAAGGTTAAGTAATTATTTTAAATGTTATATTAGATGCATCCCATTAATTTTGGGCACTTAGAGTTCATGGGATGGTCATATTCAAAAGAAATGCAAAACTATCACTTAGAAGACTCCCAAAATAAAGAAATTTCAGTCAACACAAGGTGTACAGAATTCAATACAGCTTAAAGAGCATCATAAAATGATTGAAGATGAATAAAAAATAGGCCTTCAATACATTCTACTCCTTTTCAATGAACAAAGAACTCAAGACTTCAAAGAACAATGCAAAATGTGCAAAAATCTGAATTCTATTGCATCTCTCTGATACAGTCCGTACAACCAGCTCCTCCCTCTCAAAAATGGACTCTAAAATGACTAATAATTTTTTTCCATCCCACTCTAACCCTTTCTTGGGAGTTACATTCAAATGGAATACCAAAAGACCTCTTGAATGGAGTTCCCACTAAAGGACAAAATGGTTGTTACCCTTTGAAAAAAGGAATCTTTCAACTTTGTAAACACTCTAAAAACAACTCAAAACTTGTAAATTTTAAATCCTAATGTCCTCCACCATATTTTGGACTTATTCTAAACACATCTAATTCCTAAACAACTACTAAACACTCATTGACACCCTTGGACACTATTGGTCCACTTACAATGCATATTAGTCCTTTAGGACAATTTCAATTACATGTTATTTGAAAGCCATAATAGACTTTTGGATTTCATAGTTGATCCTCTTTGATGTGACAATCTCTCCTTCAATCAATGGTGTCTTTATGAGAGTCTTGTATTCATTGAATAACTTTAGTGTCTTCATGGATTGTCTTAGGTGCCCTACACCAGCATGCACTAGCTCATGTCTTTCATGATCCTTTGATTATAGATCAATCTATCTCCTAGGATACTTTGGTAGAGAGTTATGGAGAGCAGTGGCCTCTAGAGTGCCGTATTCATTAGTGGTTTCCTCATGGCTAATTGATCATAATAGGGGTTCTTATGTGGTTGGGATCAGACATTGGAGAGCTTGATCACATAGCCTGCGTAGCTTGGTTGGGGTCAGTGCCTTCTAGCATAGATGTACCATGAGATGGATGAGATCACATATAGGGGTATGCGAGGGATAACTTCATGAAATGTGGCTTTGTAGATATGGGCTTGGGATCATCTTCCCATTTGTAGATCAGTTATGGTAGATACTCGGTAGGATGGACAGCCTTATGTGTACATATATTTAGGTTTCATCACGCAGCCCTTCCTGGGAAAGACAAAGTATGGGAGGTGTTAGCTAGATGATTTGAGTTTGGTTGTATGGAGACCTTACTTGTAGGTAGAGGCCTGGGCTGAGTGGAGAACTATTCACAGAGAGTTCTTTGTTTCTGGCCCCTTGCTAGGCAAGACATCATTGGTGATAGAGAGGTTTGCACTGTCTCGGGTATTACGATAGTATGGTCATATTCAGAGTATATCTATAGAGTACACTGCCTATGCTCAATTTTTGGATGAGGAGCGCAGAGGCTGGTTTAGGAAGTAAGAGTTCATCTTGTGTATTTATTTACTCTTTGTGCTTATTTTTGCATAGGTACTACAGATTATCGTAAATTGAGCATTTTGAAATTTTTGTTATGTATGTTATCTCTGGCATTGTGTACCTAGGAGCTCATCAAGATTACCTGACCGACATGGGATTATCAGGCAGGGGTAGCAGATGCAGGAGTCACTCTGGAGTACCAAGACCATCTTTTGAGGTATCCTTTCCCTAGGTTTATAGATCTAGCTGAGAGGGTACCGAGGATTGATGATGATGGTCTAGGGTAGGCACCAGTGGTAGATCTGTTGGTTGTTCCATAGAGAGTACCTCAACGAGCATCGCTGAGGACTCCTACGCAGCTGAGAGTAGGAGTGGGTACTGGTCCTAGTATGAGAAAGGTGTCGGGATGACAGAGAGATCATGGGGAAGGGGGTACGCTAGGATCTGTTGGAGGACAGGTGTCATCCACATAGGTGGCGGAGGAGGAGATGCCCCATGTGCAGTCCGATCTAGGGCTAGATGATGCAGTGAGGATAGTTTGACAGAGTCAAGAGGCATGGGAGGCTTCAGATAAGGAGGGTCCCTAGGGAGAGGAGGCTTAGAGGGAGCCAGAGACACCTCAGTATGTGATTAGGTCATTGAAAACATGACTGTGGGCCTCTTAAAGACAACTAGCAGTGGCTCAGTCTCAGATTGCAGAGAGAGACCGAGTGATTGTAGGGCACAAGCGAGAGATTGCGGGTCATGAGGAGAGGATTCAGGCACTACAGAGCCAGGTGACCTTTCAAACTAGCAGGGCGGCATATTATGTTGCAACATATACAATAGTGGTTTCGAGGGCACAACAGGTGTCTTCATACTCAGAGTATTTAGCACGATCTGAGGGAGCAGTCCCTCCAGCTAGGACAGATGTTCCTCCATGCCCACCACCTGATGGTGGTGAGGGAGGAAGCAAGACTTGATTACCCTTCTTTCATCTTATACCATTATAATTTTTGAGATCCATTGGATTGTATATGATTCATTTGCACCGAAGGTGCACATTTTTTCTCGCTATTTATGTGAGCACATCCTTTTGTATACACTAATACATTTTGAGATATATATATATATATATATATGATGATGATCTTTTTGGTGATCGACATGTTATCTTATCTTTATCTCTGTTCACATCTTCTATTGTTGTTGTATGATTTGTTGATGTTATATGCTTTATGTAGCTTAGATCATAACTCATGCATGCTTCGTCTATGCTGACCACATGGTACGCTCTTTTTCTTTGTCATTAACCTTTATGCGTATGTAAGTAACCTTTGAGGAGATAAAATGCAGTTGTTTGTGTCAGCAGAGGATTAGAATATTTAATTGGTTATAGGGATAGCTCCGTGTTTGGATGGGATAGACTATAATGCTATTTATGCAAGCCTAAAAAAATGCAACCTATGACACGAGTCAAGTCACCGATTTTTGTAGTCGTAATATTTTCATCATTTGGAAATTGGGACACTTAAGTCAGTACAACCCTTACTAGCTCCTTAGGAGCTATAAAGATATGAATACGACCCTTCATCGGATAGGTGTGAGAAACAAATGTAAGCATCTAGGCATAAGCGCCAAGATGACCTGAACACTATTTCTAGCTTTGATATAACAATAGTAGACTAGCATCAAGGAATTCAGAGCCAAGATAACTGTGAGTGCGTTGTTAAAACAAGCAGAATAATAGACAAGGAGATAGTACCAACCTCACCTTATGGTGCAAGAGAGTAGGATCGAGGGATGTGTGGCTTATCCACTTGAATGCGGAAGCTCTTACCACATACACCCTACTATCTTGACATAAGGATCATTGGAACTACACCAACAAGTAGCCATCAATGAAAACATAGGAAATCAATAATAACAGACAACATACAAGAAAATTATCAGCAATCATTCAGTTTGTTTAACTTGTTGATGAGGTGAGTGTTGAGGAACACTGTCATGTGTGTTATTGTATGTGTTATCCGATGTTGTGTTTAGGAACACATGTTTTGTCCAAAGAGAAGTGTTGAGAAACACTGTTGATTAAAGTTTTGAAGAACACTAGCGTGTCAGTGGAAAACTGGCCAGAGGAAAGACCAAGTGTGGGGACTTTAACAGGTTGACTGACAGGATATTGGGATAGCTAGAGGCATACGCAAGACCGAAAGAGAGCTTCAATCAGTGAAGCAAGGACTAACTTGATATGATAGCTCAAAGAAGTGCATAGATCATCCCACAGATGAGATGAGCCAAGATATGCTTTGATAGATGGATTGCTGAGTTTACAAGTGGCGCTTGTTGCCAAGTTTTCACCACTTAGTAGAGATTCTTGTTTTGCTACCAGGGTGCCTATTTCTAGGTTTTCACCAAGGCACTTTTTCTTTGATTTTCAATTTTTTTTGTATTTTTCATTTTTTCTCTTTTACATATTTTTTTGTTTTGACTCATTGAGGCGCTTGTTTGCTAGGTTTTCACCAAGACAGTCATTTTTTTCAGGACATTTTCCAAATGTTTTTGATCTTTTCATTATTTTTCACTATTTTTGATATTTTTTTAGAATCATATGTATGTACATGCTGCTGACCAGTGAGAATGCTTAAGTGTAGAATTTCTTCAAGTGGAGTGTATTGACAGGATCAGTGAAGATATCCCCTTCTAGAGTTGATAGCTGATAGGCCCCAGAGCCAAATGTTGTGGTGATCATAAAGGGACCCAGCCAGTTGGGTTCAAACTTCCCTTTTTGTTCATGATGCTGTTGATTTTTGGGATTCTCTTTGAGCACGAGGTCTCTGACCTGAAATTCTCTAGGTCTCACATTTTTGTTGTAGCCTCGAGACATTCTCTTTTGATAGACCCTTAGATGGTCAAATTCTACTTTTCTACACTCATCGAGTAATTCTAGTTCTTGGATTCTGGAGATCTAATATTCTTCATCTATGATGAGTCCATGTAGGTTCACTCGAAGTGAAGGTATTTTGAATTCAATGGGAAATATAGTTTCCCAACCATATACCAAAGAGAATGGCATTACCCTTGTAGGTGTTTTGATACTTGTTCTATAAGCCCATAAGGATGGATTGAGTTGAAGATGCTAGTCCTTTCCAGTCTTGCTCATTATTCACTGTAAGATCTTCAATATGTTCTTATTGGAGGCTTCTGCCTATCCATTCCCTTGAGGATAGTAAGTAGAAGAACAATGTTGGGTAATCTTTAACTTGTCACAAAGTTCATCCATGTCTTTGTTCTTAAATTGTCTCCCATTGTCTGTCACAATGGATGAGGGGATACCATATCTATAGATGATATAGTTGAGAATAAACATGGATACTTGTTTACTCATGGCTTTGATCAAGGGTACAACTTCAACCCACTTGGTGAAGTATTCTGTGGCTATTATGATGAATTTGTGTCCACCTAAGAATGATGGGTAGATTTTCTCAATCAGGTTGAAGGCCTATTGTTGAAATGGCCAGTGAGTAATAAAAGGTAATAATTCACGTGCGGGAGCGTGAATCAAGTGGCCATGAGTTTGGCACTTCTTGCATGTTTTAGCAAACTGTATGGCATGTTTTAGTAAATACAACATGCTCTATTTTCTTTCTTAATTCAGTCATCTAAAAATCCCCTATATTGCAAATCATAAAATCATAGAAGAGGGAGTACAATAGCCTGTAACAAAGCCCAAGGCAACTAACTCCCAGTTATTCTAAAGCTAGAACCCTTGACTGGCCCAGTCAAAAATAGAAAAATGTCTACAAACCTTGCACTAAGTTAAGGGAAATGGCACATTTGAACCATACATGTGCTAGCTATCCCTCGTGATAAAGGCTGAAACCAGGGACATGTGGACAAATTTCAAAATGTAAAAGACTTAGGGAAATAACCTAAATGCATTCATTTAGAGAGAATAACATATTCACAATGATCTCTGTCTCTGGTTCCTGTACACCATATTATTCTATTAAAACTAACAAAATGAAGCATGAAACTGTACATTTGAGCCATCAAAACTGTATGTCATAATGTTCTCAAGCTATTGACCAAATTACAGATAAAATAGAAATAGTAAATAGGATTGAGGAAGAATTTTTAGACCTTATTTAACACTTCAATGAGGGACAGAATAATGTAATCTGAAAGTTTCTTAACATAAGACTCATCACGACCCTGTGCCTATCCTTTATCCACAGCCAATTTTCCAGCTCAGAGTAGTTCTGGCATAGCTGCATTAAGAAGTTTATTTGATAAATGTTGACATCAAACTTAGAAGCACTTGGTCCAAAAAATGTCTAAAAATACCTGAAATAGAAGCCTTCTGAACTTCCTCATGGAAATCGAACTTCAATAGTGGAACAAGAATCTGCACGACCTGCAATCACAATCCCATTACAAGGGTTAACAAAACAAGACTATCATCTAGCATAAATCAGACTATTACAACTAGCTACCTCATCAACCCATGG
>MU227804.1:2293251-2309573 GCA_018584345.1 Thuja plicata
TCTTGTAAGAAGGTGTAAGAGGGTGTAAGAGTTTTAGACCAATGAGACACTTTTGGAAAGTGTAAGAAGGTGTCATCATAGGTGTAAGAAACCTTGTTGGCACCAAATAAGGATTATTTAGAAAAGTTAATTTTTAAAAATTTGCTCACACATGTGTGGGCAAATAATTAGGACTAATTGTTGTAGGAATCAAGAAATTAGCTTAATTAACCTTAGTTAATTAATAGATAGGTTTATTTGGCGAGAGTGATGTGAGGTATGATAGGATCTAGGTTCAAATTAGCTTAATCTAAATTATATTTAGATTAATTATGGTTTAGTAGAATTTAGGTGATGTGAAGGAACAAATAAATTAAAAATTTATTTAAAGGGAATCAATGAGGGATAATGTATTAAATGAGATTTAATACATTAAAATGGGTAGTATTTAAATTAAATTTAAATACTAAGGAAAGTGAATCATATTTAATTAAATAAATTTAATTAAATATATAGAAGAATATAACAAATATAATTAATTAAAATTAACTATAATGTTATGGGAATATTAATTAAATTAATATAAGGATGATTTTGGACATCTATATTTTGCCCCTCTTTGATGTATCGTTGAAAGTGATGTTGCGTCAAAGAAAAGAAAATAAGATGCCCTAGAGAGGTCAGAAAACCTATGGTAGCGAGAGCGGAGGAGGGTGCCCCCTTGAGAAAACAATAGGAAAAAATATAATTTTTTAATAAAATTTTCTCGAAAAGACAAGAAAATGGGGAAAGAAGACCAATTGCATGGCGTGTCTAGAAAAAATAGAGGAGAAACGGGGACCAGAACGGGAAAAGGGGAGACCGACGAAAGAAATGGGTCCCAAGGGGATATAAATAGTCCATCGGGGCCCATGGACAAGTCACTTTCACTCACAAAGAACAAAAAAAGAGAAGAAGAAGAGAGCAATGGCAGCGCAATGAGAGCGAGCACAGCTTGGGGAGCACGTCTGAGTACACCAGCGGCTTACGGAAGCTAGAACACCGGTGAGTAGTTGAGCACCAACTCTATCATTTACGCATTTAATATTTTGGGAGGGTAGTTAGGTGTAATAAATGCCCCTAAATGGACGCGCAGCGCAGACTACGATTGCCTGTCTGTCATCTGTGTAGAAGGTGATCAATAGACCACCGTCCTCGTAGATGACCAACAGGTGATAGTTATCTGCGCAAACAGAGATTTGACCGATCTCCGTCTGCGAGGTTAGGGGAGGAAAAGACGCGCAGCGGAGACTGCAATGTATAACACCGCTATCTGCGTGGCAAGGGAGGTGGCAGCCTAAACCATCGTCTCCGCAGATTGACATTTGCGGAGATCTGCTAGCTCCGTATACTGGCGATTGCAAAAGTCCACCATCTACGAGGGTCAACCGTCGTCTACGCAGATTGACCCAAAAATAAAAGAAAAGGGAGGAAGAGAAAAGACAAGGGTCCGGGAGCATTTTTTGATGCCCCGAACAGGCCTGGGACATTTTTTGATGGCCAACATGCTATCTAATTGCTGATATGTGCTTACTGACTACAGGAGGAGACTATTACATTTTGAGCCAGTGAGTGCTACCCAGTGACCACGGAGTTGGAGCAGCACCTGACGGCGACAAAGTGGGGAGTGGTGACACTGTGTAGTTTAGAACATGTGCAGCATTGGCCGCATCTTTGAGCGCATAATGCACTCATTTCTACATTGATAAAGAGGTGGCATAGTACCACCTCGCGCTTCCACTTCCCTATAGGGGAAGCGGCTATCACCCTCCATGATGTATGGAGGATCTATAGAGTGCCCATTCGGGGGCTCATACCAGAGTACTGTGTGGAGGGATCAAAGCCCTATATGGAGATGGCTTTAAGGCAGAGGTTTACAGATATGCCTATTACACGGTAGTGGATGTCATGGACAAGAGCGATGACCATGGAGCCACGGCCACAGCAACTGGCTCTATATCTTGTGGGATTGATAGGGGGGAATCTCATGTCTGATCATGCAAGCAAGGGGTTCCCTATAGGCTGGGCACAAGTGCTGAGCAGCATGGTCAAGGATGGAAACCAGTACTGCTGTGGATACGTCATCCTTGGTTAGTTATACTATAATCTACATATGTGCGCCTACCGCAGGGGTAGGGCACTAGGTCCTGGATGTACACTCTTATTGGTATGGGCGTGGGAGCATATAGCGGTCACATGATCGATTAGACATCACGAGACCCAGGTGACATATGAGCCCTTTGTGTGCAGGTACAGGCCATTGATTAGTTACAAGGCCACAAATTTAGTGGGATACTGACGCAGAAGACTTGATGAGATGAGGGCTATAGTATAGGCACCCTATGCAGGATGCGAGGCTTGGGGCCATGAGACCCCATAGTAGGATGGGTATGCAGAGGATGGATTTTATGATTCATATTATATGAGGTTCATGCAGATAGACTGTTGGCTATTTAGGAGGACAACATACATGATATCGCAATACATGCCATCCAGGGTACAGAGGTAGATGGGCCAGATATAGGAAGCAGTACCAGACGGGTTTCCTCATCCATTGGTTACCCGCAAGGTAGGGAGTGTATGGGGGATTGGAGCATATCCTTGGATAGTTCGAGCATCATTCATGGGTATTATTAAGGTCCCTTGGATTAGGGCTCAAGAGTCTTTACAGGATGCAGGGATAGTTCCTACATATGCACAGTGGTGGGCGGTGCACAGACCCGTGAGACTGACAGTGCCGGGGGTGGTTCAGGAGGATGAGCAGCCAGGGGTTGGAGGAGATGGAGGGGGACAGGGGGATGATGATGATAATGATGGAGGAGATGGAGGGGCTGGAGGGAGGAGAGTCTGGCTCAAAGTGGCAGTACCACGGCGGAGGGGACAGGTGCAGATACCAGCAGGTAGGCAGCTTCCGATCATACCCGATGTACAGGTATAGGGGGAGGATCCACAGGGGCCACTACAGGCACCACAAGGGCCACCACCATAGGGACCTCCATAGGGACATGGACCACCAGTGGGCTACATAGCCTAGGAGACACACGACATAGTTGTAGCAGAGCGAGATAGCCTGTGGACTGAGCTGGGGAGGGTTCAAGGATTATTGGCGACATCTCAGGCGACTGAGGTGAGCGCACAGGCTGAGATTCTGTGATTACAGGGTTTATTATCCGCAACACAGGCTATAGCTAGTAGCCTGCAGACAGAGGTGACTTGGGTTCAGAGGGATCTATAATTAGAGACAGCTCAGGGGGATAGTGTGCAGCGAGCGCTAGACATTTTACAGGCTCGGGTGGATAGCAGGGAGTTTGTTGTCATTGAGGAGTTTGGGGACCGAGAGGAGGAGCTTGCAGCTATGTCAGCACAGATAGCAGCTTTGATAGTAGAGTGGGATTTAGCATGGAGACGTACCAAGGATTACAGGGTAGACCACGATATAGCATAGCTGGTAGGCAGTGCAACAGGGTTGGGTCAGATGATGACCGATGCCATGGCAGCTCAAAGAGAGGCAGGACATAGAGGCCGAGAGGCCACGTATTATATGGGGCTTTACCATGGAGCAGTGCCAGAGGAGGCACAAGAGCCTGCATATTCTGAGAGGGCACAGTTAGAGAGCACCAGCCAGGCATCACAGGGTTCAGTGGTGTTATCGCCATGTCCCAGCAGGGGAGCAGGACCATCACAGCCACCGCCATGATACTTCTCAGAATTTTTGGATTCACAGTTTTGACATATTTTTGACACATTATGTATGATATGAAACTTTTGATATATATATACATGGACTATTGTTGGACTATGGGACTCTAATTTATGGATCTTTGTGATGTTATATGTTTATATGATTTGATGCACTTATGATGTTATTTTTACAGTATGTGATGCTTATGACTGACATGAAGGATGGGATGAATATATGTATGATGATACTGACAAATTTGTGATACAGGGATGAGATGTAGATATATATAGATAGATATGATGTGATGTCATGTGTTAATGCTTATATGTTATCATGTATGGATGTGATGTAATGATGTATAAATGTTTTTATGATGCTTTATGAAATGAATGAACCCTAAAAAGATGTTATGAATTTTATGGATGCAACTAATGGAATGTAATATAATTACATGCAAATAGTACTATATGATGGTTATAAATGTATAATGCTAATGGAATGATAATGCAACTATAAATGAATTAAATGAACAATGTACATAATAAACTAAATGAGCAATGCAAATGATTTAATTTAATGAAGACTACAACTAAATGATGTAATGACTAATGACTAATGATTAATGAAGGAAATGAATAATGCAATGGATAATGACTAATGATTAATGAATGAATGCAATATGAGACAAATGTATAATGACTAGCTAATGAGTAATGGCTAATGAAATGAACAATGCAATAGATAAGGACTAATGATTAATGAACTGAAATGAACAATGCAATAGATAATGACTAATGATTAATGAATGCAATGGATAATGACTAAATGAGGATACTATTTTTGTGTGTATCACAATAAGTTTAATAAAATCACATAGGTGACTGGATAGGGGAATAAATAGAAACCTTTGTCAAGAGCAAAATTATAATGCAATATGACCTAACTACTATGCAAAGACTAACTACATGATAATAGTGGGATTGATAGTGTGTTAATGTTGGAGAGCACACCCTAGTTTGATATTGCAAAAGGAGTTATGCAGCATGTGCTAGAAAATACAAGTGACATGGTTCCTTTGCGTGGAATAGACTCTCAGACAAATAGGTTGTTAGGAACAAGAATGTGAGATATCAGGTATGATGAGAGCTATAAAATGTTACTCATGAGGAGACTCACTACATCCAGATCATTTGAGGGATTTGAGATGCATGAATCCTGCCCCCAGTGAGGCATACATAGTCATAACTGAATATCAAAACATAAATGCACTAACAAACTATGACAAGAAGATCATACCACAAAGGACACGTATTTCACTAGATACTCACCATAACAAACCAAGATATAAAAGATCGAGGTTGTCGCGATAAGGACATAGTAAAACACAAGATAAAATCAACAAAAAGACATCTTGACCAAGTGGTCATTTAGTCCAAAAGATCTTGCCATGAACAATTTTGATGTGAGGATTGATAGAACAGTCGACACTGAAAGGATGCATCTTGATGGGCCAAATATTGATCGATAGAAAATGGAAATTCACTGGCAATTCCTCGTGAATAGAACGATCATTAGGAAAGTCAATCTGTCTGTTGATTTGATGTAAAAATGTTTGTGATCACTATGTCTAGAACAAAGCTTAGTTTGTGATTTGGTAAGCTTAGTTGTGTGGGAATCATTATTGCGAAAGCGAGAAGATGTTCAAAGAACTACCTGCACAAATATGGGTAGCGACACTTATTATGAAAGGCGATGCAAGCTTTATAGACAAATGGTGGAAACTGATGGTGGATCTGACTACACATGGCACCTGAAATAGGTTTTCACCATGGTACTTATCCATTGCACCACCGAAGTGGTTTTCACAGATGGACAGATTTTATTTTTCTCTTTCTCTTTTTGATTTTCTTTTCAAGATTTTGTATTTTTTATGCTTTTTTAATTTTTTTAATTTTTTTGCTTTTTTGCTTTTTTGAATGTTTTTGGATTTTTGAAAAATTTCTGCTGTACAATAGACTATGAACTGATCAAGCATAGAAGCACTTGAGATGTACAATATTTATAGGATCAGGGAGTGGATCTCCCTCTGGGGACATAATCTGATAGGCGTCTGAACCATATTTTGCTGTAACAATGAAGGGACCCAACCAATTAGGTTCAAACTTCCCTTTCTTCTCACGGTTCTAGAGGTTCTTCATATTATGCTACAGGACAAGATCACCAACCTCAAACTAATGAGGTTTGATCCTTTTGTTGAACTGAAGGAAAAGGAAATTTTGATACACGCGGAGATGGTCTAGGGCATTAAGGCATCTCTCATCGAGGAGTTCCAGCTCTTGCAAGCGGGAAACTCTATATTCTTCTTCAGACAACAGATTCTTGAGAGAGATTCTGAGGGAAGGGAGCTCAATTTCAATGGGTAGAATAGCCTCAGTACCATAAACAAGGGAAAAGGAAGTGGCTCCCGTGGGGGTTCGAATGGAGGTGCGGTAAGCCCAAAGGGTGGTATTGAGGTGAAGGTGCCAATCACGGCCAACTTCTGCGACTGTTTTCTTAAGGATTTTGAGGATGGTTTTATTCGTAGCCTCAGCTTGACCATTACTTGAAAAAAGTACTTGGAAGAGGTATGGTGGGTAATGCTAAACTTCCTACATAGCTCTGTGACATCCTTTTTCTTGAAAGGTTCTCCATTATCAGTAACAATGTCTTGAGGAATGCCATAGTGACAGATAAGATAGTTCAAAATAAACTTCAAAATCTGTTTTCCAGTAGTGTAGGTGAGAGGAACAACTTCAACCCACTTAGTAAAGTACTCCATAGCAGCCAGGATGTATTTATGGCCATTGGATGAATTAGGGAAAATCTGGCCAACGAGGTCAAGACCCCAGCGTGAAAAGGGCCAAGGGGTGATGGTAGGTTGGAGTGATTGGGAGGGAGTGTGTATCAAATCGTCGTGCTGCTGACAAGGTACACACTTCTTCACATAATTGTAGGCATCTTGCTCCATAGTAGGCTAGTAATATCCAGTGTGTAACAGTTTTTTGGCTAAAGTAAGTCCACTAGAGTGGGCCTCGCAGATTCCTTGATGTACCTCTTCCAAGGACATTTGTGCTTCATTAGAATTTAGACACCTTAAAAGAGTTCCATTAAAATGATTTCGGTAGAGGGTATCAGCAAGGATTGTGTAGCGGGAAGTGCGGTGAATGAAATTTTTGCATTGATTGGGGGTTAAAGTAAGCGGGGTAAGTCCATCATGTAGGTAGGAATACACTTCTTGGTACCACGGGGAATTGGGATCAGTAATTTCACACACCATTTCAGAATTTGGCTTGTCATAGGCAGGGACCGTAAGATTCTCAACAAGAAACTCACACCGTGCGCTGTGTTCTGGCATAGTGATCAAGGACCCAATTGTTGCCATGGCATCTACTGCTTTGTTGTTCGTGCGATGGATCTGCTGGAATGTTAGTTCAGTAAAATGCATCTTGAGATCTCCAACTGTCCAACGATAGGGAAGAAACTTGTCATCCTTCATTTGATATTCATCTATAACTTGTTTGATAACCAATTTTGAATCACCAAGCACCAATAGAGTGAGAATCTGCCATTGTATGGCCTGTCAAAGTCCAAGTACAAGGGCTTCATATTCTACAATATTGTTGGTACAAGGAAACTATAATTTGAAAGATTTAGGGATGAGATCCCCTTTTGGTGTAACAAACAAGATTCCTGCCCCTGATCCTTTCTGAGTGAAGGATCCATCAAAATATAGCTTCCATGGTGGACTTGGGGCAAGATTTAAAATTGATTCATCTAGAAAATCTATGATCAGAGGGTGTTTACCGTCAACAGGTGCTTTAGCTAGCTGATATGCAATCACTTGTCCTTTGATGGCCTTTCAATCCACATAAACAATGTCAAACTCACTAAGGATCATGACCCATTTTGTTGTACGACCAGTAAGAGCAGCACGTGCTAGGAGATACTTGAGTGGATCAATTTTAGCAACAAGATGAATCTTATTATTAAGCATATAATGTCGTAGCTTTTGTGTATAGAAAACAATGGCCAAACATGCTTTCTCAATTAGGGAATAATTCAAATCATAGCCAATAAGAGTTCTGCTAAGATAATAAATTGCTCGCTCTTTGTCGGTGTCATCTAATTTTGCCAGGAGGGCTCCCAACGTGACCTTTGTAGCAGATATGTACAAAATCAGAGGGCGACCAGCAATAGGTGGAACCAACATGGGTGGATTAGCCAGATAGCCTTTTAGTTTTTCAAATGCATTTTGACATAAGCAATCCCACTGAAACTTGATATTCTTGCGTAGAAGATGGGAGAACGGATGTACTTTGTCAGCCAGCTGTGACATGAATCTTTTGATTGATTGCAGTTTGCCTTGTAAACTATGTAATTGCTTCAATGTTTTGAGTGGTGGCATCTCTAGGATTGCTTTTACTTTCTTTGGATCAACTTCTATTCCGCACTGTGACACAATGTATCCCAATAGCTTACCAAATTGTACTCCAAAGGCACACTTTTTGGGATTCAGCCTAAGCTTATATTTCTCCAATCACTCAAAGATGGTAGTAAGGATAGGAATATGTGATTCCCTTGTTTTGGATTTGCCTAAAATATCATCCACATAATCTTCCATGATGACATGCAAAAGGTCATGAAAGATGGTAGTCATTGCTTGTTGATAAGTGGCTCCAGCATTTTTAAGACCAAAAGGCATCACTTGATAAAAAAAAGTGCCCCAAGGTGTTGTGAATGCAGTTTTGTGCTGGTCTTCTAGTGCTATCCTGATTTGATTATAACCTGAGAATCCATCCATAAGTGACAACATTTCATGTCCTGCCGTCAAATCCACTATAATGTCAATATTAGGGAGTGGAAAATCATCCTTGGGACATGCAAGGTTGAGGTATTTGAAATTAGTGTAGATACGAATGCCCCCAGTAGGCTTACCTACTAGTACAATATTAGAAACCCATTCAGGATAGTCAATTGGTCTGATTACTTCAGCATCTAGCATCTTCTAAAGCTCTACTTTGACTACAAATGCAACTTGAGGATGCATCTTGCAAAGATTTTGCTCAACAGGTTTTACATTTGGATCTACCGCAAGATGATGCATGAAAAGATTTGTATCGAGCCCGGGCATGTCTTTGTAGGTCTAGGCAAAGTTGATTTTGTGCTTATGCAAAAATGCTATCATGTCTTTCTTTTCTTGATCACTGAGAGAAGCCGCAATGTAAGTGATATGTGGATCTTCTTCTGTGCCTAGGTTGATTGGAATAGTATCTTCAATGATCATAGAGGAAACTTCTAGTTCTGAAAATATAAATGGCAAGTCAACCTCTCCCTCCTCTAGCACCTCAGGAAGGTTTTCACTAGAGGAAGTGTCCTTTATTTTATCTTTTTCTTCATTCTTAGGTGCCTGCGAGAGGTTTTCACCAGAGGATGTATTTTCATTTTTTTGATTTTTATTTTCTTTTCCATTTTTGCAACTGAGAGAGTTGACTTGGCTACTAAAGTAGGCTTGTTAACTATAGTGTACATGATGTTTGTGTTCTCGGAGATTCTTAAGTCCAAAGAGAGCTAAAACTACCTTATCCGAATCGCATATATCCAAAGCTAGTGGTGAGTCTTGCTGATCCCAATCAATCAATTTAGGGTTTGTGAGGGGTAGACGAGGGGATGAAAGGTCAGCTTGGGTAATGGTGAAGACATGATGATTTTCATTTAGGTCATCTTCAATATATTGGAAGGGAATTTTGAAGAACTCTTCCTTAGTGTCCGAACCTGAGGCAGCTAAACAATAATCCTTAGCAAAGTTAGTCTTAGTTTCTATAGAACCCAATCCATGTCCTTTACGATAACCATTAGCTGTTATGATCTTCTTCTTTCCTATTTCATTAGCTCCAAGACCAGTACCATGATATCCCATTTTTTCAACAATGGGAGTAACTTTATGATACTTTCCTTTGGGGAAAGTTACAGGTCACTCTTCTTCATCATTATAGAGCCAGCCAAGGACACTATACTCCATGTGTTCATCTGATAAGGACCCCCAATGTTTAAAAATAGTTGACTTACAGTGCACAAGTGCTTTATCTTTGGAGAGGGGTAATGGTGATGGTCTTCCATAAGACTTTGGAGACAGGGGGAGTTGCCCAATACATAAAGCACTTTCAAATTTGTACTCTCCCATGCCTTGATCTGTGAATGTGGCCTTTTGTTCAGACGAGGAGGGTTTGTCTTCAGTAGATTTGTCCTCCGTGACTTTTCTCTTTCCTTTGGATTTCTCAGTTGATGTTTCAGATGTCTTTTCTGAAACAAGACTTTTTTGATTGAAATGTCGGCCAAATTCATTCAACGGGCAGTAATTATCTTGTTTGCCTTCCAATCTTTTGTAATATTGAAAAGGCTCAGGATCTCCAGGAATTGTGATTTCTCTACTGTGATGTGGGAACTTCAGAAATTGATAATAGGTAGAGGGTACACCTTTGATAGCGTGTATCCATGGATGTCCTAGCAAGATGTTATAAGGTAGATCTAAATCCAGTACATGGAAAACAATTTCAATCAGGGTCGGGCCCACTTGTAAGGGAAATGTGATCAAACCCTTGCTTTCTCATTCTTGATCATCATAAGCTTTTATTGTAATTCTCTTGTCTGCATCAATGAGGTCCTCAGAAAGACTGATGTTACGAATCATTTTCAATGTGCACAAATTTAGGCCAGATCCACCATCTATGAGGACTCATTTTACTCTTGTGGATCATATTTTTCCTTCTATATGGAGGGATTTATTATGATGAGGATCAGGACCACTAAAGTCCTTATCAATGAAAACTAGATGTTCTTGTGCGGCTAGGTTCCCTATCATGGCTTTGAATTGTGAAGTGTTGATGTTCTCAGGGACATGAGATTCATTTAGAGCTTTATCCAGGACTTCTCTATGAACTGGTGAAGTGGTCAAGAGCTTTAGGATGGATATCTGTGTAGGTGTCTTTCGTAATTGGGCCAGCAAGTCAAAGTGTGAAGCAGGTCAAGTGGCAGTAGATGGTGTAGTTGGTGGATTTGCAGATGTAGAAGGTTTATCATAAGCTTGAATAGTGACACTGGGTCTTCATGTAGTGGCATTACAATCAATAGCTTTGAGTATTATGGTATTAACATGTGTGTCAACTTCTTCAATGCGGCCACAAAGAGAGTCAAACCCAAAGATATCATTTTCATTTAAACTCCCACATGTTCGATCATGGCCTGTAATAGTATTAGTAGCATAGTCATATGGGATTGCGTTTGATGCATTGTTTTGATTATGAGGTGGGAAAGGTTGATTGTAGACTTTGAGTTTCACATTAGATGAGGATGCATTTTGACCTTCAACTTCAATTTTCCCATCCTTAATGAGGTCTTGCACAAAGTGTCTAATTTTCATGCATTTCTTGGTATCATGCCCCTTGATGCGATGATAATCACAATACTCATTATCCCTATACCAAACAAGTTTAGGTTTATTCTCATCAAAAGGTCGAGTATTTGGGTAAACTATCATTTCTTGGTCTGCAAGTTGTTTGAAGATCACATCTAAAGGCTCTGCTAAAGCTGTGAATTGTTGTCACTGTCGATTATCATTGTTGTTGTTGTTGTTATTGTTATAGTTGTTGCGAGGGAACAAGAATGATTGATTACGCGGTTGTTGATTATTGTTCTGATTATTCTGATTCTGATTGTTGTTATGATTCTGATTATTCTGATTGTGCTAATTTTGGTTCTGATGTTGGTTGTTGTTGCGATACTGATTTTGATTCTGATTGTTATTGTGATTGTTTTGATTGGTATTGTTAGATGCTTGAACATTTTGAACATTCTTGGCATCAGTCACTCCATCATTGACAACTCCTTTGTTCTTACTCCAAAATTTTGGTTTATCATTATTGGAAGGAGTATAATGTTTGATGCTACCTCTTTGCAAAAGGCCATCTTCAATGTCTTTTCCCTTTTTGACAAGGGATTCAAAGGTGTCAGGTGAAGCCATTTTCATTTGGAAGGACATCTCAGATATTAAATTCTTTGTGAAGATGTTGATTAAGTGACTATCAGCTATTTTCCATGGCATGCGATTCGCAATATGTCTCCATCATTGTAAGAAGCTAGCGAAGGTTTCTCCATTCTTTTGTTTAGTATTGTACAAATCGCTGAGTGTTGCTTGATGCTCAATGTTATATGAATATTTTCCAACAAAATTCTCCGTAAGGTCAGAGAAGATAGAGATTGACCCATAAGGAAGGGCCATGAACCATTCCAAGGCTGTGCCTTCAAGACTCCTAGTGAAAAGTCTTTTTAAATAATTCTCATTATAGGTGACCTCTTGACATGCAATGTAAAACTCTTTGAGATGTTGTAGGGGACATGTTTCTCCTTTGTATTTCTCAAATTATGGCATCTCAAAGTTTTGTGGGAATGGTTGCATTGTGATAGATTTGTCAAATGGATAGGGACAAATATCTTCAAAAGAAAACTCCTTCTTGCCCCCATTTTGTAAGCCTTGTACAATGCTTTTGAACTCATTGAATTGTTGGGTGAAATCTAGAGTATTCTGTGTGAAAAATGGGGGTACATAACGTCCGCCTCCTCTAAATTGTGCAGCTGAAAAGCCTATGGAGGTCATACCAACGGTAGGAGGAGGTACATATTGATAGGCTCATGATGTATTGTTTGCAGATGTTTTTGTCCCCATTGTTTGAAACAAAGATGAAGACAAAGGCATAGAAACTTGCCCTATGTTGTAGACATTAGCACTTGCTCCTTGAGTCATTGTCATTTGAGTGCTATTGTGTGTAGTATTGTTTAGCAAAGCACTTATGATCTGTTGGATTTGTTCAGGTGTCAATTGGGGTATTGATGTGGTTGTTGATATAGGTGCTGATATTGATACTGATGTGGGAGGTTCGCTAACAGGTCCTTTACCAGTGTCACGTGATGATGTAGCATTTGAAGTATAAGCCATGGCTGTAGTAGTGGCAACAGTGACTTTAGTGACATTTCTGGTAAGGAGTGTTTCATCAAAGTCAACTGGAACTGTGACACCATTATGAATGAGATTCAAAAATATCTCATCGCTGTTATGCAAGATGGCCTTCTCAACCATTTCCAAATTGTAGGGGTCTCTAAGAAGGTTAATCACTTGGGTGGGTCTTTCTTCTTGGTCCACTAATTCCATTTCTTTGGCCACTTCCTTAGCTCGTACCCCACTTCCATCAAAGTATTGTGTGGCAAATGGGTTCTCTTCACGATTGACAGTGTTGAATGTTGTTCGCCTCATGTTTCTAGCTTGGGATCGAGTGACAACCATACAATGGTAGATGAATGAAAGACAAGGAGTTGTAGTAGATGAAATGGAGCAAAGATCTTTGAATAGATTTTATTGGATTTGATTGATTGGATTTGATTGGATTAAGGATTGATTGGATAATTGATTTAAAGGTTTTTGGAACAAAACCTAAGCATGTTGAACCTTATGATGATACAAACACAAAGGATATAAATTAATACCTGTTCTACTTGAAGATGGACTTGTTATCTCAAGCAAAATGGGACATCACTAAGGGATTTAAATTACTTGAGATAGATTGATGGTCTACAAGTAATGTTGTGCTTGTTTGAGGTTGAAGGTTTATGATACTTTGATTAAGGTCTTTCAACCTAAAGATTTGATTTGATTTTGATCTAATGCTCTAAAGGAAGGATGATGATGAAATAAATGGAAGAATGATCTAGAAGCCAGGCATTACCTAATCATATTTTTTAATGGTGACAAATGCTCTGTTGATTGAAAACTCGGCCATGAAATTGCAAACTTTATTGTTGTAGAGGATTTTGTCAAGTTTTTCACGATGTTCAATCACTTGTTTAATGGATGTTGCAATGTGTTAGAATTCCTTGGATTTATGGGTGGTTTTCTTTTTCTCTCTAAGGACTAGAGATGTGAGAAGTTTAACCTTCTTATGCTTCTTAAAATTGGTCATGTCATGGAAAAATTGATTTTGGCTGAGTGAATGAATGATCTAGGACAAATGGTTCTAGGATCCTGTAGATGGTCAATTTTTGATTATTTCAGCCAATTTTGAAGCTCACTATTTTGAAGTGGAGATGAAAGTCTCAAACGCAGTCGACGATCTTTGTAGATGACAATCTACATAGACGGTGATCTGTGCAGATGGCGGATCTAGAGCAGAGACAGCCGACTGAGACTAAGGTAGTGTGTAAAAATTTTGGGTAGATTTTGATTTTCAGTATGATTTTGGGTAAATTTTTCAATGGAAAGAACTGATTTTTAGAACAAGAAAACCAGAAAAGAGCAAACACACATCTCAAGACAATCCAACAAGGGACAAAGAAACCTTGAGGGATACCAATAAATGTGACATTAGGGGATCTTTCTTTAACTTTGTAATATTTCAATTGTGTGTGTTCAAGTGACTCTTTCAAGCCACTTATGTTTTTACTGGGTCTAGCACAACGAAAATAGTTCAAATAGTAGCTACCTTAGGAATTTGGCTTTGCATGAAATATTATAGGCCCATTGCTTGGTAGTCCTTTAGCTCACACAACATGTCACCCCCGGAAGGGTGCCTGTATTTTTGTCTTTTGCCAGGTATTGTTGCCGTGCTACAAAGATCTCTTTCGCATCATAATACCCTGGGACACATATGATGTGAATCTTAGGGGGAGAATCTTCCCTCCACTTGAACTATAATAAGTCACCGTTCGGAGGTGAATCAGGTAGGCTACTACTTTATAGTTGCTAGCAAGTTTTTATGGCATCCTCGCAATCAGTTTGTACGACGTGAGACACTTAAGTCTCTAGTTCAACCATGCCAATATGCTGAGGATATTCACTTAGTATGGACTACCATTGAACATGACCCACCCGAGCTTGAAGGGATAAAGAGGACCTTTGAGTCACACTTTATTTCTATACCAGCCGAAGGGATTATCAGTTTGAGGTCATCCTCTAAAGGGGAAGCGCTCCCTCTAGACAGGCCTCTCTAGAAGCTTGATTAAACTAAGTTTTCTCTTCACCCAAGATCTATGAAGGCGAGGGGAGAGGATATGGCTATAGTTTAATCATAGCATCATGTAAATTAAATGGATCTATCGAATGACAAATAAGCTTGAAAGAAGTGTTGAAAAACACTTCTTCAAACACACCAAAAAGAGTTCATTTCTCAAATTGAACCTAATTAAAGCAACTAAGTGTTTTCTACCTAAGAAAAAGAAACAATAGTATGATTAAGCATGCAATTTCAATTTATTTCCCACATAGCAAGAAGGAAATCTTGAAAGGTGTGTTAATTTACTTTAAGTCACTCAAGAGTTATGAAGTTCATTTCCCTTAAACATTCAAGATTGAATAAAGTTCATTTTATGCAACATTCATTCTAAGACAAATGATTAAACATACAAGTTCATTTAAATAATTCTCAAAAATCATTCACGGAACCTACATGAAACTGGTTACTAGTTTGGAATTTTAGATTTGTTAAAAATACAAAACCCAGGAAAATTGTCACAGATGGTGATCTGCGCAGACGACGATCTGCAGAAACGGCAACAGACCTACACAGACGACAAAAAAAAGACAGTCAGATTTTACTAAAAAGAAACAGACCTATTAAAACTAAAAAATAGCATTTTATCAAATTATTCCAGTATTTAATTCTTAAAAAGTTTATTACTGTCAGAAACCCGAGAGTTAAAATGCTGCAAATTGACAAAAAATAGTTTTAAACCACAATTTTAAAAGTTGTTTTTGCACACGCGGAGATGGTAAAGTATCAGCGCAGACAGGCGAGTTTCGCAGACAACCGAGAAGCGGAGATGGCAGTCTACGAAAATGGCGACTCTAGAGCAGAGACGAGTCTGTGTTAGAATTTTCTGAACTGCAAAAAACCTGCAAGAAATATTAAAAAATAACAGACATGGGTCCCATCGGGCATGCCAAAATATATGCGATGAAACCTAACCTGTTAGGAGCACGCTCAAACATGCAAACATTAGAGATATACATCAAATAACAACATTAAACATGTCTAAAAGCATATTATTAAAAGACAACAAGAGATCCATCACAACCTCTGATGAGTCAAACAAGTGCACCCAAGCCTTGTTGATTTGCTCTTAGAGAGGTTTGTGGGTGTGCTCTCCCAACACAATATTATAATCCCACTAGAAATGCATTAAAAAGATGAGCTAATTACTCAAGAACAAGTATGAGGAACTTGTCTTAAGCTTTCACCATGGATGAAAATGCAAGCACTAAACTAGGATGATATGCAAGATCTAACTAAGATAATAGAACTAGATTCATTCCATATTAAACCTAAGATGTGATATCTAGATTCAATAATGAAACAAACATGAAAATGAACTAAGATTGCTATGCTAAATTGCTTAAAAATTCTAGAACTAAATTAGCATGATAACAATGCAAAAATAAGAGATGATTTGCTCTTGACAAAGGCCTCTATTTATAGAGTTTTTGGAGGAGAGAGAGGGCTTGGATGAGGTGGAGCTCATGTGGCATCCACATAGGTGCCAC
>MU227804.1:2320346-2333530 GCA_018584345.1 Thuja plicata
CCCACTCAGAGTCTAAGGTTTGCAAAATGGGTACTAGGCTACAAGGACATTGATGTCCCCCTATGCAAGTCAACTCTCCACTTGATAAAATGCTTGAGGAATAGGGAATATATTATAGGGAGATCAACTTGTTCCTATTTACATCAAATTTCCATTAGGATCAAACAAGATTCAATTACAGGACAAGTTCTTAAGGACTTTGATTTTTCCCTATGAGGGTCAATTTTCCGCTGAAGGAGTGCACAAGAAGAAAATTATCAAGGCTAAACGATTATGAGCCAACAAGGTAACATATAAAGGAATCAATTGGTTAATTGTTAGAATTTATTCAATTGAAGATTATTATTTGAGAGAAAATTATATAATATGGATGATGTATGGTTAGTATTGGGATTGGATATGAATTTACCCTTAATTTTTTTGATGTTTTCCAAACTGTGTTAGAAATGCCACTCACCAATAACTTTGTGTTTTCCAAATTTCTTGACAAGTCCTAGAGAATCATGTTTTACCATATATTTGAGGTTGTGATGATGTTATAGATTTGTAGCTACAACTTTTAATTCTTGGTTTAGTATAAGATTCAGGTTACATTTATGCATTGTTAATAGATTTTTTTATTGAGGATTTGAGTTATTGAGTGCTTGAGTGGGTAAGATATTGTCTTAGTTTCATTCATCTACCATGATGCACTTCAAAATAGACACTCATGAACTCATAATCTCAGATTCTATCACAATGATACTTCATCTGTCCATTAATGAGAAGATTTGACATATCAACTATCAAAATATGGTGACTGTGTGAGGGTAAACGCAGTTATAAGCTAGCCATTTAAAAAAATCTCTACACATTCGCATGATTTTTCAGAAGGTTCCAGTCGGTTTGGGTCTTGTGAGGTTCCATGATTGTAGAAATTGATGGAAATTCAACTTGTCCAAAGAATGCCAATTTGCTCAAACACAACACTTAGAAAGAAGAGCTTAAGGAAATTTGGGAACATGGAGTTCACGCAAACAGGTAAGAGGATTTCACTTAGGCTAGAAATCCTGAGTGTGGAATCTTGTCTAACTCAACATTTTGGTACTGATTAGAAATTAAAGGATGCATGGGTAATGCAGTGAAATTTTTGACTGAGTGCTCCATAGTCTCCAAGATCAACATTCATTGCAACCAAATAATAAGTGAGCCAAAATCTAAATCAACTCTGCAGATGCTAGGTTTGTCACAATTTGTTTGCTAGGTTTGTCACGCCAAATCCATGATATGCAATTTATTCATCTCATACAAAACAAAGAAACTATACAAGGGTTTGAAACCCTAATTAGGTTACTCAAATTGAAAACTAACACCACTTCGTAACCCATATTGTTGCAAATGGACAAATAGTTTAATGGATAAACATAATAAATCTGAAACAAATCACTTACAGATGGTGGTTCAATCACTTCAAGGTGTGCGTGCCTTCCATTTGTGCCCTCCTAATTTAGCTCTTCTTCACTGCATAAGACAATGAATTAAAATGAAACCTTTTTTTTAGGTTATATTGATCGTGTTTGTTGCATTTACGACAAAATGTTCTGGTTTTCATAATTCTGACCAACACGAGAATGGATTAAAAAAATCAAAGTTTTCATTCTATAATCTGACCAAGCAAAACCATTTTAATGCTAAGTCAGAAATTTTGGTCAAAAATTAGCGTCAAATGTACTAGTGAGGAAAGAGGAGTTCTTCCACCAAGAAGTCATGGTGAGTGTGATGTTCTTTAAGTTGCAGCATGGAGGCCAAGGTAGCCATAGCATCGACTTCTTTGTTTGCTTCTCTTGGTATCTGTTGGAAAGTAACAAATATGAAGTATTTCTTGAGAGAGTCGACCATCCATTTATATGGCAGAAATTTATCATCCTTTATCTGATATTGGTCATTGACCTGATTTATTACCAGCTATGAGTTGCCATAAATATGTAGTTGAGTGATTTTCTATTCAATAGTCATTCTCAGACCATTAGCCAAGGCTTCATATTCTGCAATGTTGTTGGTGCAGGGGAACATCATCTTGTAATCTTTTGGTATCTTATATCCTTGTGGTGTGATGACGAGGGTTTCGGCTCCAGCTCCTTGCTATGTAAAGGATCCATCAAAGAACATCATCCAGGTGTGTTCTGTAAGATATAAAATGGCTTCATCAGGAAATTCTATCAGCAGTGGACGTGTGTCATGTAAAGGAGCATCATCCAAGTGATCAACAATAACTTATCCCTTGATTGCCTTTCTATCAATGTATTCGATGTCAAATTCACTGATAACCATGACCCATTTAGCCATCCTACCTGTGAGAGTTTCTTTGTTTAGTAAGTACTTGAGAGGATCTATTTTGGCAATCAGCTTAACAGAGTGTGCCAACATATAGTGTCATAGTTTTTGAGAAGCAAAAACTATAGCAAGGCAAGCTTTCTCAATGATAGGGTAGTTATGTTCATAAGACACCATGGTCCTGCTTATGTAGTATATAGCTCTTTCTTTTCCTATCTCATCTTGTTGTGCCAACAAAGCTCCCAAAGATGTGTCTGTAGCCAAGATGTATAGAAGTAGAGGCTTTCCTGGAATAGGTGCCATCAACATAGGAGGATTAGCAAGGTATTCCTTGATTTTTTGGAAGTGCTTTTCATACCCTTCATCCCAGCCAAAGGTAACTCCCTTATGCAATTTTTTTGTGAAAGGTTGTGCTTTATCTGCTAGTTGGGATATAAATCTTCTGATGGATTGAAGCCATCCCTGTAGAGTCCTAACTTGACTAATATTGCAAGGGGGTGGTATTTCAATGATTGCCTCCACTTTCTTTGGGTTAACCTCAATTCCTTTGGCTGAAACAATGTACCCTCGTATCTTTCCAGAAGTTACACCAAAAGCACACTTCTTAGGGTTTAGTCTAAGCTTAAATTGCTCCATTCTGTCCAGAATATTTTCTAAGTCTTTCAGGTGAGTGGCTCTTTTTGCAGATTTTGCTAGAGTGTCTATGACATAATCTTCCATGTTCTTATGCATCATGTCATGGAAGATGGTGGTCATGGCTTGCTGATAGGTTGCCCTAGAATTTTTGAGACCAAAAGGCATGACATTCCAACAAAATGTGCCCCATGCATAGGTAAAGGAAATTTTCTCCTGATCTTCATGAGCTATTCGTATCTGGTTGTATCCATTAGCGATTACATCTCATAACCAGCTGTGAGATCCACAATCATATCAATGTTAGGCAATGGGAAGTCATCCTTGGGAAAATCCTTGTTCAGATCCATGAAATCTCTGCAAACTCAGATTGACTTATCATGTTTAGTCACTGGGACGATGTTAGAAATCCAACCTGCATAGGCTATAGCACGAATGAATTCAGCTTTTAGTAATTTTTCCAATTCATCTTTGACAAATAGTACCACATGAGGATGCATCTTTTGGAGCTTCTGTTTGACTGGTTTAACTCCAGGAGCAATTGATAAATTGTGCATAATCAGGTCCGTGTTCAAACCTGGCATATCTAAGTAAGACCAAGCAAAGTTGATTTTCTTTCTTATGAAGAATTAAGTGAACTCTTGCTTTTCTCATTCAGACAAGGATTGTGCTAGATAGATGAGTTGAGGAGCTTCTATTATTCCTAGATTTATTGCCTATATTGGTTCTATGAGTACTGAGGATCTTTCTTGAAGATGACTAGGGAGGAGATCAAGTTCCCCATCCTCGGGTGCCTTAGAAAGGTTTTCACTGTTAGATACACCTTTTGTTTTTACTATTTTTGGATTTGACACTGCCACGAGGTGGTTTTCACCATCAGTCCTTTTTTTCTTTTTATCTTTTTTCTTTAGGATGAGGAATTTGATTTCCCCCTCTGTCATGCTTATGCTCGTTGCACTGGTGGAAGAGGTAAGGGGTTCAATAGCATTTAGGTAGCAAGCCAAAGTATAGTCGTTAGGAGCAGAAACAAGATCTAGGGAGGCATCATGGTCCCAGTCAATTAATTCAGGATGGACAAGGGGTAAGGGCTTGATAGGCTCCAAGGATATAACCAAGTTATCCCAATCATGGTCTTCAATGGGAAAGAGGAGATCAGTGATGGCACTCTCTGAAGGGTTTCCTATATTGTGATTTGTCCTAGTTCATCTAGCGGAGTCATTGTTGGTAGTCTGAGGATTCGATCCATTTGATCTAGCGTTGTTATTTTATCTTATCTCTCAAGCGGCCATACATTCTAGGAATACACTCATCAGCATAACATAGATTCTCCTAGATGGAATATGTGGTGGGGGACCCATATCTAGTTCTTGAAGGTCTCTGAGATTCCAAATGTCACCACTCTCTTCTAGTTCTTGAAGATCCCTGAGATCCCAAGTGTCATCATTTTCTTCTATTTCAATCTCCCATTGTGTCCATGGTCCATGACTGCAGCTGGTGGAGATATGATCATTTCTATTGCTAGTGGATGCGTTGGCATGGCTAGAACGTCTTTTAGTCTCCCAATCTTGCATAGTTGATGCAAGAGCATTCTCAGGCTCTCTCCCAAAATTCTAGTTCATGTTGCACAGGAGAGGTGGTCCATCTTCTTCTTCGAAGTCATTATTAGGAATGGGAATGTTTTCTGGTTTGGGATGTTCACTCAGTGGCTCATTGGTACGGATACTGTCTTCATGCAAAACATAAGATGCAAACTTGTGAACCACATCTACCTCAATATCCATGGTAGTGTTAGAGAAGGAGTCCCATTCATACTCATTAGACTCTGTCTCAATTGAATGGGGTAAATCTAACACATGCGCGGGAGTCACAGCTTGCCCCCTATTAGGATGTAATCCCGTTAGAGTAGTGCTTGGACCATAATCAAACTAAATAAGATCCTGATTTATGTCTTCCAAAAAATGAGAGAGGGTCCCTGGGATACTTAGGTAATTATGGTATTCATTTTTCCAATCTGTACTATGTTGAGTAGAATCATCTTCTGATTTTGTATAGGCATGAGGAGAGACCTCTTCAACAACATGTACTCCATCATTTGAAAAGTGTGGTAGGTCAAGGACATGGGAAGTGAAGACAAGTTTCCCCCAGTTAGGGTGTCTATCCATTGATCCTTGGGTTGGTATTTCCATAGTACTGGTGTTGGACCTGTTTGGTTTAAAGGGAGTTCTGGAGAATGAGGGGACATATGGTTCCCCTTGATACGCCAGATTGTCAACAACAACACTCATTAACTGCTCAAAGGGGAGAGTGATGATTTAATCTCTGCTATCAGTGTCTGTGTCATAGATATCTATGTGAGTGCTATTAGGATGATGATTCTCAGGAGGAGAATGAACCTTATCTTCATGGTACCCTACGCCTTTTTTATCTGTGGGATCCTGAAATTCCACACAAAGAGGCTCCACAAGGCCTTTATCTTTGCCCAAGGGTCCTTTACCTATATAGCCCATTTGTATTGCCATCTGATATCCTTTCCCATATTTATCTAGGCAGATTTCCACATGTGTTACTTCATTAGTTTTCTCTTCATCCCTATACAACTAGGTGAGAACAACCTTTTCTTCATTTTCCTCTGAAAGTGATACCTGTGCTTTCACCATTCTGATTCCCTCTTGTATTTCCACTTGTTTTCCATTTGAAGGTGGGAAATATGAGGATGGCATGCCATTAGATCTGGGGGAGACAGGAAAAGAAGCCAGGTGATATTCCCCCATACTTGTGTTGTGAATTTTAAGTTTTGCCTCAAGGTATTGCATAAGTGCCTTTTGAGTTGCTTCATAATGTTGTAATGCCTCCTTATTATGTGGAACCGTGATGTCAGCTTGGTTTAGGGTATTACAGGAGTAAATGCTATCAGCTGGAACTATCACCTCTACTCCATTATATGGGAATTTCACACATTGGTGGTATGTGGATGGGACTGCCTGCATATCATCGATCCAAGGTCTCCCTAGCAGTATATTGTATGCAAGAGGTAGATCAAGTACCTGACATGTGACATTCCTTTTGATAGGACCCACCCTGATCGAGAGCACTATAAGCCCTTTGGATGATCGTTCTTCTTTGTCGTATACCTTTATAGTAATTTTCCTCCAAGGATCAATAGTGTGTTCATAAAACCCTAGTTCTCTCACTAGCTTGAGGGTACAAATATTTAACCCAGCGTCTCCATCCATCAAAATATGCCTGACCCGATGTTTGTGAATCAAAACCTCTATGTGCAGAGGTTGATTATGTGGGTGACTAAGAGCTTTGTCATCTTCCTCTGAGAAATATTGGTAGTGAGGGGTAGTCAAATGATTAACCATAGTCTAAAATTGACTGATATCAAGGCCCTTAGGAACACTGGTTTCAGTAAGTGCATTTTCAAGGACTTCCTTATATGAGGGTGAGATCTTCAAAAACTCTAATATAGAAATATGAGCAGGAGTTCATTGCAACTGATCGACCAAATTGTAGCTAGGAGAGGCTTGTTTGGATGACAACGGTTTGTCTATTGGCACCATTTTTTTCTTAGATGTGGATGTCACTCCCTTAAGGGTGATCTTGTTTTGACCTCTAGTAACTGCATTAGCAGAATTAGGTTCCTTATCTTTGATAACGATCACATTGACAGACTTGTCCGAGGGTTCAAGCATGTGAATCACATTGTCAGCATGGGTAGATGTGTGATTGACAATAGCTCTTGTAGTTTGTGATGATTCACCATTTTCATAGGATGGTAGAGGTTGCTTGAAATCTTTGTGATCATCATTCGAGTGATGGGTACCAACTGTGATGGTTTTGTTGTCAATCAAATCTTGTATCACATGTTTCAATTTCATACACTCATTCATCAAATGTCCTTTATTCCTATCAAATTCACAGTAGTGGTCATCATTCCACCATCGGGGTTTTATCTCAGGTTCCCATGGTTTTGAATTAGGGATTGTAATAATCTTATTGGAAACCAATGTTTTCAGTGCATCCTCCAAAGGCTCTCCAAGAGGAGTGAAATTTTGTTTTGGTCAAGGAATCCATGGTGCCTTGTCCTTCTATGTACTTTTAGTGCTTTTAAAGTTCTTAGGAGTAATTGAACTCTGCCTGGCTCCATGTATGCTAGTAGTAAGGTTGAACACTGGTTCATTAGATTTGATTTTAGGGGAGTCAATAATGCCATCATTGACTATGTTGCAATTCTTGTTCTAGTATTTTCTCTTGTCCTTACCATTATTATTGCTATTGGATTTGTTGTCTTTACTCAAAGTAATGTTTCCCCTTCTGACAAAAACATCCTCGATTCTTATGGCGCTATCAACCAAGTCACTAAAGGAAGTATGTTTTTGCATTTGCATTGCATAGTTCATTTTGAGAACCAGATTATTGATGAAGATGTCGATCTTTTCGGCTTCTGGTATTTGTCTAGGGTACCTCGCAAATACCCCTCTCCATCTTTGTAAAAAACTTAATAAAAGGTTCTCCTGTGTATTGCTTGGTATTGCAAAGATTGAGCATAGTGACCGTGTGTAAGATATTATAGGAGTAGTGTTGGATGAATTTATGAACCAGTGCGTTGAATGTTTGTATGCCTAGCGTGAGCTTTGTGAACCATTCTAGAGCATGGCCACTAAGACTGTGAGGGAATAATTGCATCAAATATGTGTTTTCATGCATAAAATCCATGCTAAGGGCACATAATTCCCTCACATGATCTTTGGGATCACCTTCTCTATTGTATTTATCATACTTGGGGATTTCAACCTTTGGTGGAAAAAGTGGCATGTGCAAGTTTTTAGCAAATGGGAACGAGAAAATGGACTCCAATGAGTACTTGCTAGGAGGTTGCTCTTTTGCCTTTTTGAGCTGCCTTAGTTTGCATCTCATATCCTTTAATTGTTTATTAAGTATAGTAATGGGTGACTCTTCCTCTTGTTGTATGAGTCCCTCAATGTTGAAGTCAGGTGGGAGCTTGACACCTATTGAGACTAGATGCATAAAATAATTATCTTTGTCTAATTGCATGATGGTTTGCATCATCTTTTGAAAGTGTTTGTCTTGTTGGCACTTCCTAATCTCTTCAGAAGTGGGTTCCTCTATAGAAGAAGAAGTGCTAGTATGCTGACTTTGATGTTCATGTTGGGATCCCCAATTGTAGGCTGACATCGTTGATGTGTTGTGGGAAGCCAAGTTTGAGGAATCAAACAATGGTATCATTGGTTGAGGATTTAGAATGTCCTTTTGTGAGATTTCTTGGTCCATCTTGGGTTTTTGACAAGAAGGTAAATCTTGAGTAAATTCATCTATAGATTTTCCCTTGGAATCGAGATCAGCCTTTTAAATTCTTGTTTGGACCATGTACAACAATCTGTGACCAATGTTGCTAGAGGATCAATATGTCAAGTCAATTGTCAAATCTTAAAGATTTTCTTGATGAAAAAAAAAGGAATGGTTTAGTTGTTTAACTTGTGCAAGGTATCACGCATTTGAGGCCTGAATACCTGTTGAGATGACACTTGCGAAAAAGTTGATAAAGAACCAAATATAAAGAGCCAATATGATTGAGAGATTTGTGAAAAGCTAGGAAAAAAGGACAATGACAAGTATAACCACCAGATTCAAGAGCTAAAAATACCGTGACAGGATGAAATAGTTGTTGTTACAAAGATGTGACCAAAGAACAAATATTTTAATGTTGGACTGTTCCACACTCAAGTCTCATACGGAAATACATGGGTCTTCAGACAATAATACATGGGTCCTCATATGAGTTTCTACCTCTAGACATGTTCCCATACAACAAATTAAATAGTCTGAAATGACAAAAGACTTTAGGACAATTTTCCACTTGTGTGTAAGAATTTTTGGACAATTCCATTGAAAATGTGAGGTGAAAGTCTTGATGTTTTGCTTTTGTCTATTGTCAAAGTGTTTATGTTTGAGAGGTATTTTTCAAGTTTCAAGGTGTACATACAGGTCAAACACAAGATGTAAAGAACCAAACACTATTTACCCTATAGTCAATTTGTCTTAGTATCACAATCTTTGCCTATGCTTGATATTCCTTTGCTTCACAAAAAGTGATATTGGCTTTTGTTGGGACTAGGCATGTTGTGGGTTTTGGAAAGAGACTCAATTTTCAAATCGCATAAGCTCCCCTATGCCACATTCATGCTTTCAAACTCCTTGGGAATACATATGTTGGGTTTAATAATCTTGGGGTGATCCGGGTAAAGTCCACTTGGATCAATCCTTGCACAAATATTATGATACTTTTGGAGGTAGATCGGGTAGCCTCTATCTAAAGGTGTGTAGTAAGTTCATCCATTCATGACTATCCCTTGTAGTTTTGCAAGAAAAATTAAGGCATATGGCCCTACAAGAAACCAAAATGTATAGTCTTGCATGCAAGATTGAGACCTCTAGTCTTGCATGCAAGATTGAGACCTCTCGGCCCTACACAAGTTGAATGTATCTCCCTTATAGTCTTGTAAACAA
The DNA here is from genome assembly GCA_018584345.1 of Thuja plicata. Lineage (NCBI taxonomy): Eukaryota > Viridiplantae > Streptophyta > Pinopsida > Cupressales > Cupressaceae > Thuja > Thuja plicata. Next base: position 2,329,824 of record MU227804.1, read on the forward strand.
GATTGAGACAAAAAATGGCCCTACAAGCACCCAATCAAATGTAGCTCTTGCTTAGCAAGACTGGGGCAACAAGGCCCTAAAAATGAGAAAGCATTGAAGATAAAACTAGCCATGTCTTCCCTCTCTTTGGATTGAAGGAAGCATTTGATTATAGTGGGGTGGAAGTAGCCAGGTCCGCTTGTTCCCCACTTAGGTCATTCCCAGGAGATTACTCCCTTGACAGGCCCTCTAAAGGTTTAACTTGAAAAGTAAATGGATTGGCGACAAAAATGAGTCTATATTTCTGATTTTTCCTCAAGGAAAAAAGAGCATACTCTCCTATCCAATATCGTTTTCTCCACACACACACAAGACCTGCATTAATTTATTTTCCCCCAAAGATTTAATTTCTTAGCATGAAGTAAGTGAGTCTAGGTTTTTGATCTTCCCAAAGGGAAGAGAGCATACTCCCCTAACACTTGCTTCAAGCCAAACAAGAAGATCCTTCTAATTAATCTATGTGCCTATGAATCAAAGGAAAATGCTAATACGCATGATCATTTAGTTGATGTGATTCCAAGGCAACCTGCAAACACCATTAGTAATTTCAAAAACTTTCTTTGACAAGCGTCCTACAAGTACAAATCATTAGTAGTTATATTAAGAAAAGTAGTGTGCAAGTATAGCTTTGGCAAGTGAATCTTCCTCAAAACGTTCTGCAAAAACCAGCTAGGCTACAAAAATAGATAATAAAAAGGCCAAAGAAGACATGCCAAGGATTAGAAAGAAAAAATTATCCCAAGAGAAACCCTAAAAAATCTTGCTATTTTTGAGATGACAAAGTACAAAATACAGACTAGTATCAAATCTCGTACGACAAAATAGAGGTTGTCATACGACAAAACAGAGTCTCACCAAAGCTCATACGACAAATCTAATGCTCTGATACGAAAAAAGGTAGTTTTTAAAAGTTCATACGACAATATACATATTCTCATATGACAAATTACTAATCTGCAATTTTCTGTACAATAGAGAACAGTACGATAGAAAGCGCAGTTTCATAAAAAATATGCAAAAAATCATTAAAATGGAGCAAAATGCAACTTTCTGCCCCACAGTGGGTGCCAAAAATGTGTGTGGTAAAATGTGCAACTAGAATCTGCAACCAAAAACTTCAATAAACCATTGCATCAAAAGGGTTTAGCAAAACATAAGATTCAAAGCATGATCAAAACCCTTAGAAATTGGCTTATTGCTTCCTAGTTGAAGCGAGTGTGATTCTCATGTTTGTCTATTAGATTAGATATAGAGAAATCAGTGACTTGACTACTCCAAAATGGAAGATTCAATGCAATATGGAGCAAGATGCATAGACTTGCATGCTTTTCTCTTGAAAGCTTGAAAATGAGAATGCATAGACTATCAAATGAAATGCATAGAAACAATGATAAATGAAACTAGAATGCAAGATTTAAAATAGAAATGGAAAGAGCAATGCATCTAGATTAAGTTATGAGATGAGAACTAGCATGCCATTATGCTAAGAAATGAAGCTAAAACAATGCAAAAGTGCAAGAAACTAGCATGAGAGTAAATGAACTATGAATGCACTATGAATTCTAAGATAAAAATAGCATTATAACTCTACTCCAAGTCTTCTTGTTATCTACTACTTGCATGTCTCTCCAAAATCTATCAAGTCTATCAAATCTAGCCATGAGAAAAGGGAGCTATCCCTTTTATAAGAGATTCCAAGGAATGAGTGGTTGAGATTAAGAGGCAAAAGAATTTGATCAACGGTGGTGATGCAATTCCTCTCAATCCATGTGAGATGATGAAGTGATTCTGATTGGGAAACTTGTGAGGAGAATAAGACAAAATTGGTATTTTCTTCTCTTTTATTTGTTTTATTTGATTTTTGAGTGCACACCCATGTGTGAATGGGTTCACTTTTTGAGACTTAGGACTTTTTGATTTTTGATTTTTGGGTTTATGCTTTGATGATTGATGATTTGATTCAACAAGTTAAGATTAAAACTATGTAAGAAAGTTTGATTAAATGCTCAATAATTTAGAGTCCAGAAATAATGTCTTAGATTTAGGATTTATTAGGACCAGAATATTTGAGAAAAGGGGCTATGGGTTTGTTGGACCATTTTTGGGTGATTACAGGGAGTATATGGGGGATAGGGGTAGACCTATGGGGAGCGAGGGCATCCTGGCTCGGGATGACATGAGTCACTTGGATTAGGGCTTGAGAGTCTCTATACGATGTAGGAGTAAGCCCTGTGTACACATAGTGGTGGGCTGTGCACAGGCCAGTCAGATTGACGATAACACGCATGGTGCATGTGGATGAGTAGCTGACCGGAGGGGAGGAGGGCGGCAGACAGGAGGGAGATGATGATGATGAGGGAGATGAAGGAGATGGAGGAGGTTTTGGAGGGGGTAGAGTCTGACCCAAGGTAGCCGTCATGAGGTGAAAAGGATAGGTAAATGTGCCAGCACATAGGATGCCACTAGTCATCCTAGATGTACATGGACCTTAGGTACAGGGGCAAGAGGGGCCACAGGTATAGGGAGCACCAGCTCAGGCATAGGGATAGGGGAAGATACCACAGGGGCCACCAAAAGTCCACATATCCCAAGAGGTACATGATACTATGGTTGTAGAGTGGGACAACCTGCAGATGGAGTTGAGGAGTGTACAAGGACTTCTATCCACATCTCAGGCTACTGAGAGTAGCTTATAGGAAGATCTTGCAAGGGTACAAGGACAACTAACCATTGCTTAGGCCATAGAGAGTAGCTTGCAGATAGATTTGACCTATGTAGAAGGGGTGTTAGCTGAAGAGACTGCTTGAGAAGACAGTGTGCAGAGAGCATTGAATATACTATAGACACAAGTAGACAGTGAGGAGTTATCCATAGAGGGACAGGATGAGGAGACCTAGAGAGAAGAGCTAGCCACCATGACTGAGAAGATGACATCCCTCACAACGCAGTGAGATGTCACACACAGATGGGCCAAGACCTATTGAGAAGAGTGAGATATAGCCTGAGAGGTGGTCATAGCAGGTGGGTGTCATAGGTATTGACTGATGCTTTCACAGCTCATAGAGAGTCAGTGAGAGCAGGCAGGGAGACTGCATATTATATATGACTATATTATGATGTAGTACCAAAGGAGAGGTGGAAACTAGCCTATATAGAGCAGACTCATTCACAAAGTATAGGCAGAGCCTCTTAGGGATCAGTGGGGATGCCACCCCATCCATCTAGAGGGGGAAGGGGAGTGGGACCATCGCAGCCACCAGCATGATTTATTAGACTATTTTGATACATAATTTGTAGTTTTGAGATGTATACATGTATTTATGATGTATGATGAATTGATGTACTATATACTAGACACTTTTTGATATATATGGACATTTATTTCGATGGACGTATCTAGTGTTATGGATGTTTTATGATTCTATATGTAGATGTATATGATTTTATGATTGGCATGCAAGATGTGATGGATTTATATGATTATGCTGACCTATATGTGATGCAGGGATGTGATGCATATGATGGTTAATGTTTTACATGTTGTGTATATGGAATCCTTCAATCTGTTGGGAGCAAGCTCAAACATGCAAACATTAGTAGGTTAGCATATATATCATGACAAGAAAAGCATGCAAGAGACCAAACTAACAACAAAGACACCAAATAAC
>MU227804.1:2370431-2397239 GCA_018584345.1 Thuja plicata
AGTTCTGGGTGGTTATTTGAGGCTTTGTCCTATAGATTATTGTAAGGGATGCCCATGTGGATTTTGATATTGTAATTCTGAAGTTTGTAATTCCACATTTGTGGAGCCAATAAGAAGCCAATTTTTTGTTCTTGCAAATTTCTGTTGTTTCTGTCGTGTACTTGTGGTATTAAGGGGAGTCCCCTTCATCATAAGCTCAGTCATGTAGGAATGTGATCTTATTTTGGAAGTGGAAATCCATCAAGAGACTACCTGCACAGATATGGGTAGTGAATTTATTATGGAAAGTCGATGAATGATGCATAAGAGGTCATCGAAACAGATGGTGTATCTGACTACACATGGCACCTGAGACAAGTTTTCACCATGGTACTTATCCAATGCACAACCAAAGTGGTTTTCACAAATGAATGGATTTTATTTCTCTTGTTTTTTTTTCTTTTATGTTTTTTTGATTTTTTGATTTTTTGATTTTTTTTTATTTTTTTAGGACTTTTTGCAATGTTTTTGGATTTTTTTCTTTTCTGATTTTTTTTAAAATTTTGACTGGTTTCCGCTGTACAACAGTTTGCTGAAGGATCAAGAATAGAAGTGCTTGAGATGCAAGATATTTACATGATGAGAAACTAGATCTCCTTCTGGTGTTGCAATCTAATAAGCTCCAGACCCAAACTTTATTGTGATTACGAAGGGCCCCAACCAGTTAGGCTCAAATTTTCCTTTATTTTCATAGTTCTGGAGGTTCTTCATGTTGTGCTGTAGGATGAGATCACCAACCTCAAACTAGGGAGGTTTGATCTTCTTATTGAATTGAAGGCAGAGGTGATTTTGATACACCTAGAGGTGGTTTAGGGCATTGGGGCTTCTCTCAACAAGGAGTTCAAGCTCTTGCAAGCGAGAAACTCTATATTATTCTTCGGACAATAGATTCTTGAGAGAAATTTTGAGGGAAGGGAGCTCAATTTCAATGGGTAGAACAACCTCAGTACTATAGAAAAGGGTAAATAGAGTGGCTCTAGTGAGGGTGCAAATGGAAGTGTGATAGGACCAAAGGGTAGGATTGAGGTGAAGGTACCAATTGCGACCAACATCATCGACTATTTTCTTGAGGATTTTGAGGATAGTTTTATTTGTAACCTCTTCTTGACTGTTACCTTGCGGGATATACTTGGAAGAGGAATAGTGGGTAATGCCAAATTTTCTACACAAATCTGTGACATCCTTTTTTTGAAAAGATCCCCCATTATCAGTGACAATGTCCTGAGGAATGCCATAGTGATAGATAAGGTAGTTCAAAATCAATTTCAAAATATTTTTTCCAGTAGTGTAGGTAAGGGGAAAAAATTTGACCCACTTGGTAAAGTATTCAGTGGCGGAAAGGATGTATTTATGGCCATTGGAAGAATTGGAGAAAATATGGCCAACTAGGTCTAGGCCCCAGTAGGAAAAGGGACAAAGGGTGATGGTGGGATTAAGGGATTGGGAGGGAGCATGTATCAAATCATCATGCTACTGACAAGGCACACATTTCTTCACATAGTTATAGGCCTCCTGCTCCATGGTAGGCCAATATTATCCAGTGCGTAAAAATGTTTTGGCCAAGGTGAGCCCACTAGAATGAGCCCAACAGATTCCTTGATGTACCTCCTCCAAGGACGTGTGTGATTCATCAAAATTTAGATACCTAAGAAGAGTTATGTCAAAGTACTTTCATAATAAGGTATCATGGATAATTGTGTACTGGGAAGTGCGGAAAATGAAGGTTTTTCATTGATTAGGCATTAAGGAAAGTGGGGTATTTTTTCCATTAAGATAGGAATAGATTTCTTGATACCATGGGGAATTAGGATCAATAATTTCACACAACATTTTAGTTTTTGATTGGTCAAAGGCAAGGACTGTAAGATCCTCAACAAGAAACTTGCACCGTGCACTATGTTCTAGCATGGTAATCATGGACCTGATGGTAGCCATTGTGTCAACTATTTTATTGTTCATGCGAGGAATATTCTGGAAGACCAAGTCAGTGAAATGTTGTTTAAGGTCCTCAACTATGTGGTGATAAGGAAGGAGTTTATCATCCTTCATTTGATATTCATCTAGAACTTGTTTGATAACCAATTGTGAATCGCCTAATACTAACAAATTGAGAATCTTCCATTGTATGGCCTAACAAAGTCCAAGGAAAAGGGCTTCATATTCTGCAATATTATTGGTATAAGGAAATTGTAATTTTTTGAACTTAGGGATGAGATCCCCTTGTAGTGTAACAAACAAGATTCCTTCCCCCAATCCTTTCTGAGTAAACATCCATCAAAATAAAGTTTCCACGGGAGACTCGGGGAAGATTGAGGACTGATTCATCTGGAAAATCTGTGACTAGTGGATGCTTTTCATCAATAGGTGTTTTAGCTAATTGATCTGCAATATAGATTTCTGATCCACATAAACAATGTCAAAATCATTGAGGACCATAACCCTTTTCACTGTACGACCAGTAAGATCTTGACAGGAGATACTTGAGTAGATCAATCTTAGAAACAAGGTGAATCTTATGATTAAGCATATAATGCCGTAACTTTTATGTTAAGAAGACAACAACCAAACATAAATTTTCAATAATGGAATAATTCAACTCATAACTGTTAGAGTAATAATTAGTTTTCTTATTAATTAAATCATGTTGATTTAATTAGTTAAGTTGTTTTATTATTCTTTAGTGCTTAAGATTTCTCTTAGGTGCATTAATAATTAATTCTTTTATTAATTATTAATGTGCAACGTAGCTTTTTTAGGCTTTAGGGTTTTTTTCACCTTTATAGGTTGAACCTTGTAATTCTTTTTTCATTAACTCGGATTATAATTTTGCTCTCTCATTTTGAGTAACTTCTGAGTTCTGCTTTTTCCTCTTTCTGCTTCTCTCCGATAACAGGTTACTTGCATGCAAGTATTTTTGGCATTTTGTGGATTTGTATCTCTCAAATCCTACATGGTATCAGAGTCACATTGTTGCTGCCTGGTCTGGTGTTTTTTGAAGTAATGATTCGAGGGCAAAAACCATAGCTTTTTTAGGATTTTCTCTTCAATCTAAAAGAGGCACATTTTTCATGAGCACTTTGAGGAAAAATGGACATCACCATCATGCTCAGAAGGCCTGGGAGATTCATTTTTCATATAAAGTTCATCATTTTTTACTACACTGACCTCTAGGAAAAAATTTCTCTCTCCTAGGCTGTTTGGGCACGTTTTTCAAGAAAAAATGTTCAAATTTTTTAAAAAAAAAACTAAAAATAAAAAAACAGCAAATTTGTTTTTTTATAAAGTTTTTTTTCGAAAAAAAACAAAAAATACACTTTTTTCTAAAGTTTCTAAAAAGCTTTTCTAATGTTTTTTTTAAAAAAACTTTGAAAGAAAAGGTGTGTATCTTTTGGAAAGGTATGAATGTGCATAATGTGTAGGTAGTGATGTCATCATTTGTAGGTCGATGTTCTAGCTTAAAATTGACAGCCACGAAACTGTTACACAGTTTTGACACTTCTTCAAAAAAGGTTGCCTTTAGTGTTTTGGCCATATCTTGAGCATACGGTGTCAAAATTCAAAGTTCCATATATTATCAGAAAGCTCTTTTCAATCCAGTTCTCTTTATGTGGATTTAGTATAAAAATTTGGCCATTTGAGTACCTATTTTCAGTGTCAAAGTTTCAGCTTCAGGTTCTCTGCTCACTGCATTAGGTCACTAGGTTTTATTCTTGTTTTTTGTGCTTTGTAAGTTATCTTTTGGTGTACGGGGGATATAATTATATATTGTGGGGGAGGGGGTGAATTTTTATTTCTATAATTTACTTTAGAAAGACCCTTCTTCTTCCGTCTTCTTCTCTCAATGTCAGACCCTTCAGTTGACCGACTGATGCCGCATAACTACCATACCTAGAAAGCACACATGACCAGATTACTCATGTCACAGGGCTTATGGTCCTGTCTAGATGAGAACCAACCTATTTTGCAGCGTTCTTTTGAGATTCTTCATCATAGGAACAAGATGGATGAAGCCATGGGATTAATTTCACTTAATATCTCTGACAGTATCCTCTTTCATTTGGAGAATTTACACACTCCTCGGGCCATCTGGGGAAAGTTTGTTGATCTGTTTGGCACAGTAAATGAGTTTCAAGCACTACAGCTTGATGCAGAGTTGACATTATTGTCTCCTAACATTTTTCCCACCATTGAGGACTTCTTGATGAAGTTCAATGCTCTCTGTTCACTTTTACAGGGATGTGGGAAGACCAAATCAGATAACAAGTGTATCTTTCTGATACTTTCAAAGCTTCGAGGACAGTTCCAGATCTTCTCCTCCACTTTCTATTCCACTATGGATGCTTTGTGTCCTAGGCACAATATGCCTTCCTTTGAGGCCTTTTGTGATTGGTTATCTTGAGAGCAGTCAAATATTCAACAATTGAATGATAATTCTAGCTCCATGATCCATGCTTTGGTTTCTCACCCATCTTCACGAAAGCCAGAGCAGAAACATGTATCACCAACCACAGAGTTTTGGAAGGATTCTCCCTCTCAGCATTCCTCTAGGCCACCTACCGCAAATACGGGGAAATCAAAGACCAAAAAACCTAAGTGTGCTTATTGTAATAAGCCCAATCATGATGAGTCACAGTGCTTTCAGAAGAAGATAGATGGATATGCCCAATAGATTTTTGATTTGACTGCTCTTCTTCACAAGAGAAATATTGATATTCCTTCCTCCTTTTCTCACTGATCTTCTTCATCATCTTCTTAGGTAGAGGGGTCAGACAATGGAAAGGTTCATGCATTATGTGCATATGCTATTGCTCCCTCTTCTAGGTGGCTACTGGATTCAGGTGCTTCACACCATATAGCATCCTCTCAGAGTTTATTCTCCTCTTTTGAGGCTTCTCCTACCCCACACATTTTGATGGGGAATAACACTGTTATGATTGTCTATGGGAAGGGTTATATTGACATTGATGATGGTACATTCCATGATGTACTATGTGTTCCATCCTTGTCCTCTAACCTTCTCTCTATTTATCAGATTACTCACAGTGGAACAGGGAAGAAAGTTGAGTTCACTTCAGATTCAGTGCACATCAGAGATAGTGCGACAGGCAATATTATTTCCATAGGGACAATTGATCATGCTACCCGCTTGTACTCCTTCTCTCATTTTGGTCCACCATCTCCATTATCGGATAATATCTCTCCTACTTCATGAGTGCCTATTGAGGAGCAGTCGGGTCACTTGAACTTATGTGTTGTTCTTGAGATCAATGTTGTGGCATCTACACCTCCTCCTATTGAGTTTGCATTTGTTTAGCATGATTCCTCTTCAGCAGTACCTATTATGGTCACTCCTTGAATAGATCCACCTACTCTAGTTGTTGAGGGCATATCTGAGGAAATTCCTCTCCTCCCAGATGTTAGATTCAGCCCATCTATTGGCCCACCTTCATTGGAGATTCCATTACAAGAGTCTCATGCATTCTCCTTGAGCATCAGTTAGGCCTCCCAGTTTCACCTCTTGTTCAGGGGTTTCCTTGTTCCGTCCCTTTGTTTCTTCCACATTGGAGTTATATTGATTCGATCATTCCCATAGGGGTTCCATCATTTTGGGAGGGGCTTTGGTGTCTTATCCCTCTCTCATGGGGGGTTGGTTGTACTTATGGTTTTGAGAGAGTATCTTGAGCCATTTTTTTGTGCATCTTTCTATCTCTTTTTGGAGAAGAGTTTTTCTCATTGGATTTTCTCTTTTTTTCTCTAGTTTACAGAGATTTCCTTGTGTTGGGTACTTGATCAGGCCTTTTTCCGAGACCCATTTTCCTGCTTTCATAGCTGTGCTAGGTTAGCTTAACTCCTGAGCTTAGCTTAAGGGGGTGTTAGAGTAATTATTAGTTTGCTTATTATTTAAATCATGTTGATTTAATTAGTTAAGTTGTTTTATTACTCTTTAGTGCTTAAGCTTTCTCTTAGGTGCATTAATAATTAATTATTTTATTAATTATTAATGTGCAACCTATCTTTTTTAGGCTTTAAGGTTTTGTTCACCTTTATAGGTTGTACCTTGTAATTCTATTTTCATTAACTTGGATTATAATTTTTCTCTCTCCTTTTGAGTAACTTTTGACTTCTGCTTTTTCCTCTTTCTGCTTCTCTCCTGTAATAGGTTACTTGCATGCAGGTATTATTGGTGTTTCATAGATTTGTATCTCTCAAATCCTACAATAACCAATAAGTGTCTTGCTAAGGTAGTAAATTTATTGTTCTTTTCCAGTGTCATCTAGCTGTGCCAAAAGAATGCCTAATGCAACCTTGGTGGTAGATATGTACAAAATCAGAGGATAGCCAACAAAAGGTGGCACCACCATGGGTGGATTAGCTATATATCCTTTTTGTTTCTAAAATTATTTTTGACATAGGCAATCACATTGGAACTTGATATTCTTACGCAGAAGATGAGAAAAGGTATGTACTTTATCTTCTATCTATGACATGAATCTCTTGATAGAATGGAGCTTTCCTTGTAAGTTGCATAGTTGTTTCAATGTTTTAGGTAGTGGCATCTATAGTATGGCTTTTAGTTTCTTTGGATCCACTTCTATTCCACACCGTGACACAATGTATCCCAATAACTTACCAGATGCAGCTAAACAATAGTCCATTGCAAATTTATTCTCAGTGTCTATGGAGCCCAATCCTTGTCCACAAGGATAGCCATTTTTTGTGATAATTTTCTTTTTACTGACTTTGTTTATGCCAAGGCCAGTGCCATGATATCCCATTCCTTCAATGATGGGGGTGGCCTTGATATACTTTCCTTTAGGGAATGTCACTAGTTTTTCTTCTTCTTCACTGTAGATCCAATCAAGGATGCTAGATTCCATGTGCTCTTCTGATAAAGACCCCCAATGTTCAAAAGTGGTGTTTTTGCATTGCATAAGGTCCTTTTCCTTAGAGAGAGTTAGCAGTGATGGTCTCCCATAGGACTTTGGGGACAAAGGGAGTTGTCTGATGCATAGAACACTTTTGAATTTGTATTCTCCCATGCCCTGATCCATAAAAGTGATCTTCTTTTCAGACTCATGGGTTTTGTCTTCAGTGACCTTTTATTTTCTTTTGGATTGATCAACTGGTGTCTCTTATGCCTTTTCTATATCTGAGGGGGTTTGTGGAATAAGTGTTTCTTTCTTGATAGGTTGACTTAACTCATTTAATGGACAATAATTTGATTGGTTTCTTTCTAGTCTCTTGCAGTATTGAAATGGTTTAGGGTCTCCTGGAATCATGATCTCTCTACTGTGATGTGGAAACTTGAGACATTGATGGTAAGTAGAGGGTACACCTTTGATAGCATGTATCCAGGGTCGACTTAACAAGATTTTGTATGGTAGATCCATGTCTAGTACATGAAAAAAAATTTCAATTAGGGTTGGGCCCACTTGTAGAGGAAATGTGATCAAACCTTTGCTTTCTCATTCTCTATCATCATAAGATTTTATTGTGTTTCCCTTGTCTACATCTAGAAGGTCCTCAGAAAGATGAATGTTTCGAATCATTTTCAATGTACATAAATTTAGGCTAGATCCACCATCTATAAGGACTCGTTTGATTTTAGTGGATTGGATTTTGGCTTCGATGTGGAGGGAATTATTATGGTGAAGGTTAGGACCATGGAAGTCTTTGTCAGTGAAAAAAGATGCTCTTGTGTAGCTAAATTCCCAATCATAGCTTGGATTTGGAAAGTGTTGATATTTTCAAGAACACAAGATTCATTTAGAGCATTCTCAAGAACTTCTTTGTGAACATGCAAGGTACATAGAAGTTATAGGATGGATATTTGTGCAGGAGTCTTTCCTAACTGGGCCAATATGTCATAACATGAGGCAGGCTGGGCAGCAGTAGATAATGGAGCTAGTGGATTTGAAGATGTAGAGGGATTAAAAATGGCTTGGACAATGACTCTGGGTCTACACGTGGTAGCATTGCAATCGACAACTTTGAGGATCAAGGCGTTGACGTGGGTTTTAGATGCTTTGATATGCCCCCAAAGTTGTTCAAAACCAAAGATATCATTTTCTTCTAGACTCCCACATGTTCCATCAACCGCTGTGATGGTGTTGGTGGTGTAAACATATGGGATCATGTTAGATGCATTGTTTTGATTATGTTGTAGAAAAGGTTGGTTGTAGACTTTTAGCTTTGAATTGGATGAGGAAGCATTTTGACCTTAAACTTCAATTTTTCCATCATCAATAAGGTCTTGCACAAAGTGTCTCAATTTCATGCATTTATTTGTATCATGTCATTTAATGTGATGATAATTATATTATTCATTCTCTTTATACCATTCACACTTGGGTTGATTCTCATCAAAAGACTGAGTATTGGGATAGACTATCATTCCTTGATCAACAAGCTATTTAAAGATCACATCCAATGGTTCTACCAATGCTATGAACTATCATCGTTGCCAATTATTTTTATTATCACTGTTACTATTGTTGTTGTTGTTGTTGTTGTTTTTGATGTTGTTATTGTTGTTGTTGCGAGGGAACAAATAAGATTGATTGCACAGTTGAGATTGTTGTTGTTCACTGCTATTCTAATTGTTGTTTTGATCCAATTCTAATTTTTGTTGCAATTGTTTTGATTATTATTGTTGGATGTCTAAACATTCTGAACATGTTTAGCATTAGTCACTCCATCATTGACATATCCTTTGTTTTTACTCCATAATTTTGGTTTGTCATTATTGGAAGGAGTATAATGTTTGATGCTACCTTTTTGCAAAATCCCATCTTTGATCTCTTTTACTTTCTTTACAAGGGATTCAAAGGTGTTAGGCAAAGCTATTTTCATTTGGAATGACATCTCAGAGACCAAGTTCTTTGTGAAGATGTCAATCAAGTGATTATTAGGTACTTTCCTTGTCATACAATTTGCGATATGTCTTCATCATTGTAAGAAGCTAGCAAATTTTGCATCATTCCTTTTCTTGGTATTGCACAAAATGCTCAGTGTCAGTTGATGTTCAATGTGATATGAATATTGTCCAAAAAATTTCTCTGTGAGATCAGAGAAAGTAGAGATTGTCCTGTAAGGAAGTGCCATGAACCATTCTAAAGCTCCACCTCCAAGACTCCTAGTGAAGAGTGTCTTTAGGTAATTTTCATTGTAGGCAATTTATTGACATGCAATGTAAAATTATTGGAGATGTTTTAGAGGACATGTCTCTCCCTTGTATTTTTTGAATTTAGGGATCTCAAAGTTTGGGGAGAATGGTTGCATCATGATAGACTTTTCAAATGGATAGGGACAAATCTCGTTGAAGGAAAACTCCTTCTTTCCCCCATTCTTCAAACCATACACAAGAATTTTGAGCTCATTAAATTGTTGGGATAAATTTAGAGCATTATGCAGAGTATATTTCTTCCCATAGGTTTTTCCTCCTCCAAATTGCACATTTGAAAACCCAGTTGAGGTCATACCAACTACGGGAGAGTTTATATATTGGTAAGGTTGAGATGTATTGATTGTAGATGTCTTCATACCAATTTTTAGGAATATAGATGATGTATATTGAGGCATGGAGACCTTCCCTATGTTGTTAACATTAGCACTTGTACCTTTAGAGGTATGCATTTTTTGTATGAGTGCTATTGTGTGAAGTAATATTGGGAAAAACACTTAGGATCTGTTGGATATGTTTGTTGGTCAATTGGAATGTTGATGAAGTTGTTGATACAAGAATTGATGTAGAAGGCCCACTAGAAGATACCTTACCAATGTCATGTGATGATGTTGCATTTGAATTGGAGGCCATAGTCGTGCTTGCAGAAGCTGTAGCCTTAGTGATGTTACTAGTGAGAAGTGATTTGTCAAAGTCAGCAGGCACCGTAACACAATTTTGAATAAGGTTCAAGAAGATCTCTCCACTATTTTGAATAATGGCCTTGTCAACCATTTCTAAGTTATATGGATTTGTAAGGAAATCAATCACTTGTGTAGGTCTTTCTTCTTGATCCACTAAATCAATTTCTTTGGGTGCATTGGTTATGTCGTCAATTTGTGTCGTATGGCCTTGAAAGAAATGATTAGAAAAAGGATTCTCCTCGTCAAAGGAAGTGTTGAGTGTTGCATGCCTCATGTTTCTAGCTTGGGATCTAGTAACTAACATACAATGGAAAACTTAGAAGAATGAAAGATGAGAAATGTGAGATTGAAAGATGAAAGTGGATGGATCAAAGATCTTGTTCTTGGATTGATTTGATGTTGATTGATTAGAGTGGATTGATTGATGGTTGATTAAGGATTGATTAGGATTGAATTAAATTTGATTTTGATTTAAAGGTTTTAGAATGAAACTTAGGTATAACAAGACCTTGTGATGATATAAACACAAAAGGATTAAATTGGATGATATATTTTTCTACTTGAAGATAGAATTGTGATTTCAAGAAAAATAGGACATTACCAATGTATTTAAATTACTTGAGATGGACTAGTGGCCTACAAGAAATGTTTTGTTTGTCTAAGGATGAAGGTCTGCAACACTTTTGATTAAGGTCATCTAACCTAAGAAGGGACTGATTTGATTTTGATTTAATTTAAAGTCCAAAATTAGTGAGATGAGAATGCTCCAAGGAAGGGTTCAATCTATTAGGAGGTTCATCTCATAGCTGGCCGACAAGGCACAACCATTTACAACAAACTTTACACAAGGAAGTGACCTATCAATGTAATGAGGAATGTGACAAGAACTTTAACTAGATCAAAGAATATTTGGAAAAATCACCAGTATTGATGCCTTCTACATAGGGAAAACCATTGGTTTTGTACATCTCTACTACTATGACATCACCAGGGGCACTCCTTGCACTGGAATATGAGAAAAAGAAAGAACGAGATATTTAATACATCAAAAGAACCTTGGTCTCATATGAGATGAACTATTCAATGATTGAGAAGGCTTGTCTAGCAGTTGTGTTTGCATAAAAAAAACTAATTTAATATATGTTTGCACACTCTATAAGACTGGTTGCCAAGATTGACCCGCTGAAATACCTTCTGAGAAAAGCTACCTTCACTGGAAGTTTAGATAAATGGGTCATGCTCCTTAGTGATTTTTATTGTGAATATGTCAAATGTAAGGGTATCAAGGAATAAACCATCATAGATCAACTGGCTGAAGCTCCATTCCAAGATGATCAACCCATCAATGTTGACTTTCGAGATGGGTCCATTTTGCGCATCACTCATAGATCTTGGAAGATGTTCTTTGATGGATCTTTCATGAAATTTTTTTCAATTTCAAGCATTTTATTCATCACTCTTTAGAGATACTCTATTCCTAAGACATACAATATCATGTTCCCTTGTACAAACAACATAGCCAAATATGAAGCCTTGGTGAATAGAATTAAATTGGTTATTAAATGGAACATTTTTGAGTTGCCTATGAGTTCTTGGTGGAAGAGATTCATTTCCCAGATTATAATTCCCCCGAATCCCAAATGATCTATATTTTCATCAGACAAGAATCATCCTACTACAACCATCTTTATTCTTACCTACGCCATCAGGTCATACTTGATCAGCTAACCCACAACAAGAAATGACATTTGATCTGGAATGCCTCATGGTATGTTCTCATAGAAAAAATATTGTATAGAAGAGGAATAGATGGTACTTTTCTTAGGTGTCTAGAAAAGGAAGAGTCCAAAAATACATTAGCTGAGGTCCACAATGGTATTTGTGGTTCTCATTTTAATGATCTGACTCTACCTCAAAAACTGCTAAGAGCTGGTTACTTTGGGCAGACATGGAGAAAGAAGAAATTAGATACTCCAAGACTTGTAAGAAATTCCAAATGCATGGAAATTTTATAAATGCTCCATTCAGGGATCTTATTCCCTTTATCATACATTGGCCCTTTCAGCAATGGGCATTTGAGCTCATCAAGCAGATATAGCTGTCCTCTTCAAAGGAACACAAGTTTATAATAATGACCATAGAATATTTCACTAAGTGGGTTAAAGTAGTCCCACTCACAAAAGCAACAGGAAAACAAGTGACCTTATTCATTTTGAACCACATAATATTTTGATATGGTATCCCTTCATCCCTTATAACTGACAATGAAGGGAAATTTAAGAACAATAATATAGATAAAATTTGTGAGAAGTTCAAAATCAGGAAACAATATTATTCTATCTACTACCCACAAGGAAATGGGAATACTGAGGCCTCAAACAAGAATCAACTAAAAATCTTGCATCGAACCATGAAAAAGTCTAGAAATAATTGGCATCTGTAGATCAATCCCGCACTATGGGCCTACAGAACAAGCATAAAAATGCCTACTGGGTAAACCTCCTTTTCTATAGTATATGGAGAAGAAGCATTCTTACCCATAGAAGTAGAAATACCATCTCTAAGGGTTTCTTTAAATAGGTTGATAACAAATGAAGAACATAGAGTCTCGAGACTACAAGAGCTAGAACTACTGGATGAGCGTTGGCAAGTGGCATTCGATAATCTTAGAGAATATCAGAAGAGAATGTCAAGAGGATAGAATAAAATGGTCAAACCTAGAGAGCTTCAGGTTGGTGACCTAGTGTTGAGAGAAAACCCTTGTAATCAATCACATCAAGAACAAAAGGGGAAGTTTGAACCCAACTGGCTGGGTTCCTATATCATTACTACAACATTTGGATCTAGAGCCTATCAACTCTCCATACTAGAAGGAGAACAACTCTGAGAGCCCATCAACACTCTCCACTTGAAGAAGTTCTACACATGAACATTCTCAACATCTAGAAGCATGTACATATCTATATTGTCCTGAAAAAGATAGAAAAAGTGAAAATGTCCCGAAGAAAAGCTAAAAATTGGAAAAAGTCCTAAAAAATGGTCATCCTAGTGAAAACCTGGTAATCGGTGCCTTGATAAATAAATAAAAAAATAAAAAATGAGAAAAATACAAAAAAATGATAAAGAAAGAAAAAATACCTCTGTGAAAACTTGGTAAATAGGCACCTTGGTAGAAAAAATAAAATTTGTGCCAAGTAGGTGAAAACCTAGTAAACAAGTGCATCTTGTACTCAAGAACTCCATGTATCAATACTAGTCTTTGCATCCCTTTACTTTAGTTTATACATATCTTTCAGTCACTTTGGTGACACTTTGGTTCTTCTAAGAACCCTCATAGATTGAAACTGATCAAAGTCATGGTCTAGTGGTAATCGAATCAACTTTGTCTTAATAGTCTATGTCAAGTCGATCATCTTGAATTGAATTTTTTTACTAGGGGGCAAGCGCCCTAATTTGATCAATCTAATGAGCCAAACCAGAGTCAATATCTTAGTCATTGCTAAAGGACAGTTTGTCACTGACACAACGATGTTTCACAAAACCCCAATCAACAATGTTTCTTTACGCTACCTATTTGGAGACATTTCTAAACACACATTGGATTAATAATAATCACACACTGTGCACTCACAAGCATGATGATTTTTCGCAAAATACTATACAGGCAAACAAAAAATGCTCACAAAACTTTATGAAGGTATGTTGAATATTTTCTTGGATGTTGTTTGTTATCAATTTTTTTTCTAATCTTTTCTTTGATTGCTTCTTGTTGGTGTGGTCCCGATGATCTGAAAACGTCAAGTAAAACTAGGTGTTTGTGATAAGAGCTTCCAAATCAAGATGGAAAAGCCTCATACACCTTGAGTCCATTTAATTGCATGCTAAGGTGAGTTCAGAACTATCTCCTTGACTATTATTAATCTGTTTCTTTACGCAAGATCATACTCATAGTTATCTTGGCTTTGTATGCCTCGATACTCATGTACCCTTACAATATCAATTGGAAACAATGTTCAAGTCATCTTGGATTTTATGTCTTGATGCTTACATTGGTTTTCCAAATTTTATTTGATGAAATTCATACTCATATCCTTATGTTCGCAGTGGCGCCAGTAAGGTTTGTATCGATTTTGATGTCCCAAACGCTTAGTGATGAAAATTTTCATATCCAAATCTAGTGACTAAGTCATAGGTTGCATTCATGTTAGTTTTTTCATTATAGTTGCATGGTGTCATAATAGAATAAAATCTCTCTCTCTCTCTCTCTCTCTCTCTCTCTCTCTCCAATGTGGGATCTGAAGCTTGAATTGATCAATCTTCCTTTTTCCAAGTGGTCAAGCTCCATTTCATCAGATACATGATTGAGTACTTGTGTATTGAAAACAACAATTTTATACAAGATATATTAGAAGCATTGCACATCATATCCGCTTCATTTCATATCCATTGCATATCAAATAACTCATCATATAGATAATTTCACATTCATTCACATGGCATCATCATTTACATTCATATATATGCATCAAAAAAGACATCAAAAATATCACAAAGGAATTGCATCATAATAAGTAGCATCATATCCATCCATTTAAAAATCACATAAACATTGCATTTACACATGCATCCACATAGTAATACATGAGCATCATAAGCATACATGACCATAAAATAAATGCATCAATATAGAACATCATAAATAAATAAAGCATCTCATAACATCAATGAACACAAGTACGATGAGATCAAATCATATGTCTCTATATATATAATCACTATCACAGGTACATCACAATCTCAATATATACAAAGTATGTCATCAAAGAAAGTCATCGTATGCAAACAAAAAATGGTTACAACATCGAGAAATATAAAAAATGTTGAAACAAAAGGAGCTACATCTCGGCCATATCCTCGACATCAGTAGGAATATGTGGTGGTGGAGGAATGATCTCATCATCCTATGGCATAAGAGCACCCTCTGATCAAGCCAAATACTATGAGAAAGGGACAACCTTCCTATCTAATGTAATAGTAGCATTGTAGTCCAAAACATAGTAGGATTACCTACTCATCTAATGTGTGGTCACATGCTAATTTTGGTCTTGCTTGGTAGTCAAGGCAAAAATCGGCTGATCACAATCAACAATAAGATTAGCTATCCATTGATCTCAATCTGATATCCTTGCCTAAGCCACAAGTACCTCAATATGTAGACCTTGGACTAGCTCTCTTAGTGTACAAATGACATCCTAAGGTATCCTTTGTCTCTGGTCCTCTGCCTCACCCTTTTCCTTCTCTGCTTGCCCAAACTTCTCATCTCGCTACTATCGTACCTTTCATGCAACCTCATCAAAAATAGGGGCATCCTATCCTCCAATTGGGGAATCCACCCCCATAGACCCCAAGGTACCTCCCTCTCCTCTTCTCCACTACCCTACTACTAGTGCTTTTCTTCTCAATCTTGCACTAGGATCTCCTTCTTCTCACCTAGGAACTGTTGCTAGTACATCGGCTGGTGCACGACCTCCATCCTCAATCCTTTTCACTGGGGCTTCTAGATATATGAATTGTGGGAAGGGGTGTCAGGACATGTAATTCCTATACTCGAGAGTCACACCTACATTAGAAATATTCTCCAGATAATCCCAAGTAGCCCACCGTAAACCATGGAGCTCCTGCATATCTGTAGCATATATCAATCAGGACCCCCATCCCAAATGAGTCTCATCTGCAAACCTAGCATAAGCTATGAACTTTTATTATACCGCTTGTGACATTCCAAACTGAAATTGTACCTGTGACATTACAAAACTCTTAATCATAGTAGGAGTATGTCTAATAAATGGGCAAGTGATAAAAATGTCTCAGCTCTGAGATCGCCAATCACCCCATGCCTCTTTACCCCTGTATGGTCTCAAAGTGAACACAATGAGGTCATAAAGCTGCCATCTCTAGTTTTTGATCTTCCCCAAGTGGGTCTATGTAATATATCTAGTATATCGGTAAATGAATGGATGCCCATCCTATTGGGCATCATCTATCATAGGCCTGCAAATGGGTAGGTTCTCCCATACCCACACCTGAAGAAATAGCACACTTTCTATGAGGATATTAGCCTCACAATATACAGTATCATGTAGGTCGTGGTACAGGTGAGCTAATAAACAAGAACCCCACCCCAACTTCATTGGCCTATCCAACAACTCCTCTAGAATCAGAACCCACCCACACTAAAACCCCTGCTGCCCTTTGTCTAGCATGATAAAACATCCACTAAACTCGAACATCACACCTACAAGTGGATACTTCTCTACATGCCTATTCATCACGATATCCCATGATACCCACTGCTCTAGAATATCCTCATCCTAGAAGATATGATGAAGTGCTAGCATACCTGGCCACTGAGCAATCTCATACTAGATAGGAGCTCCCCTAAAAGGAATGTAGAGGATGCGATAAACATCATCAGGTGTTACAATGATCTCACTAGTGGGAAAATGAATGGTATTATGCTTATTGTGGAATCTCTCCACAAGGGCTGTGAGAAAACCATGGTTCACCCAGATCTTAGGGATCCCCAACAACTAGCCAAACCCACACTCTGCAATATGTGCCCTCTTAGGGTGTGTCAGTCTCTATACCAAATGCATGGTGGGTGGATAGGTGATCCCAAAATGAATATCTACCAATCACTCTTGTAGAAAACAAAAAACAAAGCATTAGTATGATGATTGGAATGACCAAATAAAGAATACATATGCTACAAAATATGGTAGAGATGCCAGATCAACAACAAAAAAATCAAATTTGGACATTTGAAGGCTCAAAATTGACCGTTGTTTTCAATATGAGTAATTGTACTAGCATCTAACCTCATACAAGTATTCACATAGAGCAGTATGAGTAAGTTTTCTGATACGAGTATGTACACTAAGCCATACGAGAAAAAGGGCTACCAAGAAGGTGCTTGTATGATTAAAGGGTGGGAAGAATCTGATAATTCTAATGGAATAATATGAGTAACTATTTGGAAGTAGTTTCTCATATGAGCCCTCCCCAGGACTCATACGAGAAACCGGGGATCTACAACTAAAAACATGCAAGTATTGACTAAAAAGAAATATAAATTGACAAAACATGAATGAAAAGGATTTTTTTTTGTGCACTTACCAATGGTCTATAGTTTTGAGGTTTGTTGTGGACTCTCCAATGCTCGAATCAATGATCTAGGATAGGGATCACCATTTCTCTCATGGGAAGTTTCGAAACTCAAATGGGAAGAAATGAATTAAAATGACCCTTTTGGCCCTTATATAGGTTTTTGACCTAATTTTCAACTTTCTCCAATTGATGTGAAAATGAAACCCCTAGCTAATTCGACCGTCATGATTCCATTTTTTGATCAAAATCAAAATTTGAGATTATTTTATTTGTCAAATTTGACAGTTGATTTTTTCAATCAACTGCAGTTGATCGCTTGCACAACCAACCTTTTGGACTCCAAACTAATGTAAATCTCACATGTATTTCTTCTAAGAAATCCACGTGTCATAATTTTGGTCAAATTTGGTTAGTCATACCAAAATTTTGGTCAAACTTGGTCAACAAGAACTAAAACAAATGCAAAATGTGTCCTAAACGCTCCTAGTCACTTTCAAATTAGATCAATTTATTCCTGCATCAATTTAATTAGTCAAATTAATTTTGATCACTGGGGCACCTAGCCATATTTTGATTTCTCTCTAGAGGGGCAAGATCATGACATCAATAATTCAATGATCACCAATCAAATCAAACAAGACCCCATGGCTAGGGGCATGTCTACTTCATCGCATCACATCAAGTTGAGATCATCTTTAATCAAGGGCAACATAATCGATTATCTTATATAGTAATGGATACACTCACAACTAGACAGGTCGGTCTTATATGAGTCATTCATTCCTAAATCTAGATATATTTATCAAATTGGCTTCATCACTTCAAATCAAGTCAATTTCTCTAACCAATCTCTTGACTATAATCAATTTCATCGCTTCAAATCAAACTGGTTATTTGTTCAAAACAATCCAAAGGTTTAAGAGTTTCTAGCAAGTGTTTAGTTTCATCACTTCAAATCAAATTGAACATTTTGGTTTATATCTTTTGATCGATCTTCATCCAATAAAGCTTGGATTTGGTTTTGTTTGAAAGAGTAGTTTCATCGCTTCACATCAAACTACTCGTTGTCTCAATGCTAGCTATTTTTTAAATCAGTGTGTTGATTGCACATCAATTTAAAGAGGGGGAAATGTAATCACCCAAAAATGGTCTACAAAACCATAGACCCCTAATCTCAATCTCTCATCAAGAAAAAACTAATCTTGATAACCTTAAGTCATAACATAAAGGCATTTCAACATCTTCAGTTTGATCTAACCTAAACCCTAGGTCCTATTCCATCATTGCACTTGATTTAATTATTTAATTCTTGAATCCTAAAATATTGACTATCAAACCTTATGTCATTTATTTAATTGATATCCTAGCATTTTTTTAAATAAATAGATAATTGTCAAATTAAATCTAAAAAGGAATTAAAATTAATAAATTGAATAAAAAGTGCATTTAAATCATTTACATATTTGAAAATGCATTTCTGTGTCATCATTTCAATTGACTAAACATCAAATTAGAAACAAATCTTTCTTGTCCAGTTAACGAAGTCTCTTCTTCTCCTCATTTTGGAAACAATCTAGTTAACTGAGAACTGACTCAGTTAACCCCTCTTTCAACTTTATAAGTTTCATGAATGACTGATCAGTCAGTTCAGTTAACTGACTCTCCCAACCAATGGTCTTCCTTGCACATGAATTGTGTTTCTTTGAATCAATCTTGTTTGTTCCTCAACATTCAATCTTGATCGTCGATTTGAGAGAGAATTCCTATAAATGAAAGCTTCATTTTTATCACAAAGGATCCCCTTAATTTCAAGTAGAGTTATTTTGTTGTTTTTGTCTCTCATGATCACTAAGCATTTAATATTTTGCATATTTACATGTTTCAAGTATTTCAATTAATAACATAGGAACATCTCATTTGGGTTTTAAAATGAACTAAGCTAATCATTGGATGAATCATCTTGTACTTGCATCATATATTAATAGTCATTTTGCAAATCCTTCATTTAGAAAATGTCAAGTCACTGGGTTTACGATGAGCTGAGAGAAAACTCATACTCCTTCCTACTAGAAGGAAATATGTTGATTTAGATTAATATCTTGTTTTCATAGTTTAATTATTACTTAGATTAACTATGCAATGACCTATTTAAGTGTGCATTAAAATATTAGAGGTCTGCATTTCACACACACACACAGACACACCACGAATATTCATATTTGATCTCCCTACATTGTTGGAGATAACCTCCCCCACTTCACTATGCCAGTAATCTTTGAAGTTGTCAAGAACTAATTCTCTCCACATTTTCACATCTACAATGTTGATTATACTAGTTAATAGTTCATCAATTATTTATTGACCATACATTTTCTCTCTTTTGAGCTTAATTCTTTTAATGGTGGATATTACCAATCTCTTGATTTTTGACACATTTATTATGAATAGATCTATGTAGGAGTAGGTGGAATAAATCATCCTCTTCACACTTGCATTGAACTCCTCTCATGAAAAAATATCTATCCATCTTCCACATCTTCACCTCATTTATTCTTCTTTAATATTTTCATCACTTTTACCAACACTTAGAAATCTATTTCAATAAGTTGCTTCTAAACTTTCCCTTCTTTTCTAATCTTGTTGGAACAACCAAAATTAAAAGTTCTGTTATGCTTCAACTTGAACACTACTATACTTTATTTAATATACATATATGAACCTTGAAATATATTTCCAAATTCCTATTTTCTTTGGCATAATACTAATGATATGTGTTGTAGGATCTCTTCTGATAAAGAGATTAAACATATTTTTTTTTTGTTTGAAGGTGAAAAGTATCCTGGGCCTGATGGTTTCCCTGTGTTCTTTTTTCAAAATTTTTGGTCCATAGTTGAGAAGGATGTCACGATTGGGGTTAAAGAATTCTTTGGGGAAGGATCCTGGTTGAAAGAAGCTAATTCTACCTTCTTTTTCCTTATCCCCAAGAAACCTAGTGCTGATTCGGTGGATAGTTTCAGACCTATTAGCCTGTGTTAGTAATAACTGAGAGGGGGGGTGAATCAGTGGCCTCAAAAATTAATCCTTAAATCAACCCTTTAAACTTAGTACCACAAAATTATACCTCTAGTTATCTTTAGTCCTATAAGATGAATGCCTCAAAATACTTATATCAAATTACTACTTGTCGGAATGCTTTGTAAAACCTTCTAATATATGTTTACCGATAAGCAGTCTATTCATTTACCAAAATATAGTAATTAACTAGTGTATATTGATCAATCCAGATTTACTTATGCAAAAATAAAAACAATAAAGTAATGAATCATAAAAACATGATACATGGATTTTAACGTGGAAGCCCTGTTAAGGGAAAAACCACTGGGACCGGTACCCCAATTTTTCACTCTTCTGAAGTGAGCTCGGTGAAGATCCAACCCTGTTAAAGGTTACAAACACACTGTTAGGTGTGACCTTGTTAGAGGATTTAAATGAATAGTTTGTCATTTAGTATCTGGCATCTAATGCCACCATCCTTGATCAAATACTCTCTTGGCATGTCAATAGGTATTGGGCATATCCAATGCTACTTTGTATAATCAAACATTTTGATACTCCTTGGGATGTATCTCAATTACAAAATAATTTTAAGTCTTGCTCGGTTAAGAGACTTGATGCCTCAGTGGTTAAACTGAACCAGTAAATTGATCTGTTCACATATACAAATTGAATTGCATATTTTTAGATCTATTGCAAGTGCATTACCATTCTGATCAATGTTATCAATTCAATACCTTTTCTCCACACTGTTATGCTTTGTGATGTTGTATCACTGTTCATTGGTGTCTCCAAAATTTAGCTCTTTCCTTATCTTGATTGATCAGGTTTGAATGAAGACTTTCTTCTGCTTCAGAATCTCTTCAGCATCTGTTCTCCTTTCACTCCCCTAATTCACATTGAATTAGCTTGTCTCTTATATAGACATGATTTCACCATTTCTTGGCTTTCTTGATCTTGGTGTGATCCACAATTCTTGCCAATTAGATTCAAAGAAAAAATCCTAATTTATCTCATAGAGATCTTCTTGCCAACTGGAAAAATTAGCTTTAAATCCTTTACTTGTCTCTAACTTTATCTTGTCAATTAAAACAACGATAAGTACCAGTAAAGTCTATATTTAGCTCTTGACAACTAAGCATTTTGTCATTTTAGAACTATTTGTTCTGTCGATCAATACTTCAGTTAGTCATCGGTGACAACTGATTGTTTTTCAATGTGACTTTAGTTGTCTTTGGGATCTTCGTCCGTCGAGAAATAGTGTAATTATGTCCATCAGGTTACACTATGATTTGCTCATCGGGTAACATTGTGACTTTTCTCATCGGTAATTTTGTGCTTTTGCTCATCGGGTAACATTGTGACTTTTCTCTCGTTGGTTTACTATGTCCGTTGGTGTGCAATCCATCGGTGTATATAGTCACTATTTGAATACTTAACTTTTATGAATTACTGATAGCATAGCCTTTGATTCATTGATTCTTTGAAGTCTTTAGCAGTATGTCCATGACCATGTAGATTATATCAAGTTGACATCAATGACAATACAATATATTAACTGAATTAATGTCTTGCATTAACTTTATGTGACTTGGTGATCATCAACTTAACATCTTCAAACATTGAATCAGTTATAGTTCATCAATCTCTCCCTTTGGCATTGATGGAAAAACACTAAATTATCACACTATATTATTACTAATACAATATGAAATATAATAGTAGAAGTTCATCAAACTACCAATCTTATGTACTATAACCAATATAAATATCTGGTCCTTGGTAAGCTTATGTGAGCTTAGATTTGTTTCTTGTAGCTCTCTTTATGTCTTCAATCCCTTCACTTGATAGATGTAGAATATTTCTTCTTCTGATGTGATGTGTTCTCTTCTTGTGTCAAACTCTCTCTCTTTGACTGTTCTTTTCTGTTGATGTCTCTTATCAGCAATTCTCTCCCTTTGTATGTACTCCCCCTTTCTAGTTACATCTCTCCCTTTGGATAATGTGTTGATGGATATAATCTCTCCCTAATGTGATAATGGATATAATCTCTCCCTTTGAGAACAATGCCAAAAAATTATTTGACAGTAATGCCAAACAAATCCTTTCTATCCATAATATACTCCTTGAATTTCCCAATCCATCAGAAATATAACAACTCTAGTGCTTGGAGTAGATAAATACCTTATTTTGTATAGATGTATCTTTGAATTCCATCTCTTTTCTTGCATCAACATGAATGATATTCTGATAATATGTAGGCTGATGCAGCCTTCTAGTCATCTTACTTACAAGTAGACAAGGGGCTGACCCCTAGTCTTTTTCTCAAGTACTCAAATGCATCCTTGGGAAGTGGCTTGGTGAAGATATCAGCTAATTGTTCCTTTGATTTCACATAATCAAGTATCACCTCCTTTTCTTGAACTTGTTCTCTCAAATAATGATACTTGATAGGAATATGCTTTGTTTTAGCATGCATGACTGGATTCTTGGAAATGTTTATTGCACCAGTATTATCACAATAGATAATTACTGGTTCAATAATTTTCATATGCATACCTTCTAGTAAATATTTGATCCATGCAATATTTGAGCAGTTTGTAGCAGAAACAACATACTTTGCTTATGCAGTAGACTGAGAGATGCATCCTTGCTTCTTGCTAATCCATGTGACAAGTCTTTCACCCATAAAGAATGCTCCTCTAGTTGTGCTCTTTTGGTCATCAATGTTTCCAGCACAATCAGCATCGGTAAAGACCTTAAGTTCATTTTTTCCTTCTCTTCTATACCATAAACCATATTCCTTGGTATTCTTCAGATATCTTAGGATTATTTTCACAACAGTCATATGTGATTCCCTAGGATTAGCAGAAAATCTTGCAACTATTCCTAGTGCATGTGCAATATCTGGTCTAGTATGTACAACATACATGAGTTTTCCAATCATTGATCTGTACAAAGTCTGATTTACCTCAAGTGACTTGTCCTCCTTTGTCAACTTACATCCAATTTCCATCGGTGTTCCAACTGGCTTGGAATCTTCCATCTTGAATATTTTCAGCACTTCCTTGATGTATTTGGATTGTGTAATGAAAATGCCTTCATCTTGTCGCATGATCTGTAGACCAAGAAAGAACTTGATCTCTCCAAATATAGACATCTCAAACTCTTTGCTCATTTCATTTGCAAATGATTTTCATAGCATATCATTGCCTCCAAATATGATGTCATCAACAAATATTTCAGCAATCAAAATGTTAGCATCAGTATCTTCCTTCAAATAAAGATTATTTTTTTCACTAGTTCTTACAAATCCAATACTTATGAGATAGGAATGAAGTCTTTCATACTAGGCTCTAGGTGCTTGTTTCAATCCACACAAGGATTTGTGTAGTCTATAAACTATGTTCCTCTTGTCTGGATCAACAAACCCTTCTGGTTGCTTAATGTATACCTCTTCCTCAAGTATTCCATTTAAGAATGCAGACTTGACATCCATTTGGTATAACTTGAATCCTTTAAATGCAACATAAGAAAGTAATATTCTCACTCCTTCTAGCCTAGCAATGGGTGCAAAGGTCTCTCCATATTCAATCCCTTCTTCTTGTGCATAACCCTTGCATACTAGTCTTTCTTTGTTTCTGGTGACTTCTCCATTCTCATTCATCTTATTTCTGAATATCCATTTTGTACCAATGACATTCTTGTCATCTGGTCTAGGTACAAGTGTCCATGTCTTGTTTTTCTCAATCTTCTCAATTTCTTCATTCAAAGCACTAATCCATTCTTCATTATCAAGTGCAGCAGTGACATATTTTGGCTCAAAATCACAAATTAAACATCTTGTGTTTAGAGACTTACTTCTGGTTCTCATACCAGGCTTCTTGTCTCCAATGATCTAGTTCTGCGAATTGTTACTTCTGACATATCTAGAAAGTAAAGGTTCATTTCTTTGTCTATTATATTGATCATCACTGTGTCCTTCTTTCTGATCTCCATCACTTGGTACATCATCTTGAGCAATATCCTAATTTTTGGTATTTGCAGCCTGATGCTCGGGTGCAATATTTTGTTTCTCGGGAGCTATACATTATTTCTCGAGTAGAGCGTCAGGTTCTTCATTGTAAACAAACCTATTTTAGTCCTCTGATTCTTTTGTGCTTTCCTTTTCATTCTTTTCTACAAATTCATCTATCTTTACATTTTCACTTTCAACAATTTTGTTAGAGGCTTTATTGAGACATTTATAATCCTTGCTCTTGGTGCAATACCCTAGAAATATTCCTTCATCACTTTTGGACTCAAGTTTTCCATTTCTATCATCTTTTAAGATATAACATTGACTACCAAAGATTTTGAAGTAACTTACATTGGGTGTGTAACCATACCATAGCTCATAAGGTGTCTTCTTGGTGTCTTTCTTCAATTGTACTTTGTTCAATGCATAAACAACAGTATTGACAACTTCCCTCTAGAATATTTGGGTGATGTCTTTCTCTATCATAAGTGTCCTTGCACAATCAACAATGGATCTTTTCCTTCTTTCAACAATTCCATTTTGTTGTGGTGTTCTTGGTGAAAAGACTTGTCTTTTGATTCCATGCTCATTCCAAAATTTAGTGAATTCATCTTAAATAAATTCCCCTCCTCTATCTGATATTAAGCATTTCAATTCCTTACCACTTTGTTTTTCTACCATTGCTTTGTACCATTTAAACATCTTCAATGCTTCTGATTTATCTTTTAGAAACATAACTATCATCATTTTAGAGTAATCATCAACAAAGAGAATAAAATATCTATCACCATATTAACTCTTTGTCCTCATGGGTCCACATAGATTAGTATGGAATAATTCTAGAATGGCATCAGATGTATGGGTTTTTCTTTTGAAACTAGACTTTGTCATCTTACATTTTTGACAATTTTTTCACATGATATTGTCAGGCTTAGTCATCGTTGGTAAGCCTCTTACATTTCTCTTTTTTCTTATCTTTATCATGTTGTCAAAGTTTACATGACACAATATTTTATGCCACAACCTTATGTCTTCATTTCTAGCCATTAAGCAAGTGGTGTCAGTATCATTAAGATAGAATAAGTTACCTTTTGTCTGCTCACCAGTACCAATCAGCCTTCCTGATTCATTGAAGATCTTTGCCTTATTATTTTCAAATGCTACTCTATGACCTAAATTATTCAGCTGAGAAACACTCAATATATTATAATTCAATCCTTTCACCTAATAATAATTTTCACATTTTATCAGGTTATTCAACATTATGGTTCCTCTACCTTCAACTGGACAAGGTGTATCATTACCCATTCTTACTGAACCTCCATTATAGTATTCAAAAGTCTCAAAATTTTGTTTGTCACTGGTCATATGGTGAGTGCAGCCACTATCTATGATCCAGACATCATTTTTACTAACTTTGGATATGAGTGTAGTTTCTACATAGCTTTATTCATCTTCATCTAAATCATCTTTTACTACCACAAACACAATCTCGATGTCTTCATCAGATTTGGTGTTAGGATCTTCATCTTTGCATGTAGCTAGGTAACTGGCCTTCTTTCCTTTGTCCTTGTAGTCTCAGGTATCTCTTCTTTCTAATTATTGTTGGCAAGTTCACTTCCTGAGGAAGCATGACTTATTTTGTGTTGTCAATCATGGCAACAAAGTCATACTAAGTTTTTGTCAAAGATAACATAGAAGATAAAATGACTAAGTATAGAAAACAGGACAGACAGAGAGATACAAAGATCAGCACATCAGCACACATGTTAGAGATCACACTAGAACATGCATGCTTAGGTATATACTCTATGGTGTATATACATGCTAGATCCAAACATGCAGAGTACGAAACATCAGTACAGAAAAGTTACAGACAAATTAGTAGACTAGTAGTCCAGGAAATAGAGCATGGAAGCCGACTACATTTTTGATCAGCGTGTATGATTTTATAATGTAATGGCTAAGAACCTTTAGTTATAAGTTTGTATTAATGTAATTAATATTGTAGTAAACACGCTTAGGCTGACTTGTTTGGAAGTGTTGTATATTTTTGTTTTAGGGCCGACTAGTGATTTGTTTTGGGTCGCGCCTATTCGGATTTGAAGATATAAGTATGTAATGTAAAGATATGTTACAAGTGTCGATTATGATGTAAGTAGAAGTTACAGGGAATAGTATAATGAAGTCAGAAGATGATATAGATCTTTAAAGGAGTAAGAGCATCTGTACATACACAGAACTGATTAGACAGCAGTGTCATTACAGCAGTTCATTTTTGATATAGTGCATATCAACTTTCAGAAGGTTATAGCCTTCATCTTATTGGGTAGTGAGCATAGGTAGTGAGCCATACACCCCTAATAGGGTTATTTTAAAAGACTCCTAACAGGGTCAGACCTTTAACCAGGTCATTATACTTAATTTGTAAAGACTGCTTCTAACAGGGCCAAGGAAATTTAACAGGTTCATTATACCTAGTACAATATTTTGTGGGTACTAATCCCCACCGGAGTTTTCCTCTGATCAAGGTTCTCCATAATCATATCATGTGTTATGTGTTCTTGTGTTATATTTCTTTGGATGCACATTTGATATATGTTTAATTCACTGAAATATAATTAATAGATAAACACTGATTCACCCCCCCCCCCCCTCTCAGT
>MU227804.1:2433917-2463283 GCA_018584345.1 Thuja plicata
TTTATAATTAAATCACTTCGGTTTAATTATTAAAGTTCACTATTATTCTATTCACTTAAGCTTGTCATTTGTAGGTGCATAATAATTAATATGTTTATTAATTATTAATGCACAAACCTAGATTTTTTCAGCTTTAGGGTTTCTTACCTTATATGCCACCTTTGTATCATTATTGTACACTCTTTTGAATACATTTTTTGCTCTGCCATTTTTGAGCACATAAGGGTTTCTTGTTTTTTGCTTCCTTGTTTCGTTCTTGTAACAGGTCTTCTTGCATGCAGCTACTCTTGGGATTCGATACTATTTTTATCAGTTCCTACATGGTATTAGAGCCTTGCTGCTATGGCTTGTTCGAGTTCTGTTGAAGAAAGCTCTTCGCGGTACGAGGGTTTGAAGCTTTCAGATTTTTTTTGGTATTTTTTATTGGATCTAGGGGGTCTCTATTTTTTGGGGCACTTTGGACCAAAACCAACCTCACGGTTGCATCGGGAAGGCCCAAAAACCCCATTTTCATTTAAAATATGTTTGATTTGGACACCAGAGTGTCTGGGAGAAATTTTTTGGCCTATTAGGGCCGTATGGGCACAGACCTCGAGGAAAATATTTTTAAAAAAAAAAAATTCACTTAAAAAAAAGCACATCCCATTTACACAGACTGCGCCATCGCCGCACCTCCACAGGACCACCTACGCAGCACCCATCACTGCTGTGCCGCCCAAGCACCGCCAGACCTGCAACCGCCGCCGCGCCACCCGACTGCCACCGCCGCCCAGCCCGGTCGCCACCTCTACTGGCGGTGCTACCCATCTACCACCAGCCCTCCTTTTGATGTCATTTGATGGCCCGGTGACATCCATATGGGCGTCAAATTCAGGCTTGTCTTTGTGTTTTTCCAGCAAGCTCTCTTTTCAGGGGCCCTGTTGGTTTTTTTCTCATAACTTGAGCGTACAGACTCCAAATCACAAGTGTAATATATCATTGGAAAGCTCTTTCTGAGCCAGTTCCAACCATGGAGGTTTCATCTTCACACTTGGCTATTTGAGCACCCATTTTTGGCATCAAATTTGAGGCTTTATTTTCCTCCTTCTCTGCATTTGGACCTCAGGTTTTTCACTTGTTCTTTGTGTTTTTTGCTTCACTTTGTGGTGTACAGGGGATAGAATCATTCATTATGGGGGGGTTCTTTTTCTTTTTGTCATTTAATTTAAGAAAATGACCCTTCTACTTCCATCTTTTTCTTCTCTCAATGTCGGACCCCTCTGTGGCCTGGCTGACACCGCATAATTACCACACCTAGAAAGCACACATGACCAGGCTACTTATGTCACACGACCTATGGTTGTGTCTAGATGAGAACCAACCTAGTCTACAGCATCCTTTTGAGGCTCTTCAACACAGAAATAAAATGGATGAAGCCATGGGCTTACTGGCACTGAATGTTTCTGACAGTCTCCTGTTTCACCTGGAGAATTTGAACACTCCTCAGGCTATATGGAACAAGTTTGTAGATTTGTTTGGAATAGTTACTAAGTTCAGGGCACTTTAGCTTGATGCAGATTTGACATCATTGTCCCCTGATAGCTTTTCCACCATTAAGGACTTCTTGATGAAGTTCAATTCTCTCCGGTCAGTCTTACAGGGATGTGGGAAGACCAAGTCAGATAATGAATGTATTTTTTGATACTCTCAAATCTTCATAGATAGTTTTTGATCTTCTCCTCCACCTTCTATTCCACTATGGATGCTTTGGGCCCTTGACACACTATTCCTTCCTTTGAGACCTTCTGTGATCGATTGACTTGAGAGCAGTCAAAGATTCAACAACTGGATAGTTCTTCTGACTCTATGAGCCATGCTTTGGTTGCTCACTCACCTTCACAGAAGCTGGAGCAGAAACATGCACCACCATCTACTCGTCAGAAGGAGAAATCAAAGACTAACAAACCCTCATGTTCTTATTGTCATAAGGGAACTCATGATGAGTCACTTTGCTATCAAAAGAAGTTTGATGGTTATGAGAAACAGATTGCGACTTTGCAAGATCTCCTTTAGAAGAGAAATGTTTCCTCTCCATCCTCTTCTGACTCACAGGGGTCTTCTTTTCAGTCTTCTGCCACATATTCTTTAGCTGGACAGGATCTTGGAAAGGGTCATGCGTTCCGGGCTTCTACTGCATCCCCTTCACAGGTCCCTTGGATACTGGATTTAGGTGCTTCTCACCATATGGCATCTTCTCTAGAGATCTTCTCTTCTCTTGCGGCTTCTCCTATTCCTCACATTCTCATGGGGAATAACACTGTTATGATAGTCTATGGGAAAGGTTCTATAAGAATTCAGGATGGCACATTCAATGATGTATTGTATGTTCCATCTCTATTTGCAAACCTTCTCTTGATTCATCAGATTACTCTCAGTGGCTTAGAGAAGACAGTTGAGTTCACAGCAGATTTAGCCCTCATCAGGGATAGTGCGACAGGAGGCATTGTTGCTACAGGGACACTTGATCATTCCACTAGTCTCTACACCTTCACACATTTTGGTCCACCATCTCCATTATCGGAGCTCAGCTCTCCTCTTCTGTGAGAGCATCATGTGGTGCAGTTAGGTCACTTGAACCTCTGTGTTGTTCCTGAGACCACTGCTGTGACTGCCACACCACATCTTGTTGAGGTTTTTTCTCTTCAGTATGACTCTTCTTCAGCACTGCCAGACCCTCCAACTACATTCATCAAGCCACCAGGTGCAGTTGTTGAGGATTCTATAGAGGACACTCATCTCCTCTCTCATGATAGTGTCAGCACACCTATCATACCACTTGCATTGGGGATTCCATTTTAGGATCCTTGTGTCTAGTCCTTTGAGCGTCAGCTCAACCTTCAAGTGACACCTCTTCTTTTGAGATTACCTCTTCAGTACTCACTATCTTTCACTCCTTTGCATTGGAGTCACAGTGGTTTTTTCATTGATCCAGGGGTTCTTTCATTCTGGGGGGGCTTTGGAGCCTTGAAACCCTCTCTCAGGGGGGTTGGCAGTATGCATTGTACTCATGGCTTTGAGAGAGTCTCTTGAAGTCATTCTTTATCTTTTTCTTGCTTTTATATCTCTTTTTGGAGAGGAGTTTTTCCCACTAGGTTTTCTCCTTTATCTCTGGTTTACAGATATTTCGTTGTAGCTGGGTACCTGATCAGGCTTTGTTGCTGGGACCCATTTATTTTTCTTTCATAGCTGTGCTAGGTTAGTTACCTCCTGAGCTTCGCTTAAGGGGGGGTGTTAGAATAATAGTACATTTGTCTTTATAATTAAATCACTTTGGTTTAATTATTAAAGTTCACTATTATTCTATTCACTTAAGCTTGTCATTTGTAGGTGCATAATAATTAATATGTTTATTAATTATTAATGCACAAACCTAGCTTTTTCCAGCTTTAGGGTTTCTTACCTTATATGCTGCCTTTGTATAATTATTGTACACTCTTTTGAATACATTTTTTAATATGCCATTTTTGAGCACATAAGGGTTTCTTGTTTTTTGCTTCCTTGCTTCATTCTTGTAACAGGTCTTCTTGCATGCAGCTGCTCTTGGGAT
Source organism: Thuja plicata (assembly GCA_018584345.1). Lineage (NCBI taxonomy): Eukaryota > Viridiplantae > Streptophyta > Pinopsida > Cupressales > Cupressaceae > Thuja > Thuja plicata. Next base: position 2,437,504 of record MU227804.1, read on the forward strand.
TCGGTACTGTTTTTATCAGTTCCTACACTTATCACTTTATAAGACCATTGATTGGGTTGGCTTTGATTTAAGATGATCTCAACTTGGTTTGATGTGATGAAGCTGAGATGCCCAAAGCGATGGGGTTTTGATTGAGGATGTGATCACTGGAATGTTGATGTCCTGATCTTGCCCCCTTAGGAGAGAAATCAAAATATGGCTAGGTGCCCCAGTGATGAGAAGAAATTTGATTGATAACATGATGCAAGAAGAAGCTGATCTAATTAGAAAGAGGTCCCAAGTGGTTAGGATAGAATATGTAGTTGATGAGAGGTCATGTTTGACCAAGATTGACCAAAAGTATGATAAGAGGATTGATTAGAAGAAAAGTGTGAGAGATTTCTAATGGTTGGAGTCCAAAAGAATGATTGTGCAAGCAGTCAGTTGCAATTGATTGAAAAATTCAAATGTCAAAAGAAACAAGTAAAATGATTTTAGATTTCAATTTTGATCCTAAAAATGGAATCAGGATAGCCAAACTAGAAAAGGGTGTCATTTTCATGTGAATCAATGCACAACTGACCACTTGTCAAAAGAAAGATTGATCGATAAGAACCTCAAATCTTTCACATTGGAGATAAATATTGATATTATGAATATTTCAACACCATGTAGATGTAGATGAAGATGCAAGACTAACATGAATGCAACCTAAGGTGTAGTCACTGAACCTTTAGCATTGAAAATTTTCATCTACGAGCATTTTTGGAACATCAGAGTTGATACAATCCTTATTGGTGCCACTGTGACCATAAGAATATGAATATGACTTTCATCGGATAAGATATGAAAAACTAACATAAGCATCAGGGCACAAAAGCCGAGATTACCTGAATGTTTTTTCTAGTTGATGTTGCAAGAGTACACTAGTATCGAGGCATTCAAAGCCAAGGTAACCATGAGTGCGATATTGTGTAAAAAAGTAGAGCAATAACAGTCAAGGAGATAGTTCTGATCTCACCTTGGTGTGCAAGTTAAAAAGATCGAGGGATGTGAGGCTTTTCTGCCTTAAGACATGAGCTCTTATCACATACACCCTATTTATTTAACGTTGGCAGATCATCGGGACCACACCAACAAGAAGTAGACAAAGAAAATATTAACAAAAAATTAATGAAAATAGACAACATACAAATAAAAGTTCAGCATACTTCATCCAGTTTCAAAGTTTTCAGATGTGTATATGTATGAGGTGTTGAGAAACACCATCGTGCTTGTGAGTGCAATGTGTTTGAGTGTTATCGATCTATTTTTTATGTTTGCGGTATCCAATGTGTGTTAAGAAATAAATTTTTTTCCAAAGAGAGTGTTAAGAAACACTTTTGATTACGGTGTTGAGAAAAACCTGTTGCATTAGTAGTGAGTTATCCTTCAGAAATGACAAGATTACTGACTCTGGTGTAATCCAAAGATGCTATCAAATTTGGGACCCATTCCCCATGGTAACAAACTCAAATTGCAATGAATGACTTGAATCGTACTAAAAGGACAAGTATGATTTGATTGTGTTGGATGATATCAGTTTTGGTTACTGATCATGTTATTGATATTCATGTTTTTTCACTGATGTCAACATATATTTATGTGGAGAGGACAGACTGGTTACTTGACTAACAGAAGTGTATGGACACTGTACGGATGATTCTAAATGATCAAAGTTGGATTTATATAGAAGGATGTATGGTGACCTTATTCCTAAGGTCTCTTGGATTTATATTGCATGTTGTGGATGTTACAGATGATTTGGTGAAAAATAGTTTTTGGACTGTAACTGTGATTTTGGACAGAGCAGGTCTCTGTGTTTTGGGTATATCTTTATGGCGAAGATATTTTAGGTGATGTGAGCTTATTGGTGGACAAATGACATATGTTGGAGTAATGGGTTGAGTTTGATTTTGATTTGGTTACTGGTGATGTTAGCTGTAGCATGTATTTTGAAGAAGACCTATTTGTTGGCCGACTTCAGACATGTAGTGTGTAAAATGAATTATGAGCGTGGATTGCAGATCTGGAAGCATAATTTATGGATTGTAAATGATGTTTACTTGTTATAGGTACCTTGTGTATCTTAGTAAGGGGATAAATAATTATTTGTATATTGGAAACCCTTAATTGGCTGACCTAATTAATTATTTGTGTATTAGGAAAGCTTAACTGGCTGACCTAATCAATTACTATAAGAGGGTATATATGAGTGATATTTTCTATTTAAAATATGTGATAGAGATTGACAAGGAAAAGAAGTGAAATTTGTGAATCTTGTTTGGCTGCTGGATGTAGAGCAGAGTTTATGAGAAGAGTACTTCATTGGAACTGACCAAGCAAAGACAGTTTCTATCAGACAGTTCACTGGATCGTGTATTTTCTTTATACACTTGTTTAGATTGTAAATCCTTGAGGGTGGCTTTAATATTCTTTGGGAAGTGTGCCTTGGTAGTGAGCCTACTATTTCTTTTGACTCCTAATAGGTTTTGTCTTCTAACAGGGATTGTGTACTTTAATGTTGTAACAAGATCCTAACAGGGCTAAATCTTTTAATAGGGATAATATACTCTCAGTACATTATTTGTGGGTGTTAATTCTCACTAGATTTTTAACTTTAACAGGTTTTCCTTCACAACAAATATTGTGTTATGGTGTTGGCATTTACTGTGTTATCATTTAAATTTGTAGATTTGGTTTATGAAGTTTAAAGTTTAATAATCTATATCACAACTGATTCACCTCCCTCTCAGTTGTCTTGTGGACTGTTATTCCTAACAATTGGAATCACAGCTTGTGGTCTTTAGAGAGAAATTTTAACAGCTTGAGGTGATCGTGAAGATGACCTATTACAGGAAGGATAGTCTGAAGTTTGATCCTAAAAAATTTGACAGTTGGTAGAGCAAGATGAGAACACATTTGCTATGTCTGGGAATTGATTACTGGATGATCACAAAGAAGAATGAAAAGATAGCGACTAAGGATGAGTTAGAGAAGGCTAGTGAAGATCAGAAGAATTTATTTTCATGTAATATAGTTACAAGGGAATCTTTGATCACTACACTTTTAGAAGGAGAATTCACAGAAGTAAAGGAATTGGATTCTGCACATGAGATCTGGTCAAGATTGGAAGCATTGTATATTGGAGACAAGTTTACTAAGCATTGAAAGCTACAAAACTGGAAGACAAATATGGAATCACTGAAGATGAGAGAAGATGAGAACATAAGGGAATATGGATAGAGAATTAATGAAGTGGTTACTGGTATTAGAAACTCTAGAGGTATTTATAGTGAGGAAGAAGTGATTGCAAAGATACTCTGATCTTTGACACCTGCATATAGAAACAAAGTACAAGCTATAGAGGAGATTATACCTTTGACATGGAACTTTACCAGAGTGATGTTAATTGGAAAGCTTACTACATTTGAGGTCACAGAATTGGGAGAAATTTTACCTAAAGTTGAGTCAACATTCAAGGAAACCATGCACAAGAACAAAAAGACCTTATCTGGAAATGCAAGCACTAGCAGTAATGACCAAAGAGAAGAACTTGGAGCCTATGCAGATGAATGGGAATAGATACATGAAGAAGAAAGAAAGCTAGATGAAGTTTTGGCACTGAGTGCTATAAGAGAAAAGAGAGGTAAGGTAAAGTTTGAAGGAAAATTTCCTTTGAAATGTTTTTCATGTAACAATATTCATCATTTTGCATCTAGATGTCCTACAGCAATTCCAAAGCACAAACCTAAGTTTTTCAAGTCTAAGTATTCAAAACACAAGGAATTTTATTATGATAGTGAGGGTATATATGATGATGATGATGGTGACTATGATTAAATTGGATTTATTTCTATTAAGGATGATGAACCTATACATAAAGAAAAAGCCTTAGTATCCAAAGTTGAAAAGAAATCTGAATGGGTTATAGACGGTGGTTGTTCACATCATATGACTAGAGATAAAAACAAGTTTGTTATTTTGAAAATACATGATGGTGGTGTTGTTAGATTTGGTGACAATAATCCTAAACTTATTCTTGGAGTTGGATCTATTTCTTTCAATGGAAAGACTAACACTAACAATGTACTACTTGTTGATGGACTTAAGCATAATCTGTTGAGTGTTGGATAGTATTTAGTGGACAAGGGTTATCAATTGAAATTCATTGATGGGAAATTCTCTATCAAAAGTAAAGAAGGAGACTTGATTGCATATGGTACTAAATCCAGAGATAATGTATTTGAATTGAACACATCTGAAGCTACTTGTTTTATTGCGAAGGTTGATGCCAGTTGGTTATGGCACATAAGATTTTGTCATGTTAATTTTGATAACATTGTGAAGGCAAGTATGACAAAAGTAGTAAGAGATCTAGCTAAAATTGTAAATCCATCTAACACTATGTGTAGAGAGTGTGTTATGGGGAAGCAGACTAGAAGTACTTTCAAGAGCAAAGCTTATTCAGCAAAAGGGAAGTTGGATCTAGTACATACAGATCTGTGTGGTCCTACAAGAACAAGATCATACTACGGTGAAAGGTACTTTATAATCTTTGTTGATGAATTTTCTAGAATGATGTGGGTTACATACTTGAGAGATAAATCTGAAGCATTTGACAAATTTAAGTTATTTAAAGTAAAAGTTGAGAATGAATCTAGTTTGAAGATAAAGTGTTTGAGATTAGATAGAGGAGGAGAGTTTACATCAGAGCTATTTAATACATACTGTGAAGAGAAAGGAATATATAGACAAACATCAGCCCCTAGAACTCCATAACAGAATGGGATAGAAGAGAGAAGAAACATAACTATATTATATGCTGCAAGGACTATGTTGCTGGAAGCAAATGTGTCACAGGTTCACTGGAGAGAAGGAGTTGGGACTGTTGTGTACACACTAAAAACAATTTAGATCAGAGAAGGTACAAGTAAGACTTATTATGAATTATGGTTTGATCATACACCTACTGTAAAATATTTCAGAATAGTTGGTAGTAAATGTTATATCAAGAAAGATGATGAAATAGGCAAGTTTGATGCTAGAAGTGATGAAGGAATATTTCTTGGTTATTCCACTAAGGGTAAAGAATATAAATTTTTCAATCTAAGATTGAGAAAGTTGATTGAAAGTGTCAATATGATGATAGATGAAAAATTTCAGATTCAGGAAAGGATGTATGACTATGGTCAGATTATAGAAACACAAGAGGTTACTGTTGAACCTGAAGAATCTTTGATGATTGATAATGAGATTAAAGAGGAATAGACTAAAGCAACTGATACATTGAAGACACCAAGGTATGTTAATAAGAACCATCTTGAAGATCAAATTATTGGAGATGCAAATAAAGGCATGATGACTAGATCTAGAGCTAGAGATGAGATTTGTTTGATTTCTCAAGTTAAACCAAAGACTACTGATGAAGCATGTAGAGATTAATCTTGGAATAAAGCTATGGAAGAAGAAATTGAACATATAAAGAAAAACAATACTTGGGAATTGGTTCCAAGACCTAAGAACAAAAATTTGATTGGTACTAAATGGGTTTTCAGAAATAAAATGGATGAGGAAGGAACAATGGTAAGAAACAAGGAAAGACTTGTATGTAAAGGATATTCACAGCAAGAAGGCATAGACTATGAAGAAAAAATTTCTCCTATTGCTAGATTGGAAGCTGTGAGATTATTTCTTGCTTATGATGCACATAAAGACTTTAAGGTTTATCAGATGGATGTGAAGTCAAAATTCTTGAATGGTGATCTAGAAGAAGAAGTTTACATTGAGCAACCTGATGATTTTCCTTTGACAGATGATGAAAACATGGTTTACGGATTGAAGAAGGCACTATATGGACTGAAAAAAGAACCTAGAGCATGGTATGCAAGACTAGACAAATAATTACTTTGTCTTGGTTTCATAAAAGGTAATGTAGATAGTAATTTATATTTGAAAACTGATGAAGATGGAATCTTAATTATAGAATTTTTTGTTGATGATATAATTTTTGGAGGCAACGATAAGATGAGTAAGAAGTTTTATAAATAAATGGAAAATGAATTCGAGATGTCAATGATTGGTGACATGAATTTTTTTCTTGGTTTGAGAATTAATCAGAGTAAGAATGGCATTTTTATATCTCAGACCAAGTATCTTAAGGAAATGTTGAAAAAGTTTGGAATGGAAGATTGTAAACTTGTTGGGACACCTATGGCGACTAGAAACAAATTGACTAATAGTGATGAGACTCAAAGTGTTGTACAGGATAAGTATAGATCGATGATTAGAGGTCTACAATATCTAACTCACACCAAACTAGATATTACCAATGCAGTTGGAATTGTGGCTAGATATCAGGCAGAGCCTAAAGAGAAACATTTTGTTGTTGTGAAAAGAATTTTTAGATATTTGAAAGTGACAATAGAATATGGATTGTGGTATGAAAAATCAGAAGATTTTACTTTGCAGGCTTATACTAATGTTGATTGGGCAGGTAATGTGAATGAAAAGAAGAGTACAAGTGGTGGTGCATTTTTCCTTGGAAAAAGATTGGTTTCTTGGTTGAGAAAGAAGCAGAACTATATTGCTCAATCTACTACTAAGTCAGAGTATGTTGTTGCTACAATAAACTATACACAAGTTGTTTGGATGAAATAAATGTTGAAGGACATTGGAATAATTTTCAAAGAACCAGTGGTTATCCATTGTGACAACACTAGCATAGTGAATATGTCAAAGAATCATGTAATGCATTCAAAGACTAAACATATTTCTATTAAGTATTATTTCTTGAGGGAGAAGGTAGCAGATAAAGAGATTAAACTGGAATATATTAGCACAAAGGAACAGATAGCAGATATATTTGCTAAACCTTTTCCAAAAGATGATTTTGAATATCTCAGAGGAATGCTTGGGGTGGTGGCCCCTCCCAGTGGTAATTAAATGATGCAGGTGTGCATTAGTCCAGTGGATCTTAGAGCTATATCATTCTCTGGACTTGATGTATGGATCTACTCCTTAGGGGAAGTGATTGCAGGAGAATAATATGGAGTAAATTTGGGTGATCTTACAACTTGTTAATGGACATGAAGATTTGAAAAGGCTACACTTTACAGAAGACTACAGATGAGTTATGGAACCCTTTTCCATTGCTGCCAAAGGGGGAAAGAATCTATGTCAAAATCCCTACTATTTTGAGAGATTTGTGTTGAGGATATTGAGAAGATTGTATTGAGAGAGAGTACTTTTGGGTTGATGCATATGGATTTTCCCATATGTTACCATCAATTCCAAAGAGGGATATTTTTGGATGATATCAATTTTGGTTATCGATCATGCTGTTGATATTCATGTTTTGTCACTAATGTCAACATATATTTATGTGGAGAGGACAGACTAGTTACTTGACTGACAGAAGTGTACAAACACTGCATAAATGATTCATAATGATCAAAGTTGGATTTATATAGAAGGATGTGTGTTGACCTTATTCCCAAGGTTGCTTTGATTTATGTTGCATAATGTGGATGTTACAGATGATTTGGTGAAAACTGGTTTCTGCACTGTAACTGTGAATCTGGACAGAGCAGGTCTCTGTGTTTCAGGTATATCTTTCTAGTGAAGATATTTTAGTTGATGTGAGCTTACTGATGGAAATTTGACATATGTTGGAGTAATGGGTTTATTTTTATTGTGGTTTGGTTACTGGTGACATCAGCTGTGGCATTTATTCTGAAGAAGACCTATTTGTTGGTTGACTTCAAACATGTAGTGTGTAAAATGAATTATGAGCATGGATTGCAGATCTGGAAGCATAATTGATGGATTGTAAATGATTTTTACTTGTTATAGGTACCTTGTGTATCTTAGCAAGTGGTTAAATAATTATTTGTATATTGGAAAGCCTTAATTGGCTGACCTAATTAATTATTTGTGTATTAGGAAAGCTTAACTGGTTGACCTAATGAATTATTGTAAGAGGGTATACATGAGTGATCTTTTATTTTGAAAAGATGTGACAAAGATTGAAATGGAGAAGAAGTGAAAGCTATGAAGCTTGTTTGGCTACTGGATGTAGAGAAAAGTTTATGAGAAGAGTACTTCATTGGAACTGACCAAGCAAAGATAGTTGCTATCAGTTAGTTCAGTGGATTATGTATTTTCTTTATACGCTTGTTTGGATTATAAATCCTTGAGGGTGGATTTAACCTTCTTTAGGAAGTGTGCCTTGGTAGTGAGCCTACTTTTTCTTTTGACTCCTAACAGGGTCTTTCTCCTAACAGGGACTATGTACTGTAATGTTGTAACAAGCTCCTAACAGGGCTCAATCTTGTAACAAGGATACTATACTCTCAGTACATTATTTGTGGGTGTTAATTCCCACTGGAGTTATACCTTTAATAGGGTTTCCTCGAGAACAAATATTGTGTTATGGTGTTGGAATTTACCATGTTATCATTTACATTTGCAAATTTGGTTTATAAAGTTTAAATTTTAATAATCTATATCACAACTGATTCACCCCCCGTCTCAGTTGTCTTGTGGACTATTATTCCTAACAGATTGGCCCCAAGTTATGACTCTAGATCAGTTTCAAGCCAGGAGGGTTCTTAGAAGAACCAGAGTGTCACAAAAGTGACCGAAAGATATGTACAAACTAAAGGAAAGGATTTCTAAGAGTGATCATTGATAGATGGAGTGTTGAGTACAAGAGGCGCCTATTTACCAGGTTTTCACCTACTTGGTAGAGATGCTATTTTTTATACCATGGCATCTGTTTACCAGGTTTTCACCAAGGCACTTTTTCTTCTCTCTTTTTTTGTACTTTTGATTTTATGTAGGAAATTTACCTTGTTTCTCTTTGGATAGTTCTCCTTCAAAAGATATGATATGATGGTCCAAGGCCGCTGAAATTATGCTCCAAGATGCTGAGAGGGTGATGGTAGAGAATAATTATATGGAGGATAAGGGAGATGGTAGCCAAGGATTTATGTGATGGATTGGATAAGAGGGATGGAAGGATATGTGATGTATGGGTAGTAAGCAGATGTAGGATATTGGATAGGGTATTGAAGGGTTTGTGTAGAGGTAGATGGAAATGGCGATAAGATCAAAATTGACACACCCCTTGAAGGGTAGTGGACGGATGGAGGAAAAATGGAGGGAATAGCTTGATACTTTGATGGATGAGTGGTTATGGATCTTGGTACATGAGGACCTTAGATGGATGGAGAAGAGGGTGAAGTATTCAAGGTAATGGATTTTGGGACATTAGGACCCAAAGTAGAGTTAGAAAATGGGAGATGTTTAGATGGAGCTGAAGTGGAAGACTTTCGAAGCTTGGATGCCAACTCTGAATTTTCCTTTTTATTCAAGCCTTTTAAGAGAGAATTGGGAATTCACATAAATTTTGATTTTCTTTTTGTATCCAAGTCCTTGAGAAGAGACTTGGGAATCCACATAGCTTTTGATTTTCCTTTGTTTTTGGATGATTTAGAACACAATTCTTCCATGATGGATTTAAGAACCCATATTTTCTTTGATTTTCTTCTTTGCTTAGATTTAGAACACAATTCTTCCATGATGGATTTAGGAACCCATATTTTCTTTGATATTATTCTTTTCTTAGATTTAGAACGTAATTCTTCCATGATGAATTTAGGAACCCATATTTTCTTTGATATTATTCTTTGCTTAGATTTAGAATGCATTCTTCCATGATGGATTTAGGAACCCATATTTTCCTTGAGATTATTATTTCTCAGTGGGCCCTTGTGGTCTCTTGAATATTTCATTTTTCTTTGTATTCACATGTCGATTAGATGGGACATAATGATCGTCATATGTACGTGGATTCTTGTATTTCTGATTTTTTTGTTGTACATCCAAATTGCTTCCAAAAGACTTAGGGAGTGTGTATGTATAGGGATGATATGACTAGTTCATATATATTGGTTGATAAGGAGGGGTCAAGGATGTATGTCTTTGTTGGTCTTGATAGGGGATAGGGTAAGTTGATGACAAGCTAGTAGCGATATGCATGGTGGATGGAGGGATATAAGGACCCAATATAGATGGAAGGTTTGAGGGTTTTAGCTTTGGGATATAGTGACCAAGAATGGTATTGAAGGATGGAGAAGGATGATGGTTATGTTTGAATGGAGGGAGATAAGGTATGGAAGGGATATCAACATCTCTAGAGTGAGTTGCACGACCAAGGCTCTTCTCTTTTGAATTCATCTTTATATCAATAGGTGCATGAGTAGCTTTGATAGGAGAAACTAAAGTTTGAAGGGATTTATTTTTATGCAAGGGATTTGGAGGAATGATGTTTCTTGAGGTGGATATGGAAGAATATGACAAGGGGATGTTGGGATGATCTGATCTTGACAAGGATCATTAGATGGTTTAGAAAGGGTACTTTTCTCTTGATTTTCAATAGGCTCATTAGAGATGGTGGAAAGGATATATTGATCTTGCTTGGGAGATAGAGGGATATCTTCTTGGAAGAAATGGAAGGGGGTGATAAAATAATCATGGGACTCTTGAGATATGTGACTTTGGTCAACCATTGGATAAGGATGGATGCTGTCTTGATCTTGATCATTACTGATATTCATTTCTTCACACTTTGGAATACCCTCTTGACATGGAGCCACTTCTAAGGACGAGGTAGGAGTTTTGATCTGCATGAGGGATTCTTGACAGACTGATGGACAATCATTTGGAATAGACCTAATAAGCATTGAAGCACATGGACACTTTGGGTCTATGATATTTGAATCTTGAGAAAGACTTGCAGTCATATGTTGGTTAGCTTAGATCTCTTTTAGAGGTAGTCCTTGAGAGTAGACATAGTCATCATTAGGCTCAGTTCTTGATAGAGATGGTGTGGATGGTTTTGAAGCTTTAGGAGATGGAGGAATGGTGGAAGAAGTAGATGTGATATGTGAACCATTGCTAGACATGGATTCATGATATTGATCATGCTTGAGATTAGATGAATCATTAGGATTTTCCACTTCAATTATGACATCATCTAGAAGGTCTTGGATTTTATGTATCAACTCCATGCAAGATGAAGTTTTATGCTCATTATGTCAATGATATGCACAATAGGTACTCAATAATTTAAATCCACATGATGTGACTTGAGGTAATGTGATGAGATCATGCTCGAGAATTTCTTCCAATGATGATTCATAAGATTTTCCCAAAGGAGTGAATTCCCTCTTGCGTTTAACCCAAGGTTTTTATTTCATGAGGTTACTAATCCCTTTGGAGGAAGAATTCATGGTGTTTTTCAGTAGCTTTTAGGGATTTGGAGCCACTCTCTTGATCAAATATAGGATCATGATCACAGAGAAAAGGATAGATCAATCTTAATGAGGACTTGTTGGATGGCATATCCTTTTCCCCCTTTAATTCTTGGAGTTCAAATTTCAAAGTTTGAAGTTGTTTTGATAAAGCTTCCATAATAATATCTTCTTTCATATTATTAGGACCATAAGGTTTAGCCCATTTTATTTTAGATATTGCAAGATTTTCTTGGTGCACTTTATTAGAAGATTGAAGAGGAGGTATGATGAATCAATTGATTGACTGATAGGTATTGAAGTGATTTCTAAAGCACTGACTAAGTCCAATACCAAAAGACAAAAGAGATAATGTCCAACTCAAAGAGATATCAATGACTCTGATCTTGATTCAACATTAACGAACCTTCTCTCGCAACTCAGGATAAGGAAAACATGGACAAAGATGATTAAAATAACAAGTCACTTGGACTAGCACAAAAAAGTTAGATTTTGAAACAACAAGCGAGTCAGACTATTAATAGATTGCAGTCAATGACAAACTAGAAGTGATGTTGTAAGAACACAGATTTGAGAAAATCCAGATAGAACCAGCATGATGGAAGACAAAATTGGACAGAAATTTGACCAATTTCTAGATTTTTGACACTAGATGTAGAAAATTGCACAAGAGTTTGACAGTTTAGCACCTAACAGTGCAAATCTTAAGTTTGTTGATTGTTTTGATGTTTTTTTTGACTCTTTAGTTTGGTGTTTTTGATTATTTATTTTGATGTTTGTTTTGACATTTCACTCACGCAAGACACATCAAGAAGAATGGTTGTTGTAAAAAGAAAAAATACACCACAAGCTAGGTAAGCCAGGGAAATATTTGTCAAATTCCCACTTGAACTAAAGTTCAGCCATGCCTATTCATAGCTGACAACTTAGAATCTTGGAGGCACAGGCTCCTCCTTACAGTGCACTCACTTCTCAGGTACACCAAGCTTCAAATCCCAAGCGTAATCACTTCCCAAGGGACCATTGTCTCTACTAAGAGCTGTGAAAATGCGGGACATCTTAGTCAGTCTTTGACCTTCCACGCCAGCAGATAGAGAGATTTTTGGTCACTAGAACAAATTTTTAGTCAGGGCATTCATTCAGGAGACTATACATGTGGTAGATTAGCCCCGTTAAGGAGGCCTTCCATCCTACAGAAGTTAAGTTCTATAGGTTTTTATGCACCACAAGGGTACTGAGGGAGATCTTCTGTAGGCATAGAAAAATTGACACCTGTTCACTGTGAGATTAATCACAATGACATTTATTTATATACCATTTTGGAAGGGCTTAGCCTTACCCTATTACCGGTTGGGCAATCCCTCTCACTGGCTCTGTTAAAGCTCTTAGGAGGTAGCCAAGCTAAAATATTTGCATAAATTTTTCTTACACCCAAGATCCATGAAGGTGAGAAGAGAGGACATGTTCATGAAATTCTTGGGATTACAAATCTAGAGAACATTTCAAACACATAAGCAAAGTGATTCTTTTTAAGCACCAAATTTGAAGTGTTATTTAACTACAAAATGCAGACATGATAGTTTTGGAAGACACACAAAGTCTTCAACAAGCATCCTACATCAAACTCATTAGTAGTTTATGATTTTTTTCTTCATTTACAACATCCTGAAAACCACTGTTAGGCTTTAATAAAAAGATAAGCATCAAGAACAACAAAGCCAAAGATTGTTCAACATTAAAAAAATTAGAAAATCATGAAAATGATTGCATATTTAGAAATTAGATAAAAAATCATGCACTTTAAAAAAAAATTGCACTCACAAATGTTACCGTATGAGCCCAAATGAGGCTTTGAAAGATGAAAAATAGAGGATTAGACAAGTACACTGATCAAAAAGTGCAATATATGATAAATCAGGCAACCAAAAATAGAAACTAACTTCACCACAGTGATCTTCAGTAAATTGTACCCAAAATTTTAAAAAAATTTGCACTCAATTTGGACCAAAAATGAGCGAGATATGATGGTTTTAAGTTAGACTCCAAATTCAAAATACTCAATGGTGAAGGCTAAAAGTTTCAAACCCCTGTTGACATCAGCAGAAAATAGGGTTAAATTTGACGGTCTTGTGGCCATCGCAAAAAGTGATTAATAGTGAAAAATGATAGTTATACGGCCATCAAATTTTACCTTGTGTTCTGCTGACATCAACAGGGGTTTGAAATTTTTAGCCTTCACCATTAAGAATTTTGAATTTGGAGTATAACTTAAAACCATCATATCTCACTCATTTTTGGTCCAAATTGAGTGCAATTTTATTTTTTATTTTTGGGTAAAATTAGCTAAAGATCACCGTGGTGAAGTTAGTTTCTATTTTTGGTTGCCTGATTTATTAGAAATTGCACTTTTTTATCCTTGTACCTATCTAATTCTCTATTTTGTAGCTTCTAGAGCCTCGTTTGGGCTCATACAGTACCATTTTTTAGTGAAATTTTTTTTGAAAGTGCATAATTTTTCATCTACTTTCTAAATATGCGACTAGTTTTATGATTTTCTAATTTTATGCGTGAAATGTATGTTCCAGAAATGTATGCATCATTTTGGATAAGTACCTGCAGCTGCAAACACACACACTTCAATGATCTATTAAGTGGTTAGCGGGTTAGAAAATTACAAAACCAGAATATTAAAAACATCCTAAGCTAACCGATTCTAGTAGGCAGGAGTATAGACTTTTCTCTCAGGCCATCACAAAGCCCAGTGACTACACACTATTCTAAATGAAGGATTTTTAAAATCTAAAGATAAATTATCTAAATAATATGTAGATGCAGTTTTTGGTTAATCCAAGATAATTAGAGAATTCATTATAGAAGCACCAAATGAAATGTGTAAGATTCACTTTAAACCCAAAATCAAATGTGCTCTAAATTATGAGTTTTCATGCTTTAACAAAAGTAAACTAACAATTAATAAAGCTAAACAAGTTGAAAGCTAAGAATGCAAGAAAGTTAGAATTAAAATTGCATAATAACAATAGCAAAAGTTAGGATCCTTTGTGAAGGAAATGAGCTTCTCTTTTATAGAAAATCTCTCCCAAATCGACGGTCGAGATTAGAGGAAATGAGTGGTTGAGATTCGATTTGAAGAAGCACAACCCATGTGCAAGCAATTTGATTGGTCGAATGATTCAGTCTTTTTGGAAACTTCCAAATTGATTTTCTGTTAACAAATTTGTTTCCAAAATGATAAATAGATAAGATTAAGTTAACTGAATAAAACAAATTTGTTTCCAAAATGATAATCAATTAACTAAGTAAAACTAGATTGTTTCCAATTTGATAATCAATTAACTAGATTTGATGATGTCATATGCATTTTTAAAGATTTAATTGATTTTAAATGCACATTTTTGTTTTTATAGTTAATTTAATTATTTTTTGATTTAATTGACAAATTTGTAATTTTATTTAATTAATATATTAGAAATATCAATTAAATAATTAACATAAGTGTTTGTGAGTTAATACACCTTCATGAAATTAGGACAATTAACTACAATTCTATGGAAAGAAATAAGCAAATTAATCTAAAGAATTGCATTTAACATCCATAACATCCCATGGTTCTCTAACTAGGCTTTGCAAGTAGAGATCTCAGCCTTAATCTCCACTAGTGACCATCCTAGAATGAGAAAAATATGATAAAATGCCTAATCTAGCTTTCAATTCTCTCAATTTGATACAAAGATGAACTCAAATGCTCTCATGAGATGATATGATATCTCAATTTTCTATGAAATGCTCTCACTATTTGCTCAAAATTCTATGAAATTGCCTATAATGAGGATGCTTTGCATTTGAATTTTCTAGGATATAATTTTTCTTGAAAATGGCTTGTATTTATAGTAAATTCCCAAGGGTAAGGGGTAGGGTGAATTGATCATGATTAAGCCTTGGTTGAGTTTGATCTCTCAAATGGTTTCAAATAAGGGGACCATTTAAATGTTGTCCTCAAAGGGTGGGACAAGATGAGTGGATGAGATTTTACAGGATAAATGAGAGGTTGAGATGCAAAATTGGAGTGATCCATGTGCGAGTTTATTCTCAATTCTCATTGGATCCTTTATTTGTGTTGAAAAGATATTAGGATTTTAATTAATTCAATCATTTAATTAATTTAGCCATGTAAGGAATAGGTTCAATTTAATTTTTGATTTAAACTATACAATTAATTGATTAAAATCAATTGCATAATTTGATTAATCCTTTTAGGCTTGTATTTAATTATTTGATTTCATTATTAATAAATCCCTTGATTTAAATTTGATTTAATCCAATTTGATTGATAAATGTCCATTTAAATTGATTTTGATCCATTTTGATGCTTTTGAAGCATTTAATAAGATTTTACTAAGATTTGCATATTTTGATGATACTAAGACAACTGGTCAATTTTGGGTGTCTACAAATGCCCCTCTTTGAATTGATGTGTGAAGCACATTGATTCAAAGAAAATTGCATGTCCTGATCACAGATTTAATACTGTTTGATTGATTGATAACCTGATTTGATTTGATAACCTTATTGATTTGAAACCCTGATTGATATGATGCAATGATCTAATTTGGTGATAAAACCCTTGATTCACAATTCTGATTTGAAACCCTGATTCACAATTGATTGATAAAAACATGATTTGAAACTCTGATTCACAACTGATAACCTGATTCACAACTCTAATTTGAAATTCTGATTCACAACTCAGATTTGAAACTCTGATTTGATTTGATGCAGAATGCCCCACTTATAAAAGTTTGAAATTTTAATGCTCCAGATTTGATATAGATATAATGAAAAATATTGATTTAAAATTTTTATGTGGATATGATGCCCCCTCGGGAAATGAATCGAGATGATGATAGATGATTTGGTTGAGTTTGGGAAATTGAGATTCATTTCTTGATAAAATCACTTTGAAAATGCCTTGGTCATGAGAGAATTTGATGATAACAACTATGATTGAGAAAAAAATGTTGATTTTTAGATAAGGTGATGATGATTGGATATCACGTGATGTCAGTCAGAATCACTTGGTTGTTGTTGTATTGATGTCAATCGGATAGGATAAGTAGGTTGATGGATTGATTGGATAAACTGATAATTCTCTCTCAAGATCTAGAGAGACGAATAAATGGATTAATTGGATAAACTGATAATTCGCTCTCAAGATCTAGAGAGACAAACAAATGGATTGATTTTCCTTCCTCAAGATCTAGAGTTAGGAAATTTGATGCGCTCAAGATGAGCAAATGGATGATAGGATAAATGATTGATGTTAGATGATCAATTGGATGATTTGACTAATTGATATTTGATTTGAATGGATTTGATGTGAAGATTAATGGTGGGAGGTTGATAAATAGGGGCATTTGAGATGGATCAGGTGCATATATAGGTATAGGTGATCAAAAGAATTAAGTTTCTCCTATTTGATTAGATGGTGAGGTTTCCCCTAGGTGAGCAGATGTAGATTGATGATATCCTTGATGTAGCATTGGTGAATTTGATGGATCAAACATTTGAGGACATTGATTAGGACTTTGATATTGTAATCATGATTAACTTCTACCCCCTTGATTAAGGAAACTATACTCTAAATAATGCAATTAATCTAACATGAATATGCAATGCAACTAATAGTCACTAGCTTTTTGCGAAAGAACTGCAAAAGTGATATATTTTCATCATTGATCGTTGTGGAACTAGGAGTCAATACAATCCTTACTGGTGCCACTATGACCATAAGAATATGAATATGACTATCATCTCATTTGGTAACCTCTTTTAGGAAACTAGTACAACCCTCACTAGTTGAATGACCAACTATGGGAGTATGAATATCGGTTTCATCAGATTCAATGTTGCAAGTGGATGTTGGTATTAAGATATTGCAGATCTAAATAGCCAAGGTATCTTTTTGTGTAAAAAAACAAAGGTTAACCCTCCTTCCTATTGTTAGAATTAATTGGAAGTAATACTGAGAGGGGAGGGGTGAATCAGTACCTCAAAATTTTAACACCTTTCTCAATTCATTATTAGTAATCTTACATTACTGCATTACCGACCATTACTATTGTTCTTTCTTATGTATGTATTGTTCATTCATAATATTTAATGGTTTGTAGCATTCATAGAAACATTCATGAAAATGATAAACACATAACACAAGACATGTTATCTCAGAAAAATCCTGTTAGGAAGTAAAAACTATGGTGGGGATGGCACCCACAAAACTTCACTATCTGCAGAATGGAAGGGAGTTGGTTAAGGCTTACAATTTGATCACTTCTGATGATCTACCCTGTTAGGATTATTGAGGTGGAGACCTATTAAGATCTACTTTGTTAAGAGCTTTAGCAACACTGATTTAAGTGTGCACTCAGTTATGAGATTTTACAATAGGACGGTTAAGCCCACCTTTCTTGAAAGGATTTCATTAGTGTACTACACTCATTAGAATGAGTACAAATGTTGACCTGACTGCATACAATCTATAATTTCTTATTACAGATCCATTAAAGCTCTCATAATTATAATATCACCTTAAGTGATTGATGAATACCTTTTCTCTGCTCGTTGGTAGCCTCCGTTCTATTCTTGAAACTGACTTGATTCTTTTTTTGTCCTTCTGCATGAATTCTCTTGTCTGGTCTCTAGTTGCTCTCCATGGCTACTATCTTCATTGAACAATAACTATTCTCAAATAGATTTAGCACCTATTTATACAAGTATTTGACCTATCTTGGAATCACGCATTACAATGTTAACTCTTAGATCCAAGGTTTACAACTTGACCTTGATCTTTAGTTTGCATGTTTTAAATCACTAAAACTAATTAAAACAATAATAAATACATTGCTTCCTCCACACATAATGGATTTAAAAGTAAATCAAGAAGCTATAAAAACAACTTCAGTGATTTATCTAACGTGGAAAGTCAGATCCACTTTTTGTGGGATGTAACTGACTATCGGTTCTTGGTTTTCAGGTTGAACTTGAAGTCTGTCGACATTCCTTTGTTTGAACCATTCATTGGGTTCCCTTTGTCTGTCGAGTTCCTCTTTGTTCTGTTCTGTCGGGTTGCACTGTTGTTACTCATCGGGTTTCCTTTAACCTTTTTGTCATTGAATAACACATAACAGTGTTTATCAGGTAACCTTAGCATCGGGTGGTGCTATGCCCTGTCTGTCGGTGTAGAGTAATTTGATGGTGTAGATCATTTTTTTCCATTAGTATACTAATGGAAAAATATAATGCCTTCATTATCCCCCCTTGACATTAGTATCAAAAACTCATATGTGTATAATACTAAAGTGTTTAGTATGAACACCATGTCTGTATCTTTGTCATCATATGACTCCCCCTAACTGTATGCATCAGTATAGTATAAGTATATGTACATGTATACTATACATTCTTTGTTCTTTTCTTTGTATGTACATATTATTTTATCCTTTTATTTTCATTTTTCTTTTACTATACATATTGTTTCCTCCTTTTAATTAAGGTGAGTGAACATATCAATTTCCCCATTTCTTTGATACTTATGACAAAAATGTACAACTTATAAGATGTCAAAAATTATGACAAGAATGTGTAACTTACAATGTGTCAAATATATTTGAGTGGGTTTCCTTGATATCTTTGAGCATTTTCTCTCATTTTTCTTTCAGTTGTTCTAGAGCCATGTGTTGTAGCTCTAGCCTTGCATGCATATCATAAATGTTGTCTAGGACAGACATTTTTGGGGTGGCAATTAGTGTATTTTCCTGTGTCACATGTTGCAGGAGTGTAAGTGTTAGTAAGAGCTTAGCTTGGAGCTCATTTACCTCATCTCTGTACTTCATCTCTACAAATTGTATGTCTTGCCTCTACTTCCTAGCCTGTATGATTTGTTCATCATGCAATTTAAGTGCTTCTTCAGTGTTGGTGAGACTTTGTGCACTAGACTTAAGATCAACATCAATTTTTGCTATCTTGTCGGTATACTCCTAAGTGAGTTGATCTAAAGTGCACAATTTTGTATTAAGGTAATAGCTTCTGATATGATTGGATCAATTGTACTTACCAATTCAGATAGCTTAACCTTTTTCAATGCCACTTCTTGGCTTATTTTCTTGGCTAGCTTGAACTCATACTTTTGTTCAAGTCTCTCTTCCATAACCTTCTCAGCATCAATATTCTAAGATGTTATTGCATCTATGAGTGTTACAAGTTGATCAAGAATTGGAGATTTTTGATCAATATCTATATCAGGTACAATCTATTGAAGTATTCCTCTTGCTACTTCTAGTACCTTGGCCTCTTTTTCTGCTCACTTCAGTTTATCTTGAATATCTTTTCTCTCACAGAGTTGGCATACTTTGTCAATGCAGTTGGATCCAATGTCCTTGGATCAAAAACTGGAATCTCAATGACTTCATCCAGAGTTACTAGATTCTTATTCTTTCCTTTCTTCTTCTTTGAGATTTGTGGGGATGCAAATGTATGAACTACCATAGGTAGTTCATTTTTCTCTCTAAAGTGGTTGGTGAAGGCCTTGTGGAAGATGCTTCTTGAGTTTTCTGCTCAGGTGACACCTGTTGGCTTTGTGAAGAAGTCTCTCCTTTAGCCTTGGGTGTCTCTGCAGATTTTTATTTTGATTGTTTCTCCTTCTCATCTTGCTTTGGTTCTTCACCTTTCTCTGTTTGTGTGTCCCCTTTTTCCTTTTGGGTTTCCTCCTTATTTTGATCAGTAGATGTATCTTTCTGATCATCGGTTGTATCCTTTTCTAAAGTTGTATATTTTTCTTTATCTGTAGTATCTATTGCTTCTACATCACCCTTGTCCTCAGGTGTGCTTGTGTCCTCTACTGCAGATCCATCATTACCCTCTAGAATATTGATTTCCTTCATTAGTACAGGCATATTTCTTTGAGTGGTTGCTTGGGATGTATCTAGAGTGGTGTCCTGCTCATCGGTTTGATTTTTTGGATCATTGACATATTCATCTTTTTGCACTTGGTCTGCAGGTTTTGGTTGTTTCGAGTCCATGATTGAATTGCCCTGTACTTGTTCATTAGCAACATTTATTATTGGAGCATTTGATGTCTACAATCCTTGCTGCTATCCTTGATCCTTAAGTGTGATAAATATGATATCATCTTTTTTCTGTGGATCTTTGTCAGAGTCATAGTTAGTGATATCTTCAATGATATCATCCATGACTGTGTCTACATTTATAGGCTCATTATCACTTTCAGTATTTTCTAGAGCAATGTGCTGAGTACTTGCATTGTCTATCTCCTCCTCTCTATGAGGTGTGTTGGTGAGAAGTAATTGATTCTCACCACTTGTTGACTCTATCAGTAGATCCAGAAGTTGTCTCCATTTAGTTTCAGTCATTTTGTCCAGCTCTATGAATGTGTCCTCTAATACTTTGTATGCCCTTATTTTGGCTACAAATTTACTTGAATGCTTCTTGAGTATTTCTTTGATCTCTTCAACTTTGGATTTGGGAGTCATTAGTGTCACTAGTACCCTCTCCCTTGCTTCTCTTTCAGTTTGCAGATCATATGACCATTGTTGGTATATTCTTTTACCTATCTCTTTAGGTATTTGACTGACAAATTATGCAGGTGCATATTTGTTCTTGATCATTGACTTTATAATTGCCTCTTGAATCTTATTATGGTCCTTTGGGTTTAGTGTATCCCATTGTCTAATTTTCTTATCAGTCATTGTACCATGTGTAGCAATGGATTCGGCAGATTCATCAATTGTTTGATTCATGTAGTTCTTCTTTGCTACATTAGGCTCATCATCTTGAGTGTCTTCTATGTTAGCCTTTGTCCTAACCAACCTTTTCCTCTTCTTTGGTGGTGTAGTTTTCATAGTTTGTTACCTTGTTCTCTTAGTTGGCTGCTTCCTTATGTAGGTCCTTACTTGACCTTTCTTAAGGGGTGTTTTATCAGTTGCAACAGTTTGACTCCTTGTCCTCTACTTCTTTGCAAGAGGTGGAGGTGGAGGTGCATCAGATTTAGTCTCCTTAGGATCTAATTTCTTTTCTTCTAGTGCCTCACCGATGGTGCCCTGTTCATCGGTAGTCTCTGGTTGTTCTTGTTCATCATCTATTACTGATAGAGTCTTCTTGAGATTCTTAACCATTTTATCCTTTTTGTTTACAGTCTTCTTGATTTATAGGCCTTGTTTTATCTTTGATTTGGCCTCTTCATATGTTCCAAACCTTGGTTGTTTGCTATCAATGGGCTCATTTTTTAATGCCTCAATTGCACTTGTAGCTTGATCAATATTGATCTCATAATCCATTGGTGCTAACCAAGTTGTCCTTGGTACAACTAGTTTGATATGGGTGGAATTTGTGTCCACCATAAAACATATTTCATATTTATGTTTTTCTACAAGTTGTTCAGGAATCCTAGTCCTTTCCATCATCTTTTCCTTGAACTCAAGGAAGTAGGCAGACATAACAAACTCAAAATTGTCTCCTAGTGACTTAATCAGTTCACTAATCTATTGGGTTACTGGTTTGGTAGTGTCCCATTTTACTTTTCCTACTGAAGAAAATTATTCTTGAAAATAGAAAAAGATACACATGATAAGTGGGCCGAACTTACATGTGTTGGTCTTTGTGGACCTAATTGTGTTCATGTTCTCATCAAGTTTTTTTAATAGGATCTCACACAAATCCATCTGAATTCCTTTTGTCACTATCTTGTAAGTTGTGCTTACTGTTGTTGCATAAATGTTGTTCAATCTGCTAGATTGAAAAATTTTATACCCAACAACACATGCACCAAATTTTAGTTCTTCATCGATGATTGTGTTCACTTTGAGACCTCTGTTGCCTCCTTCTACATTGGTGAGTTTTTCAACTTCTTTCATGGATGGATTCTTGTGTGCCCTAGGTTTGTCAATTATTGGATAACTAGTGACAGTGTGAAGAACATCCTTGGTTATTTGCTTGGGTTGGTCTAGCCATAGCTTCTTGTCATGCATTTTTATCAAGACTAATCTTATCCATTCTATTTTTAATTCCCTTGGGAAATATAGGGCATTAGTTAACCCTTTGACTTCCAAGTGTTTGTGCTCTTCCTTTAGATTCCCTTTGGCATCACAAAGCTTCTTAAAAGCTTCATCCATTTCAAGATCACCTATCTCTGTGATCTTGCAGTGAATATAAGACCTAACGTCTTCTATGAACAAAACCCTAGGTGGGATTTTTGAAATTGCACTAGTTTCATCGGGTTTCGATGCAATTTCTGGGCAGATCTTATACTTGGGATCTACACATGTATTTTTATTGATCAGCTTAACCACATTCCTCTTATCATTCTTGATTTTAGTAGTTCTTGAGGTGGTTTCCATCATTTTTCAAGTTTTAGGGTATTTTGGAAATTTAGGGCTTTCTTGAAAAATGACGACAGAGATCTTTCGGTGCCTTTGTTACTTAATTTAATTCATAATAGTGGTGAAATATCTATTTTCTGTGTGCTTAGATTGATCTAAGGACACTCTGATTTCTTCTTTTTAATCACTCTATCTTTCACTCTGCTTTCTCTTCAAATCGCGGGTGAAAAATGAAGTTGTCCCGTCGACTTTTTATAGACTTTTTTCCCTAAGTCTTTGTAATAAATGCTCAATGACTCATCGGGACATGAAGATGGGTTTCATCAGAAAGACTTTTCAAAACATTATCGATGAAGTTGAGTTGCCCGGGACAACTGTTAACAATGTTGCTTGTACCGACGGATATCGGTATTCTATAGTGACAACTTTTAACTTTCCTTTCTTATCGACGGGTGTCGGGTTATATTGGCAACTTAGTCACTTTGTGTGTTGACTGAAAATCTCCAGTAAGTGTAGAACAACTTATCTTCTTTGTTCATCAATTATTTTTGGTATGCATATACCGACGGGTTTGATTTCTCAGAATTGTAACAAGTAACATAATATGCATCTTTATTCATGCAGATTTTGAATTTATATCAATTTTATAATGGAACTGATGCAAAATATGACTTGGTATAGTACAGTTCCATACTTACTTGTTCAACTTAAGTGGTAGTGGTGATGTCACCAGATCCATTGGATGGGGTGTCACCATTTTCATTACTTGGCCCAGATTCATTATTGCTTGAAGATTTTATCCAAATTTTGTCTCTTGCCCTCCGGATATCTTCAATGGTGTTTCCTTTGGGATATGTGCTTGTCTTTGTCAATCAGTCCTTGCAATCTTTCTTGAGGTGACCAACTTGATGATAGTGCAAGCATGCCATTCTAGGGTTTGACCAGCATCTAGACCTTTTGGTCCATGCTCTCATGCAGTTTGTAGCAATGTGACCATATCTACCACATGTTGTATAGTTTGTCCATGTATTGTAATCTCATGTATATTGATTACCTATTCTCTTTGGTTGATAAGGAATATTTTGACCTTTAGGCTTCCATTCTTGCTTTTTCTTTTTCTAGCATTCTTCATATGTGTTCCCATTCATCTTGCATGTAGGACAGTATTTTTCCATGTAGGTTTCCTTTTTTGTCAGTTCTATCTTAGTCTTGCATTCATAAGCCTTATGTCCTTCCTTGTTACATTTGTAATAGAATCCTATGATTGTAGATGTGGATTTGGGAATACCTTTCATTTTACCTTGGCATACATTTGATGTGTGCCCTTTCTTTCCATAGTGTTTTCACGTTAGCTTTCTTGGTCTTGGATTTTCATAGACATTCTTTGAGTTTGCTTGATTGGTAAAGCCTATACCGTTGTTGTTGTTGACTCTTTGTTGTCCTTCAAGAAATTCATCCATTCTTTTATTGCTCTCTTTAACCTTTCTTATAATCTCATTATGTTATTGCTGAATTCTAACCTCATGTTTTATCTTTTCATTTCTTCTCTTAGTTCACCGATAATCTGTATTCTCTCAATGAGTTCTACATTTATTCTGTTTGCTTCTTGACTCATATGAATAATCTAATTTGTGAGATCATGGTGATTCTCAGCATGTCTTTGAATTTCCAATTCCTTTTCTCTTAGTTTCTCTGTAATATTCCTTCTTTCATCAATAGCAAGTGTTCTTTCTAGTTTTATCTTGTCTAGAAAAACTCATCACATCAATCATTCTTACCATCTGTCTCTCTTGACCAGTTTGTACCATCTTTATTTTCTCTATCAGATGTTGATTGATCTCCTTTATATTTGTGATGTTCTCTTCTGATGTATCTAATATATTACACGTATTTGATCCCGAAGATTTAAATAAATCTAGAATCTCTTCTTCTTGATAATATTTTTCATTGTTCTGGGTAGCCATACCTTTCTTCTCATCCAAAAGCTCTCTCATCTTGATTCTATATTTTTTATACTGTTCATAGAACATCTGTATCTCAAGCTTTTTGTTCTCAATGTTCTTATCAAGTTTGTACTTCTCCATTGTATGATATTTTCTCTTAAGAATTTAAGCTTTCCAACAAGAGACTTAGCTCTGATACCAATTGTTGGAATTAATGGGAAGTAGTACTGAGAGGGGAGGGGTGAATTAGTACCTCTAAAACTTTTAACACCTTTCTTAATTCATTATTAGTAATCATACATTACTGCATTACCAACCATTACTATTGTTATTTCTTATGTATGTATTGTTCATTCATAATCTTTAATGGTTTGTAGCATTCATAGAAACATTCATGAAAATGGTAAACACATAACACAAGATATGGTATCACAGAAAACTCTTGTTAAGGAAGTAAAAACTGCGGTGGGGATGGCACCCACAAAACTTCACTATCTATAGAATGGAAGGGAGCTGGTTAAGGCTTACAATTTGATCACTTCTGATGATCTACCCTATTAGGAGTATTGAGGTGGAGACCTGTTAAGATCTACTATATTAAGAGCTTTAGCAACACTAATTTAAGTGTGCACTCAGTTATGAGATTTTACAATAGGACGGTTAAGCCCACCTTTCTTGAAAGGATTTCATTAGTGTACTACACTTTTTAGAATGAGTACAAATGTTGACCTGACTGCATACAATCTATAATTATTGATTACATATCCATTAAAGCTCTCAGAATTATAATATCACCTTAAGTGATTGATGAATACCTTTAATCTGCTCGTCGGTAGCCTCTGTTCTGTTCTTGAAACTGACTTGATTATTTTTCTATCCTTCTACATGAATTCTCTTGTTTGGTCTCTAGTTTCTCATTGTGGATACTATCTTCATTAAAAAACAACTATTCTCAAAATAGAGTGAGTACCTATTTATACAAGTATTTGACCTATCTTGGAATCACACATTACAATGTTAACTCTTAGATCCAAGGTTTACAACTTGACCTTGATCTTTAGTTTGCATGTTTTAAATCAGTAAAACTAAT
>MU227804.1:2536346-2598207 GCA_018584345.1 Thuja plicata
GAGTCCCATTTTTTGAAAATCGCCAAATAAAATATTTATTATTCCCATAATTAACGATAGATTAGCCAATAAAATAAATATATTTTCAAACTACACATAAAAATCGCCTCATATATTACATATTTTCGCCACATTAATTTATAATTCGCCACTACAAATATTTTTTTTACCTTCACAAGACAATAATTCGCCTCATATATTACATATTTTACCCACATTAATTTATAATTCGCCACTACAAATATTTTTTTTACCTTCACAAGACAATAATTCGCCAGGATTTTATGGAATTTTCATTCGAGAGGGACAAAATCGCCTACAACTTTATATTTTTTTCTTAATTTGAAAAAAAACTTCGCCATCATCATTAAAAAATTTCCCCTAAATCAATGTACGATTTGCCAGGATTTTACACTTTTTCCTAGGAGGGGGTTTCTTAAAGTTATCCCTGATTCATAGTGAGAAAATCAGTGATGCAAAGAAGAAGTATTCCTCATATGATTTGGAATTATATGCATTAGTGCAAGCACTAAGGAAATGTAGATATTATCTCCTTCCCAAAGAATTTTTAGTCTTTACCGACAATCAGGCTTTGAGTTTTCTAAGTTCATAGGATAAACTAAGCCATAAGCATATGAAATGGGTGGAATACATCCAAGCCTTTACCTTCACCATAAAGCATAAGAAGGGAGTGTAGAACAAGGTAGAAGATGCATTGAGTATAAGGTTACTCATAGTGCAAGAATTTTAGCTAAGAAGCATTGGCATTGAAAGCTTCAAAGATCTGTATCCAATAGATGAAGACTTTTCAGCAACATACAAGGTATGTCAAGATTATCAAAATCATTTTCATAGTGAGTATTCGGAGTATACTCCTCAAAAAGGTCTTCTATTTAAGGGGGGACAACTTTGTGTACCAAGAGGTTCCATGAGAGAGAACCTAGTACAAGAAAAGCATAATGGTTCCTTAAGTGGACATTTTGGGTTGAATAAAACACTAGAACTGGTCAAGAGGTATTACTATTGGCCAAGAATGAATCAGGATGTCCAAAATTATGTGGAAACTTGTATGGTTTGTCAAAGAGAAAAAGGGACTTCATCCAATGCAAGATTGTATCAGCCCCTTCCTATCCCGAACAAGCCATGGGAATGCCTTAGTATGGATTTTGTAGTTGGACTACTGAAGACCAAGCAAGGAATGGACATCATCTTTGTGATTGTTGATCGGTTCAGCAAGATGGATCATTTTGTGCCATGCAAGACTACACATGACACATGTTACATAGAAAATATGTTCTTTCAAGAAGTAGTAAGGATACATGGATTACCTTTGAGTATTGTATGTGACAGAGACTCCATGTTTATGAGTCATGTTTGGAAAAAAATGTTGCAAAAACTTGGTACAAATATTTCTTTTAGCTTGGCATATCATCCATAGACTGATGGTCAGACCGAAGTGGTGAACTAAAGCTTAGGAAATCTTTTGAGATGCTTCACCAAGGATTATGGACATTCATGGGATCAGTTACTTTCTCAAGCAAAATTTTCATACAATGATACAGTCAACAGATCCACGGGAAAGAGCACTTTTGAAATAGTGTATGGAATTCATCCCAGGGGTATATGTGAATTAAGGGATCTTGGCAGCAATGTAGATATGAGTGGGTATGCTGAAGATTTTTTTAAATCCATGAAGGAGGTCCATGACTCAGTTAAAGAAGCATTAATAGAGAGTACAACTCACACCAAACAAAAGGTGGATGCAAGGAAAAAAGATATTCAATTTATAGTTGGAGATATGGTCATGGTACACCTTAACAAAGCAAGGTTGTAGAAAGGAGTTCCGACTAAACTACAGATGAGGAAGATATGCCCTTGTGCAATATTGGTAAAGTATGGGTCTAATGCTTATAAAGTTGATCTTCTTGTAGACATAGGATTATCTCCTATTTTCAATGTGGTAGATTTGGTATCCTATAAAGGACCAATTCCTGAAGGAGATTCTGATCTCACAATAGATACCGAGGATCTTAGAGAACTCAAACTTCTTATTACAATGAAACTACAGGCTGAAGAGATTCTGAATTCAAGAGTTGCCACACAGACTAGAAAACAGACCTATATGGAACATCTGGTCAAATGGAAAGGAAATGTTGATTCCAATTATACATGGGTACAGGAAACCGATTTCAAGAGGTTAGGCATCGATCCTGACTTATTCGAATCACCTGGAAGTTGATTTATTTTTGTTTGGGGAGTATGGTTCAAGATCACCTAAGGTTAGGAACATTTCTAGGATAGAAGCTTTTTAGTTTGCAAGGTGTTTTGTTCCACCATTCTTGTAATGACCGAGGTCAATCGGTGGATAAACACCATAGTGTTCAATAGTTGTTTCCTAGTTACAATGTGTATTGAGGTAGTTTATAAACCTCTGGAAATGCAACAAGGATCTAGCAACTGAAGAATGATAATCTACAGATAAGAGATACTGGTTCTTGAGAACGTCCGTTGTTAATGTCTCTCAGGAATTTCCATCAGTAATGTCCCTCAGGAATGTCCGTCGGTTGTGTCTCTCAGGGATGTTGCTCAGTGATGTTTCCCGGGGTCGATGGTTGTTTTCTGGTTTTGTTCTGACGCTCGGTGTTGAAGTTTCTGTGTTCACCAAAGATCTTTCTACTGCTTAGTGAAGTCAACGTTGGCACTCGGTAATGTTGGTTAACAACCCAGGAAATGCAGGATGTGACATTTGTGACCAGCTAGGTCAACTGTAATGGCTCCCACATGTCATTTTTGCGTTGAATGATCAGGGAAACCTATTCTAGTGATGGGGAGGTCATTTATGGCTCGACCATGCTACCTGAGCAAGGTGGTTGAAGTTGTCAAAGAGCACGAGATATTTTGGAGATATTTTGAGGGTTAGATATATCGTTGAAATATTTTGTAATCTAGAAGAGAGAAGTAAGCGAGTAAGTAGACAGAAGGGAATATGTTGTAATATGGAATAGAATAGTGTTTTTTGAATACAGAGAGAATTTGGAGAATCATCTTGAGTATTTTTTGATGGATTCCATGTGTTGTGTGTGTTATTGTGTTATTCAATTTGAACCAGTCGGTTTAGCTTGGATGGTGGATCTATTCTAATAGATTCCACAACATGAAATAGAAGCTTAACGGTGTAAACCAGGTCTAGGGTACTTGAGGTGAAGATCTTAGTGACTTCCTCAAGTTAGGGTAAGAATCTACCCTATAAGGTCTGTGCAAGAGGCCTTAGAGTAGAGTCAATCTGACTCTCGGTAACAACTAGACCTTGGAATGACATCAACATTTGAATCATATTTCTTAAGGATCTTGTAAGGTCCAATTTTATTCACCATTAATTTAGTATACTTCTCCTTGGGAATCCTTTCCTTCTTTAAGTAGACCATGACCAAATCACAAATCTAGAAATGTAACTCCCTTCTCCTCCTATCAACATGTTACTTATATTTGATAAAGGTATGTTGTGACCGTGACTAAACCTACTCATGAATATCTCATCCTCTACTAGAGCACTTGGCTTCTCCATGTTACTGACATCCCTCAATTCCAAGACACCCCTTGGGTGCACACCATAAACAATCTAAAAAGGAGTTCTACCTGTACTTTAGTTAATAGAGTCATTATAAGAGAATTATGCCTGTGCTAGAATGGAGTCCCAAATTGAACCATGTTCTTGTGTAAGGCACCTAAACAAATTTCCAAGTGACCTATCAATCACTTCAGTCTATCCATCAGATTGAGGGTGATATGTTTATGACAGACAGACATTGGCTCCAAATTTTCTCCATAATGTCCTCCAAAAGTGACCAAGGAGCTTAGGGTCTCTATCTAAGATGATAGACAATGGAAAACCATGTAATATGACAACTTCCTTGAAGAAAAACCCTGCAACATGGGAAGCATGATGTGTGGTCCTACATGGAATGAAATGGGCCATTTTAGAGAATCTATCTACAACCATAAAATTACTGTCATGACCACCCTTTGTCTTGGGAAGTCCAAGGACAAAGTCCATGCTAATAGAGTCCCAAGATTTGGATAGAATGGGTAATAGAGTATAAAGCCCTGCATTACAAGTATGACCCTTAGATATATGATAAACCAAACAATTTTCAAAAAACCTTCTAACATCAGTCTGCAACTGTGGCCAAACGTAAAACCTCCTAACTAACTCCAATGTATTATCCACCCCAAAATGCCTTACAAGAATGCCACAATGTTTCTCCTTTATAATATTTTCTGTCATAGAAATTTTAGGAACACAAAGTAGCCCTCCTTAAAACAAAAGACCATCTTGGACCAGAAATTCAGAGAATTTAGTATGGTATTGTTCAGTCATCTCTACACAAAACTTAAATAAACTTCCTTAAATTCTTCATCATATTCATACATGTCCTTCATAGCTGAGATCCTTGTACTTTCTAATTGCATAGATTGGACTGTTATATTCCTCCTACTTAAGGCATCAACAACCTTATTAAAAAAACATTTTTTATGATTTAAAAAGTATAAGATTGCAAAAAATCCATCCATTGAACATGCATATGATGAAGCTTCTCTTTCCTATTTAAGAAACTAAGTGCTTGATTATCAGTGAAGACAATAAACTCTTGAGACAACAAGTAGTGGCACCATTTTCTCAAGGACTGAACCATAGCATAAGGTTCAAGGTCATAGGTGGAGTATTTTTGTTTGGCTTCATTTATTTTTTCACTAAAGAAAGCAATTGGCCTTCCATCTTAACTAAGGACACACCCAATTTCTTTATTACTTGCATCACATTCTACCACAAAAACTTTATGAAATTCAGGTAAGACAAGGACTGGTTGTTCTGCAATTTTCCTCTTTAGAACTTCAAAGGATTCATTAGCTTCACTAGTCCACACAAAGATAAATTTCCTACCACCTCTAATTGTATTGATTATAGGAGCACAAATACCATTGAAATTTTTGATAGATTTCCTATAAAAACTACATAAGCCATGAAAACTCTTTTCCTCGGATGCTGAAGTAGACAGTGACCAATTAAGGATAGCCTCTACCTTTGTTGGATCCATTTTAAAACTACCTTTTGATATCACAAATCCCAAGAAGACTAGTTCCTCCTGCAAGAATGAACACTTGTCAAGGTTTATCTTAAAACTTTCTTCATGGAGTTTCTTTAGGATCAAATCAATATGATGTAGATGCTCTTCCCCGCTGCTACTTAAGATCAATATGTCATCCAAATATATAGCTACAAATTTGTGTAGAAAAGACTTCAAGACCTCATTTGTCAAGCGTATAAATGTTCTTGGGGAATTGGATAAGCCAAAAGGCATGACTACCCATTCAAACAATTCCTCATTAGTCTTAAATGTAGACTTCCATTCACTCCCTCTCTGATCCTTATTTGGTGATAACCAATTTTGAGATCAATTTTTGAGTAATACTTAACCCCTCCTAAGAAATCCATAAGGTCTTCCATTCTTGGAATTGGTAATCAGTATCTAATAGTGATTCTATTTCTGGCCCTGGAGTCAGTGCACAATCTCCAAGCACCCTCTTTTTTAGGTGCAAGGATTGCAGGTACAATACAGGGACTTATACTTTTTATAATGAACCTTTTCTCCAAGAGACCTTGTGTTTGTCTAGGCACTTCTGCATTTTGTTCTAGTGTAAGCTTATAAGTAGCCTTGTTAGGTAAGGTAGCCTCTGGTATTAAGTTAATACAATACCTGATTTCCCTCTTAGGTGGCAGAGATTCATTACTACTATCTTCTACAGTTCCCTTGTATTTATTTAACAAGTCTTCTACCTCCTTAGGACCAACACTTCTTGAGGTATCTTGACATGGTTTCTCTCTTTTGTGGAAACTCTCCTTAGGCTTAACTACAACAACCAAACATGGAACCTTCCCTCCTTAAGGACTTTTAGGAATTCTTTTTCTCCTACCATCATGACACTACTAGTTAAGACCTCATCCTTATTCTCATCTAACAAAGGTGTCATTATGAAGTTCTCCCCACCCTTGGTCAAAGTGAACACATTACTCTTACCATTATGTTGGGCATTGGTGTCATATTGCCAAGGTCTCCCTAAAAGGACATGGCAAGCATCCATGGCTACAATATTACACATCAACTTATCCTTGTACTCTCCTATTTAAAAATCAACCCAACATTGTTCATCTATTAAGGTTTGTTGTTCTTTACTCAACCAAGAAACTTTATAAGGAGTGGGGTGTGGTTTTCTTTTCAATCCAAGTTTATTTACCATCTCTAATGAAGCCAAATTATTATTTGAGCCAGAGTTTACAATTACCTTGCATACCTTTCCATTGAATTTGCATGTAGTTATGAAAATAGACTTTCTTTGAGGAGGCTCTTTTATGATTGCCATCAAAAGAGACCTATTAAACATCAAACATTCACCATTCTCTTGATTAGAATGCTTGGAAGAAGTGGAGGTATGATAGGATGTGGTACTTTGACAATCTTCTTCATGAGTCAAATGCACCCTTCTTTCCCCTTGACTGTTTGCACCAACCTTCTCTGGACACCTAAATGTTTTGTGACCAAATTGGTTACAAGAAAAATACCTACCAGTGAACACATTAGATCCCCTTCCTCCAAATATTCCTCTTTTGTTTGATATCCTACCTCTAAAAGTACCCCTACTGCTTGATTCAATCTCTGGCATCTGGCTACTAGACTCTCCTTGAATTCTAGGGAAGGATCCTCTTCCATTTAACCTACCTCTTCCTCTAAAAGCATTACCCCTTCCTCTATTGTTTTTCTCCCCTCTTCTCTTTTTCTTCTCTTCAATCTTAAGAGCTATCTGAAAACACTTATGCACAGACTCCAATGTGATCAAGGTAAGTTCATCTTGTATACTATATTTAAGACCATTTACATACCTAGCAAGTTTCTTCTTTTCACTTTCCTATACCTTGGCCTTAAGAGTTAAAGTATCAAATTCTTGGGTATAAGAACTTACATCTAGGTCTTTTTGTTTTAAGTTTTGTAACTTCTTATGGAGCATTACCTCATAGTCCTAAGTGACAAATTGCTTCTGGATCTATGTAATCATCCTCTTCCATGTAGTGATGGTATTTTTTCCTCCACTCTTCTCATTTTGGAGGAAATTACACCAAATCAATACTGGTCCTTTCATTCTAGATTTTTCTATTTTGACCCTCTGATTTGCAGGTACATCTTCACATTCAAAATGGCTTTCAAGAGCCTACAACCAGTCCATGCATTCTTCTAGTTCTAACTTACCATAGAACATAGGTATATCCACTATGTCCTTCTTTCCCACCCTTTATAGGGCTTCAAGGATGGCTCTCTGATCTTCAGGTATACTACCTTGTCAAGGATTGCTCTCATCCTCCACAACTTCTTCCTCTGACTCTTCATTTTCTCCTCTACATACGTGTCCTTTTAGTTTTTCTAATTCCATTTACATGGTTCTATTATCCTCTCTGACTACTCTACTCTCAGCAATCGTCTCCTTTACTATCTTGGCTAGTTCCATAGTAGTTATCCTCACAAGGATTTCCCTTTCTCTCTCATCTCCTTCAGACATGATGTCTTCTTCTTTGCTTCCCAAGCAGAGTCTTGGTGGCTCTGATACCACTTGGTCCAGAGTGCACAACTAGATGTGTATTCTAAAGCCTACCCTTTCCACAGTTGGTTGATGACACCAACTTCTGCAATACTTCAATAGGATATTAGGACTTTCCCAAATGTCTTCTAGTCCTTGAATCCCTTCAACACAAGGTGATTCCCTCCTGATCTGTCAACTTCAAGTCTTCAATGTTCTTAGAGACAACCTCTCTAACTTCTCAGGCAACATGGACTATTTTTTCAAACCAAATATCATACTTCTGCTAAGAATTGTAAACTTCTAAAATACTCCTAAGGATGGTGCTTCAACAATCCCTTAGGTTCTACAAGACCCCCAACACAGAACTACAAGTTTTAGGCCTTGATTCTATTAGGTCTTAAAATAGTCTTCCTTCCCTCCACTTAGGCAATGATTATGGGACCAAGCCTACTCAATTATTATTTTAGGATCCTCATACATGACCCTTACAAACCCCAAAGTATCAGACACCAACCCTACTCCATCACCCTCAAACTGTCACAAAGACTCTCTGGCCTAATTAATCAGATTAGACCAGGGCTTGATGGAATTGATCAAGGATGGGCACATACATTCAATGCAGACACTTGGCTATCTTCTACAAACTTCAAATGGTTAGGAAAATTCACAAAATTGGACCCATAACTCTCCTTAAGTGCTTCTGCACATAGATTTGTCTTTCACTCGCTAAATACATCACTAATATTTAGCCTAGGGCATCAACACAAAAGAAACAAATGAACTCCCACACACGTGAGCCTTAGGAATTTTAAAGTACATTTCCTTAACTTGTATTTCACCAAGAGACATCAAATTTTACTGGTGAAAACACAAGTTAGGGCCACATCTTCATGACAGGCCCCAATTACTGAGGGTTTTAGACCCACAATAAAATAATTGCTTCTAACTTGCTCAAAAAAATACCAATTTAACTCAAATAAATTGCATTAGAGACTAGATTCATCACAAAACATTATATTGTCAATTGATCTAGATGTTCAATCCGTACACGACTGTACACTGCAATTTTGCTCAGAAAACTATGTTTTCTTCATCAAATTTTGCTTCAAAATGTGTATCATCAGAACCTCTCGATTTGACAGGGTTCCCCAATCTAAAATAAATCTCTAAAAATGATCCAACCAATTAAAAGGTGGTTGTGACTGTTGGAAACATAATTGCAACATTTGGAACAACTTTTCAAAAAGTTGCTCGAGCAACATTTACAAGATTGACAACATTTTGTCAATTGTTAACAACAATTCTATTATTGCATCCCACCAAGTTGGGAAGGACCCAAAAAATATAGGAATGGTGGAAATTATCTAAGAAGACATTAGAAACCCCCATGCAACCAACAAATTGAAAACATAAAAAAAAAACTCCTAAATCAAGTCCAAGTGAACTAAGGACTCTGTCTGATTTATAGGTGCATCAGAAGATCCTTGTCCACACAAGATGGACCAAACATACGGACATTAGGATAGTGCAAAGAATCATCTCTTATTATAATGAAAAATAAAAACATCAAATGTGACAGTGACTAGGGTGCTCTCTCTCTCTCTCTCTCTCTCTCTCTCTATCTCTCTCTCTCCTAGGTATTATTTTTATAATATAAATATTAATAAATATATAATACTAATATTATACTATTATACAATCCTATTATAAATAATTATATAATTCTAATGTTGTTTTTTTTAGGCAAAAGTGGACAAGCCACTAAATATATATATTAAATAATAAAACCTGGTTCAAGAGCTCATCCGGGAAAGAACCAACAAGAAAACCCAGAATCCTTGCTCAGATACAATACATTATTTATATTCAAGAACAAAATCACCACCCTTCTACATTAGTCATTCTTTCCAGTAATAAAACCTTCTGGCCGGATCAGGTTATCGGTACTGTCGATCGGGTAACCCTGCTAGCTGGGATTATATGTCGGTTATCTCGGTCGGTCTGTCGGTGTTGGTTCTTTATAGCGTCGGTAAAAGTTGTTGTTGTCGTCGGTGTCAGTTCTGGCCATTATTGGTGTTAGTTATGGTCGATGTCTGTGTCGGTTCTTATTAGTGTCGGTGTTGGTGCTGGTCAGTGTCGGTGTCAGTTTTGAACATCGTCGAGCACCACTAACACCAATATCCCAAACCATAGACAGCCCAAAGTGGAATGTTATATCTTCTCAAGCCCATTATAACAAAAATTTTAACACTACAAAATTAGGCACGGTCGAGGGACAAACTATATCAACGACTATACATATTTGCAAAAAAGTTCTTCACCAGCAGTTACTTGCTTCACTCTTGCATCGCATCATCATTTGCAGAGTGATGTGATTGGTGTGGCCACTCCACAACCGATGCCATTGCTCCTTCCTCTGTTGCAGCCATATCCCAACCAAAATCTGCCATATTCGTCTGCTCTTGTGGTGTCGTATATCGTGGTCCCCAACCCGAAGAACATCCAATTGGTTCTGGTTCTGTGGATTTGGTAACCCTCCCGCTTCCATGTGCTTCCTAATTTCTTCCTTCCCGACCCAAATTGGATGCATCACCCGATGCCCAATTGGATGCTGCACCCAACACCCAATCCAAACGGTGGGAAGTTTGTAAACTGGGTCTGTTCTCCAGGCCCCAAATATCTTTTCACTGCAGATTGAAGCTTGGGGTTTCTTCATGCCATACATGAGATCTCCGGGGATTGATGTGCCTTGGCATCTCTATTAAATTTGGTAACCCTAGAAGGTCTGTCAGCGCAAGAGCCATAGCCATTGTTTTCCCCTCCAACAACGGGCCTAGGACATGTCCATTCTCTTGGAATGCATTTCTCATGATCTGTGCATTCTGCATTTCTACTGCCCTCTTGGCTCCATTAAACAATTATTCTAATGTTATTACCATCTAATATTAATATAAAAAAAAAAATTATAATATATAATCTAAAAATCTAAAATCGTAAAATTGAAATGTTGAATTTGGGTGGGAATTTTCGCATATCCGATATTATCATATATTCAATAATATAAGATATACGATATTATTTTGGATATCCGTTTAGGCTTGGTATTTGCTTTGGGTTTTGGATTTTTGATGCCAAACATGGATGGTCAACCTGAAAGACGTGTTCACCATATTTTCTCTGATCTCCAAACTTTGACCATGTAGCTGACGACCTTTTTTTCACCGAAAATTGATGAAGCAAAAAGGGTTTCTTAAAGACATTATCAGCTTTCCATCAATATAATTGCAGTCAAATTTCAAGTTCAGTAAGTAATTATTACTTATTTCCTAATTGAGTTATCTCTAAAGTCCTTATTGAAAAAATGATTGAAAAATGACTATAACTTTCAAATGGTTTAACCTTTTTGAAATTTGAAACATGCATCACATTCTATGCTTCGCCTACTATAAGAAAAAAAGTTTGCAATTTTGTAAATTTTAGAATTAGTTAAGGTGGTTAGACATGAGAGGTTTTTTATTCTGAATAAGTTGTAGTAGAAAATTCATAATTAATTATTTATTTGGTAAAAAATTACACAAAAATATGCGTCACATCCGAGGATGAGTCTACTAGTTATATCTATAATATTGTGAAAATATATCATCATTTGATTATGATTAAGGTGGCCAGACATACACGTACTTTTTATCTTTTTCCTAAAATTTTCTTACTACTGCATTGAAATCTAAAATATTGAACAATTAGATTAATTTTTTTATAGATAAGGGCTAGTAGTTTAGAACCTACATTCAATTTCCTATAGATTGTGTTCTTAAAATTTTTTCACATAAGGTTGATAAGATGCTCAACTTTTTACGTCAAGTTGACTAACCCCGATTTTCTGATTTTTCATCGCCACTTAACACCATAGTTTGGTATACCATGATCCTGCACATACCCACCAACTGTTCATGAGCCTTTAGATGAGAAATCAGAGGAGCAAATAAAAGAGCCATAGGAGGATATTGAGAAGGTTGTATCCATTCAACCCTCTTTGCATATGAATATTGCACTAAAGGAAGAGGATCCAGTCCTCTTATTTGAATATATTCCCTCCTTTGTGGAGGAAGAAGAGGAAAACAAAGTTTTCCCTTCCCTTGAGGAACAAATATCAGCTTTTGAGCCTTTGCAAGATTCAGAGGACTTGCTGCAAGAAGAAGAAGAAAATAAAAACCATTTTTTGTAGCAAGAGGTCCTTCATGATATTGAGGATGAGAAAGAAGACCCCAAGGATAACTCTTTCCTTGAGGAAGAACATGTTGATATGCATGAGGTGGCCTCTCAACCTATGCATACTATTACAATAGATCAACAAAATTCTAATGAAGATGGTAGTTTTTGGGATGAGATGGAATTTTTTTCTCATCTATAGGCTTAAAATCATCTTCTCCTTCGTCAGAAGATCATGAGTTGTAGAAAAAACATGTGGAGATTCACTCCATGCCAGTGTCTCCCAAGGAAGTGGCATGAACATGAAGAGGTGGAGATATTTTCTTCACCAAAAGAAGAGGATCCATTTTCAAACCAGTATGATACCACCATTGTAGAGCACAACAATGAGGTCAAGGTTGATCTCTTTGATCCAATTCCATCAAGAGGATGCCCCATAAGGAACCTAGCTCTGAAAAAAATCAACAAATTGCCCTTGGTCATGTTTACTTCATAACATGAGGGTGAGTATCACAAAGAGGAGAAAGTTAGTCTTGATCAAGGTAAGAATGTTCCAGTGCTTAAGAGATTCATTGTTCTCAACATTTGGATGGTATTCTAGCAAGCAACAATATGCTTGTCATGTTTTTTGCCCTATCTAGTTTCCCAAGTGCATGAAAGGAATAAAAAAACTTGTAAGGAAGTGAAGCTATTTCAACAAACCGGTGAATGGATTTGTTTAAAATTTTGTTGTAAATTCTTGTACATCACAGCTTAAATTTTCTTCACTTTCCAAGAAGTGGATGAGCAAAGTTGTTTTCTCCTAGATGCAACAGGTTTTTCTTTTATTCATTTACAAAAATTTTAGATCTCTGTCTTCATAGTGAATCCATGCCAAATAGATTTATAGGTCACTAATCTTAACACATAGCAGGCATGTTCCCCTAAAAGTTGCCAAAATTTTGAGCTATTTATCCCACCATCATATCCTCAAATCAAATTTTTTTAATCATAGGGTTCTAGTTGAATAGATTGAAAGGTTAAATCAGTCAAATGCTTCAGATTAGGCATTTTTATGTAGCATCCCTCATGTTATAGTGATATGGAAATATTGTGTTTCAACTGGGACCAAGGTTGGATTTTGACATGATTAAACTATTATTTCCATGAAATCCTAAGCAGATCGATCAACGTGCTAAACATACCAATTTCAGGGTAGCCGGTTTTATGTCGCTCTGACAATTTTCAATAGCAAAGGTCTTTCCAACCTTATTGGTCATTGACGATTGGAAGCGATAAATTTTTTTGTTACAATGGGGCCTTGCTACATCCATTATTTTCATTGGCGGAGGTCTTGCCGACGTAAGATTGCATCGAGCATCAGAGGAGTTCAAATCATGCGTCTCGGTTTTCTGATGCATTTCATTGAGGTAAGTCACCTCAATGATTCTATTCATCAGAGATCATAAGAGATCAAAGTGCAAGACCCAACAATGTTGTCTACCCTGATGGTTTTCATCAAGGTGTGTCCCTCCGTTTAATCGGAGCCGAGCGATATGAGAAAGAGAAAACAATAGAAGCCCTGCCGATGTCAAATTTTATCAGGCATCAAAGGAGAGGAAAATATGCGGCTCGATGGGTGTTTTTACCCCAATGGATTAGCTACTATGTTTCATCGGGGGAGTGACCTCGATGTTTCTCTGATGTGATTTTTGAGGATCAGAGGATGCACGGTTTTCCTTGGTGGGACTTTCTCGTGGTCTTCCTGATATCCTATAGCTTTAAACTACATGTTGTTTTGCTTAGCCCAGGCGGTTGGTTATCAGGGGGATTCCTGTCAATGATCAACGAGGTCACTTTGGTGCTAGAAAATGAAGAGATTTCATCAGAGAAGCTTGTGAGAATGAGGAACAGAAAGAGGTTTAGCATTAACGTTTCCAACTGCATTCAACGAATTGTCTACCTTTTTCCATCCATTCAAATGGTGCCATTACTACCTAATAGAATCTTGATCTAATCCTTCTGGTAATTTCATGACCTTTCTTACTTGTTGATGTCTCTAAGATCATGTTTTCGCACCAACAAAGGACAAAGCATGAGGAATTTTAATCCCATATATATTATTGGCGGTCGACTTTAGTTGTGGTGGACATTCTCGACTGCTGGGGTATTCATTGTGGCTCTTTTTGTCACTTTTGAGATCAGATTTCTTCTGCTCTGTCCCTTGTGTAACTCAACCCAAGGGGGTTCAAACTTGATTATTTCATTCTAAGTTATGCCAGCTCCATAAAAGGAAATCTTGTACATTTTGTAAAGGGTTCTTCTCTGATGCATTGGCAGTGGCTTTTTCTCTGCAACTATAATCCTTTTTCCTTCCATTAATGAAATCTCAGTTTTTTATCTCTTCTTTCCATTAAGTTATCAATGCATATTTATTTCCTGGTATCAAGTGTATCTCTTCTATTTTCTTAAGTTTATATTTTGTATCTACTTTTCTTATGAATGCTATATAAGTGAATACATCTTCCTTGTAGCATGTCATTAGTTCTAGTTTTCATATGAGTCTTTAGGAAATAGAATAGAGTAAGAATGATGTATGTTTTGGGGTCTTTTATTGATGTTAAGTGAAATTATAGGCATGAAGAGTAACCAAGTTTCAATCTGGTGCATCACCACATTTCCCTTTCTGTATTTCCCTTTTAGCATCTCCTTCTCCTTTTTCCCTCAAAGCAATATTTTTAGGTGCACCCTGATTGTAAAGGAAGTCGACCTTCACCGGAGACTCAACCTCACTTGTGAAGTCCCACACTTGGAGGTTGTTTCCATGTTTCATGAGGCCACCTTGATTGCTAACCACCATATAGGTAAGGGTGTAGACTTTTGTATTAATATATCCTTGAATTCCTACTATACTTATCTTCTCACCTATTAGTATATGCATTTGTGCACTACAATCCAAGTAAAAGCTTCCACTTTTGGAAAAATACTAGACCCCTAGAAGAGATACACTAGCCATCCATCAATATATAACTTTGAATATTTTTAATTTGGTTGTAATAATTTAATAGAACAAAGGCCTAAATTTGTACTAGACCACATATAAATTGGTCTTTCTTCGATATAACCATTTTTTTCTTCAAATCCTCTTATATTATTACCTTTTTTAAGATTGAGATGGGGAATTTTTGAATTTCCTCCATAACTCCAATTATCAATTAGAGGTGTAATTCCTCAATAAATACTCCACCTTATCACCTCACTATTTCTAATTTTTTGAGTGCCTTCGTAATGTTTTGATCCCTCTCCAATCCAATATTCATCTAACACTCCTTGAATTTACTAACACTACCTTATTCATGTAATACCCACCTGACTAGTATCATTTCCGTTTGCAATGCCGAATAAGTTCATTCCCTTTTATTGAAAGTGTTAGACCTTTAGATGGATTTGATGATGCTTGATGTTATGACACTACTCTATGATGATGTAGTTGCTTTGATACATTGTTTACTTGAGTTATATCATGTTTTTATTTAGATGAATTATTATTTTCATATGATTATGTTATGGATATTTATGGTTTCCTAACCTACTGACCTCTATATCTACATTTATATGGATTATGTGCATGTTTTATATTTTTGTTTGATGTGTCTATATGGTGAGCGACGAAGTCTTAGTAACTTCCTTGCAAGATCCACATGATTTATTGATCCCTACCATTGCCTATTATGTATACACGTACGTACATGCTTGGTTTTGTGATGCAGGGCGATGAAGTCTTAGTAAATTCCTTGCAAGATCCACATGATTTATTGATCCCTACCATTGCCTATTATGTATACACGTACGTACATGCTTGGTTTTGTGATGCAGGTTTGCAGGTACAGCGCATCGTCTTCCCTGAATTGGAAGGAGTGAGCGTGCCCTTAAACATATCTCAATGGTGAAAGAGGGGAGGTGGCATGAAGTGGTGGATTTATGAAATAGATTTAATTTATGTGGTTTTGCAAACCCTTTGATTATCTCATTTAGGTATTCAGTTCTTGGTACATGTTATTTTCATGTTGATACAAATTACAAGTTGTGTTATTAGGGTTTCAATAGTTTAAATTGTAGAAGTCACTTTCCCTTTTTTAGAGATCGAGGCTTAAACCTTCATACTAATATTTTATTTTTAGTTTGGGTTGTGAACATATAGTCTTTTATTCAAGATTATAGTGAATTTTTCAGATGTTAAGAGGTTTTGAAGGTATTAAATATTTGGTGCACTGCCTTTTATGGTTTTATTTATAATTACAACAATTAATTCTTACCCTTTTCCTTGTTCAAATGATAGTTTTAAGTGAATACTGAAAAGAAGCTGACCTTCTTTGGAGATTGATCTTTACCGTAGGCATATCCACAGGTCTGAAGATCGTTCCATGTTTCAAGAGATTGTTGAGTATCACACTTAAGCATTTTAGGTGCAATCCTTATGACAACAACTTCTAATGGACTTTCAAAAACTTCTACATCAACACACAGGTTTTGAGGGCATAATTGAAAATAAGGTAGTTGAGGACATACACAAGTATAAATTCTATGGTAAATTGATTAAGGGATGGATAAGCCAAATGAAGACTGAAGCTTTAGATTTTGTAATCAAAGCAAACGATATTTATGAGAAGGTTGATCTATAGGAATAGGATATAGCCAAGAAGCTAAAAAATTTCAAAGAAGTTAGCCTAGCAGAGCATACCAAAAGAGCTTCAGGAAATATCTAAAGTTGATCCAAATACTTTAATTGCTAAAAAAGTCCTCACCGGTGCAAAAGATAATCAGTCAAATATATGGTGCAAGAGCATAAACTGGAAATTAATAAATATTAGTCAAAAATTGACTGAAGGTGAAAAGTTGACAACATTTGAACAGATAAAAATGAAGATACTAGAGGGAGCTCACTACAATCATTGCAGATACATCAGCACTAAAGAATTTTCATCAGATCGATTGCCAAGTTTTCTTAAGCAAGTTCATTGACAGAATCAACGCAAAGATAGCAAACAGAGTGTCTGATGCAGATGTAATCAAGAGACTATGTTTTATTTTAGTTGCTTTGGATGCCTGTAACATACGAACTTACCACTGGGCATTGATGGAGGTGCAAGACTAATAGATTACTTCAAAGCTAAAAATTGACAATTTGTTCATTCCTAGTTATGAGTCCATGGTGGAAATTCTTAATTCATATAGGACATTAAAAATGAAGTCTTCAAGTTTGCAGGGATGAATTATTGCTCAAATCATTTTCCAGGGAGATTCCAAGTGCAACATTGCAGCGGAGTGCCTATTTTTCTTATTTTACATTCTCTTTAGTTTTGATTTCAAATACTTCTCTCCTTGTTTTATCTTGTAATTAGTAATTTTGGTTAGTTATGTCAAGGTTAAGTAATGGACTCTTTTTGCGCAAAAATTATAAATTTAATAACCTTATCCAAAACGTGCAAATAGTTATTAATTTAGAAAATTAGGTAGTTACAAGGGAAAATGTCTATCTAAGGAGATGAAGAGAATATTTTAAGGACTTTGGACTCGTTATGATTTTGGGGCAGCATTATTTTGGAGTTGTATAACTTCACTAAATGAATGCATAACATTTTTGGAGGTGTTTCTGATTTTGTAAAGCGTTCATATGTATTCTTTTTGTGTTCATCTTATGAGAACATAATGAGATTTGTAGTTTTACTCCATTTCATAAAGACAATGGTCACAATTGAATAAGTTTTATTACAATATACTCTTCTTTGGTATCTTTGGAGTGTGTATGTTGTTCATGAATAGGATTTTCATCATGGAGTGCACTTATGCATAGTCTTGGACCTCCAATTTTGAAGCGAGTAGAATAGTGTCTTTTAATAAATTCTTGATAATCTTTGTATATCTATTATCAAGAACCTTAAAATTGTAAATTTTCTTTCCTTTTCTTATAATTTTATTTCAAAAATCAAAAGCAATTAGATCATACAAGTGAGCTGCCCCTCTCAAACACAAAGGAAGATCACGCTTTCTAAGTGATCTATCCAACTGTTAGAAGCATTTTGTCTCTTCATCGTTAGACAAATCACTGTAAATTTTAATAGACAAATCTATTTACCACCATACATTAATAAGATTGATCTCACCTTTTACTTAAATTTCTCAAAAGTAAACTTATCTTCATTCATAACATTTTGCTTTTTGTTATATTTCTATTTACTTAATACGTGTTAAAGTTAGCTATATTTATTCTCATTTAATTATCAACTTAATCTATTAATTTTTTTTTTTTTTTTTAAAAAAAGAAAAGAAAGAAAGAGAGAGAAGAAAAAGAGAAAAAAAAAAAGAAAGAAGAGCCCCCCAACCCATTACAATACGTTATTAAGGAACACATTTCCTCTTCATATAATAATCCTCAAACTATCACAAAAGTTGGATGACAATAACATTAGAAATAATTATACATTTGCACTGGCAATATTAAAGCTCAACCACATAGAATTCGTGTGACATTGTGATTACAAATCTGATCACTAGGAGAAATAAAAGGAAGGACTGAAACCTCGATATGCTTAGGATATACTACTTTAGAATCCAAAAGTGCTTTCACTGGTTCATGAACCCTTGGAAACGACACCTACAACATGAAGAATTATTTCCTTGTGATAAAATTTATTTCAAAATGTTGGAAGGCATACCATTGGGCTATAGCAAATCACTGGAAAGCTAAGTGGAAACCTAAAATCCGGCACAAAGCATTTCTGTGGCAAACAACATCAGCAAGGATTTCAGATCTTTTTAGAGTAACTTCAATTTTCATTCTCATTACTAAAGGAAATCAAAATAGAAGAGGGTTTGTTCTCTCACACAATCCTAAATGATAAAAAAAACTTTCTATGGCAATTTAAGTTACTGGTAATTGATCAGCTCAACATCTAGATTATATTCTCCTTAGATACACCTTCATTTAACAAATTAAAAAGACTAAAACAAATTCAAAAAAAGAGTTTTGAAGATCAGTTCAACTTCTAAGATTAATGTTATAAAAG
The DNA here is from genome assembly GCA_018584345.1 of Thuja plicata. NCBI lineage: Eukaryota > Viridiplantae > Streptophyta > Pinopsida > Cupressales > Cupressaceae > Thuja > Thuja plicata. The sequence goes on from MU227804.1 coordinate 2,555,231, forward strand.
ATCTGAAGTATTTAAAAGAAATTTTGCACTTGCAATATACTATGAGTACAATTTCATGTTTTTTGTTTTTTGAATGCTTATGAATTCATGTGTAAATAACACTGGTTACTTTCCCAATTGTAACACAGATCAGTTTGCTAACCCCATAATATCAATAATCAATTCTTTCTTTCAGGCTAAATTTTGTATGAAATAAACAAGCTGTCATACACTGGTAACACATAAAATCCAGCTCTAAAATCTGTGGCCAACCACAGAAGCCCATAGCTATATGTCACAATATGTGTCCATCCAAACAAATGGACACTGATATATAAATGAATTGTATTCAGTTATGTAAGAAATGGTGTAATTATTTTCTTATAATGCTGGCAAAACTTGGATTCTAGAAGGTTTCCCTCAAAATGTTTTTTCTCCATGCCACATTTTACTGTATCTAAACCTAATCCATTGTACCACCATTTATACTCTACTAAAAGAGAAACTCTGGCAGCCTTAAAAGTACCTGAAGGAATAAGTTCTCAGTAGCCAAGGCTGTGCTACCATGAAAATACATTGTAGAGGTAGATTTATTCTCTATGTTAAGGAGACAGTCAGTTGCATCTACTGCTGCTTTAAATATATTTTCTCTGAAACTGTAATGATCTAATTACATTTTAGCATATGTTGAGGAATATAACTAGTATAATTGTTGATTATAGTTATTTTCTTTGAAGGAAAGAGCGTGCAAAGGCCTGAAACTCAACTGGGTCTTCTGTTTGGTCTTCTTGTGAGGGAGGAGTCATTTGAAGGGTCTGAAAGTGTCTTGGAGGGCTTGACATGTTATCCATGGTAGGAGACATTTCAAGCTCGTACTGCATTCCATGGAAAGAGCAAGCTGCTGGATCAGCTGAGCTGTCATCTTTCATACCCACACGACTGTAAGGACCCATGCTCAGAGAACTGCCAGGCATACTCATGTTCGTAGCTACAGCTGAGTTGTTTGCATACACATGATGAGTTGTAGGCTGCAGGACTCCCATCTGCTGCTGCTGCTGTTGATGATGGTGGAGGGCATTTGCAGCAGCTATTCGGCTGTTTATCAACTGTGTTTGCACAACAGACAGTTCTGTTTGTAATGTTGCCACCTGCAACACAAAAATCTAAATGAATATAGATGCACAGTGCATTGAAACAAAGGAGTCATAGTTGTGAAGGACTGGATCATTTTCCACCATTTCTCAACCTGGCTACGCATGTTTAATAAAGCAGGGGGAAATAAATTAATATGGAAGAGTTGGTCTAGATCGAAATTTTCCAAAGAATTGACATGTCGTGGGTTCAAAGAATTAATAGAAGATACAAATAGGATTCATCTTTTTAATAATAAGAAATAAAAGTTTTTATTTTAAACTAAATAAATAAAAGCAGTCTTGGATACTTATAGTATTTGGATTATGTTTATAAGTAAAGTGTTTTGATTGAATTATTACATCTATTGTATGATATATTTGTTATAATGGTGTTTATGATATTCCTTTTAAAAATATATGGGATTTATAAAAAAATTATTTTTCATTACATTATAATATTGTTTTTAGAGAGAAGATTTCCACAATCTATGATAATGCTGAAATACTCTAAGTTTAACACCAAGTTTCAGAACATGCAATGTTTCACCTGAGACCAATGGGGAGCAAACTCACAGCTCAAGCCAACTCTGCTACATATGTGGGCTATCATTACATTGTAATATTAACAAGCATATTTAGAAGAATATGTGCAACAAAATGTTCATAGATATCAAATAAGAAAAAAATTAAATCAAATTTCCTCTTTTAAAAAAATCAATTTGTGATTTATTAGATGGGTCTCTTTGTTTATTATTAGTTTTTTGTATTTTTTAAGACAATTAAAAACAAATCAAAATCCTATTTCTACTTTGTGATGGGTTACCTTTTGTTTTTCTTAGATAGACTATGTTGATCTCCTATAGACCCTCCTATCATTGTAGAACGTCTATCAAGGTAAAAATACCATCTATTATGACAATAGTTTATGTGATTTTAATTGAAAAAGACACCTAAATAGAATGTTATAGAAAAGTTGAAAATAATATTATTTTGTGGTTTACTAGTGTTTATGGAGACACCCAACCTACATAACTAATCATTACTAAAGAAAGGGAAACTTAAAAGTAGAATTCTAAAGCTTTGGCTATGATAAGGACTTTAATAAATGAAGATAGATTTCTATACATTTAATGATATAAATTAGCTTTGGGTGCAATTTAAAAATTAAGAGATCTATGTGATTCAAATTGAAAATTAAAATTCATTCAAATGTAACTGAAGTTGTTCAACCTTATACTAAAAAATGGTGATATAATAAGTCTAGATTCTATGATTTGAGTCATAAATAAGACATGGATGTTGCTAGTGGACAAGTTGATATCTATCTTATAAATATCAAAGAGGAAATCCTTCAAACTCATTCAACCTATTTGAAATTTATATTAAAAAATAATCATTTGAAAATGTTTTTGATTAATTGGTTGATAAGCCAATTGATGAGAAAAAGCCTTTGATATAAAGATTCAAGGAACTGGAGGTGATGACGGAAGAGGTAGAGGTCAATGGAAGATTAGAGGAATGGGAATTAAAACCAAGAGAGGAAAAATTCAAGATTACAACTAGAATGATAGACATCACTTGTACTACAAATGGTGTGGTTAAAAAGGTGGTCATCAAATTGATGATTGCAACACATTATATAATAATATAGAAAAATCCTCTAAAATCCTCTATATATGACGGGAACTATAAAAATAAAAATTATAAGTGGCCTAATTCAAGCTCGTAGTAAAAATCATGATGAATTTATGATTTCTATTTTAGATTCAACATACCCTACTTCAATGAATTAGTCATGCCAAGATGATTGGCATTTAATGCTAGAGTTTTGTGAAGATGTGTATGGCCTTGCCTATTTGGTAGATAAAACAAGTCTCAATTATATTGGAAAAGGAATTATTTGGCTCAAGTTGTTAAGACTTCTAGATTTTAAACTTTAGAATTTACTATATCTTCCTCAGCTACAACATAATGTGTTGTCTCTAACACTAATTTAGTAAAAAGACCACTCCATTTTATTAGCATATGAACAAATGGTAGTAAAAATATGTCTAATAATCAAGTCACTCTAACTATTTGAAAAGATAGAAATTTATTACAAATTGAAAGAGGTTTATCTTTTTTAAGGATTTTTTCTTACCTTAGTCAAAAGGTAATCTTTTTTTTAGTCTTCTATAACATACAATACTTATGTGTATTAATTATTGCAAAAATACATAATGTAAAATAATATTCTAGACTTGTCCAATTTACTCAAGATGATCGAGATATGTCAAGTTTGTAATCAAGTATGAAAATATAGAGATCCGTTCCCTAGTTTAACTTGGAAAGCTCAAAGAAATTTATAGTTTGTTCTCTAAAATTCGAGTGGGTCCTTACTAGTAAATTATATCCACGAATGTTGGAATTTCATGTTGTTCATCGATGATTACATTGAAATGGCTTATTTTTATTTCTCAAAGAAGAAGTATGAAACCTTTCAAAGTCTTAATCAATTTTGGGTTACATGATTACAAATGAAGCTCATTCTCTTATTAAAACCCTTTAAACATGTAATGGTGGAGATTTTGTATTATAACCATTTTAGGTTTACTCCTATCAAAATGGGATTAAGAACAACTTCTTGCTACCAAGTGATCCTTGTTAAATTGATATTGTTAAAAAAGAATATAGAATCATCATGAATATGGTTAGGGTGATGTTTAATTTGCAGTTTTAATATGAGATACTAGAGTCACACAAAATATGACATTTTCGTGAGATATTTTTAATAGTTGCATGGTCTTGCCTATTCATAAAGAAAAACAAAATCTCAATTCTATTAGAAAAGGAGCCATTTGCCTCAAGTTACAAGGACATCAATATTTTTTACTTGATAATATAGATTGTATCTTCCTCAACTACGACATAATCTATTGTCTCTAGTGTTCATTTAATAGCAAGCTCACTTAATTGGAAGATGGACAAGTGGTAGTTAAAAAGAAGTTTGGTAATCAAGTCCTATTCACTAGTTGAGATGATAAAAATATATTAAAAATCAAAAGAATTATTTAATTTCAATGGTTTTTATTACCTTAATTAAGAAAGTAATATTTTTTTAAGTCTTTTATATAATTCAAAAATTAGGTGCATTAATCATGATGACATTTGGGTAGTATAAAAGAATTGTGTTATAGGATTTCCAATTTACCCAAGATAATTGAAAAATGTCAAGCTTGCATTTAGGAAAAATAACATCAAGATCCCTCGCCCTAGTTCAACTTGGTGAGCTCAAAGAAGATCACATGGATCATTCTCTTTGATTTATGTGGGCTCTTATAGACATTTCTACAATTATATTGGGTGGTGTTTTTTTAATATCACGCTTCAATTATTATGATACAATAAATTTGATTTATTTCTTGAAGAAGTCTAAATCTTTGGCCCTTTTAATAAAATTTACATTATTCTTGGAAATGAAGCTCAAATTCCTATTAGTACTCTTTAAACAAAGAATGATTGAGAGTTTTCATAAAAAATAATTGTGAATTAATTTTTTAAATGAAATTAAGTATGATCTCACTTACTAAATTATGCCCCCCCTCTAAAAATAAAAAAAATATATACGTTAAAAATAATAATATTAGAAAATAGAAACACTAATAAGAAACGTGAAAAAAAAATCAGTAATAAGGGGTAAAAAAAAGTACCAGTAAGAAATGAAAAAATGAACTATTATTAAAAATGAAAACACCAATAATTCAACATGATTTTTGAAACTAAAGAAAAGCTAAGTCCAACAAAATACTGAATTTTGAGACGTGATGAAATTTGCAACATAGGAACAAGAAATTCACACAAAGCAAGGTAACGAAGCAGCCCAATGAAGAAGTTAGTTTGGAAAACCTCAAAGACATTAATTTGCAGTATAATGATGAAATTGATACAACATTGGACTTAAAATAAAATTATTTTAAAGAAGATGAAAAATATTAAATTTTGGAGGACAACTCTTCAAATTGAACAAGATGTTATTTCAAAAAAATAAGTGGGGTTTTCCACACAAGTACAAGAAAATGGCTCACTTGACAAACATAAAGCAAAGATTATTGCAAAGTGACATTCAAGAAAAGAACACATACATTGTAAAGAAACTCTCATAGCTACAATGAATTGGACTACTATTCCTTATTTTGTATTCTTGTTAACACTAAATAGATTGAAATTTCATCAAATAGATATGATAAATAGACTCTTGTTATTCAAGGAAAAATATATTTGACTTGACCTAAAAGATATATGACCAAAGGTTAAAACGAAAGCATGAAAGGTTATAAAACTATATGTTTTGAAGCTAAATGTATAACCATGGTATTGCAACAAGATTCCAAGTTTTATAAGGTTGAGCCAATTCTAAAGTCCAATCTGTAATCTTTCACGATTTTGTTTCAGCCAATTCTAATTATAATAACAATCAAGCTTGTTTTAGGCACTAAATGCAAGTCACAGAATATCTCTCAACGAGAATACACAAATCCATCCAATTCCCGTGAGTTTTCCTTTCTCTAATATTGTATTTTGAGTTTATAAAGAGTGTGCAGAATTCTGAAGAACATTCATAGTTTACAGATAACATTCTGCCTAAAACTAACAGCCACATGAGTTGTACATATGTATGATTCCTATGACTTGTATGATGCATCTACTTAAATTTTGTACAACAAACTATACAAAATCAAAGAGTCTCAATAGGTAATAGTTTGGTAAAATTCCAACAATATCCCGATATGCTATTTATTTAGTAGAAATCATGATTTTGGACTGTCGAATTCTAGGATTTCATACTTTTTCATGAATGAATTTAGTCATTTTCTACATATTTTATATTTCTTACCTAAAGTTTTGAACTGTTAGATAAGATTACTTGTAAATTCAATCCTGTTAGCTTTTCAATCGAGGTCGTATACATTGGATCATTCTCCCTTCTGTATTGAAAGAAGTAAATTGAAAGACTAATGCAATGCAATTGAATTGAATTCAGAAACAATTTGATCTAATCGACATGAATTGTAGAGAACTCATGCCAATGCCAACTGTTTTGAAGCGATTTAATAAGGTGGAGTTTTGATGGGGCTTGTAACTGCAATTAAAAACCAATGTAGTAGTGTATATATATATACATATTCACAATCCCGATGCGTATAATACATTAAACTATTTGTAGACTTCTTGATTGTCAACTTTTATGACAGAAATAGTCAAGGTGATTGTACATTTTTCAACCGTCGTAACTCAAAAGGCAACCCCATGCAACAAACCTGCAAGATACCCTTCTATATTAAAACAACACGTAGGCTGTAAAGTAAACCAGATGACGCTTCTAACCGAATGCAAACTTTTAAACAGATCAGGTGACACCAACCTCCCTTTACAGTCCTCTCTTACACGTTATTGTGCTTTCAATAACGCAAAAAAGAAAACCATCACCCAGATAAAGAAAGGGAAACTAAAATGGTAAAGAAAAACAACTCTGTTATCCATCAAACATATCCAATTGCCCTTCTCATCCAGACAATTCTTTCTCCAGTCATGATGATAAATTGAAACTGTTGATGCCAAAAATAAACTAAAGAATCGATCTCTTTCCAAAAACTCATTCATCGGGTGTGAAAACTTTGGTTGGTAAACTTTATGTTGATGAACAAACTAAAGAACCAATTCTTTTCCAAAAACACATGGATTGAATATCATAGAATGTGAAAACTTGATGTTGATTAAGTTTTTGTTGATGAAAAGAAGCTAAGGAATAGAAAATCATGGGGGTGTGAAAACATGATGAAGATGGAAAAAAAACTTAAACTAAGGTTTTTTTTCCAAAAACTCATGGGTTGTGAAAACTTGATGTCTATGATCAATCCTGATAAACTTTTCTCCAAAAACCCAGTGAATTGAATCTCATAGGATGTGAAAACTTCATGTTGATAAACTCTTTTCTTAATGAAAAGAAACTGAAAAACAGAAACACATGAATTGAATGTGAAAATAAAACTAAAGAACAAATTTTTTTTCCAAAACTCATCAATTGAATCACATGGGTTGTGAGAACATGATGTCTACTACCAATCCTTAAAAACTTGTTTCTCAAAAGAGCAATCATACCTGCTGTTGGAGTGCAAAAATGGTGGAAACACAGCCATAAACAGGGTCAGAGAGCCTGGCCTGAGCCTCATAGCAGACAGTAACCACAGCCTCATGGCGCCTATGTGGGGGAATATGCAAGAGCAGCTTAGACACATTACTGGCCCCAAAGACCTTATGAACAGCAGCAAAACGAGCAGCACCCTGATCAGAGCCAAAATAAGGTGCAAAAATGCAACCATTAATGCACTTTCTTCTGAGAAACTTGCAAGCCCCACAAGGGGCACCAGTACTAACACCATCTTCTCTCAGTCTACCATTTCTCCTAGTGCTACTATTGCTGCTGCTGTTTCCTACAATCTCTACCACCTCTCTTTTCTCCACAAGCCTCTGTTCACACATGTTACCACCCCTGTGGTTATTACCAGTCCCACCACTACTGCTGCTGTTTCCATTGTTAGTATCATTAACATTAGCATTGCTAGAATTAAGGTGCTCCAGCTTTGCTGTCAGTAAAATTCCCCCTTCCTCCTTTCTTCCCCAAAGCTCCGCCTGAAGATCAGACCTGAAAAAACACTAGTCAAAACCAGCAGAAGCGGCTCAATCCAAGGCCCAAAATGCCACAACAAAACAAAAAAACCCTAACAATTTGGCTCCTCTTCTTTTCCTCTATTGCCACTCTGCACCATCAACAAAGTTGCAGAAAAACAGCACCTAACAAACAACAACCTCCCCCAAAAACTTAACTTCAGCACTCATTCACTCATTCATACATACATACGTACCAAGTAAAAGATTGCAATCCCAAAACAGATATAAGCAAAATTTGGGTGTCGTGACATTTGAGGAAAGCGAAAGCTAAGTTTGTGTGAAGGGATTTTTAACTGAGTTTAATGGCAAACAGAGAGAGTTTCTGAATATCAATAAAATTAGGGCACACGCAAGGCTCGTGATGGTGACCCTTCCTTCCCCTTCCTCCGCCGCCGGACACGACGGCTTAACTCGCACGCCTTAACTCAACTTTAACTCCACCCCATCCGAGCCTCTTTTTCCCGTGTGAAAAGTGACCGTGGGTTGCATTAGGTCAACCCGGGCCAGCCGTTATGTAATAATCCACACGCGGACTTACAAACGCGCTTCATTTTTGTATTATTATTGGCTAGGCTCTCATTATATTGGGCTACGTCGCACGTGGGGGCTGCCTTGCCACCTTAGCTTTGCCACCCCCACATCTTATGTGTGTTCTTGGCTCATATTTCTTTTGTTCCCTTACATTATCACGAGATTATTGTGATGAGGATTTCTCAAGAAAATAAAAAATAAAGAATTGGGTGATTGTTGAAGGCATGATTCTCCTTGTTTCATGGACTATCAAACTAAAGAGTCAACCATTGGCAGTGCAATTTGACAAGCAAAGAAATGTAACCGAAATAATGGATAAAATTCTATCACCTACTGAATCCTCTTGTCATGTGTATATGTCCACAGGCGTGGACTTGGGAGAGAAAGTACATACACATTGCATATATACATGGCTTGGACATTCCAAGTGTCTTTAGAGGAGGGGCTCTCTTGGATGTGTCCAAAATCTTCCTACTTGGGTTGAAAAATTGGAAAGTGAGTCATGGTTTCTTTTCCCATGCTTAGAAAGACGGTCTCTCAAACTTGAAATGAAAAACAATTACTTGTAACAAATTGTATCCTTTTCTGGTTTTCTCTTTTTGGCAAGCGTGGTTGAGACATGTAGTCCCAAATTTAGATGTGAAGCTAACATAAACTCATGCATAAGCAACAAGTGGCCATTTTTAGTAGATGTACTCCTTAAACCTCCCACATATTTATATGGGGAATGTGAAGTGTGAGGTGGAAATACTTTATTATCCACTTCTTATATGCTTTTCCATTTCCATGTTGAGCCATCTACCTTGTGAACGATGGTTTGAAAGAAATTAAAATGCTAGCCTAAAAAATATGAGTGTTAGTTGCATCGAATAGTTGAGTTTAATTTTTTTATATCAACAACACTCGGAGTAGAAAATTTTACTTCTAGATTGTTTACTAAGCTTTCACGTCTATATTTTGTTATAACATGTTTATTTAGATTTTAAATTTGAGAAAAAAACCATTTTAATTATAGAGATATTGTTAAGCGTGAACATTAATATTATGTTGTCATCTAATATTTTAAATCTAATTTTTAATATGAAAAAATGCATAGCAAAGAAAAATGTATAGAAATTTATTCAAATTAGTTATCAAAATTAAATTATAATTATAATTAATTGATATTGATTAAATAATTTGAAATATAATGAATAATATATTGAGACAGATTAAGATTTTCATGTAGTTTAATACGATATTAATGTAAGATTACTTTGATGTTGTGACGAAAGATAAATGAAATGAAATTTAGAATTGTATTAATCATCAAAATCTTGTGATAAATGGATCATGACTTTTTTGAGAATGAGACTAGATCATTCACAATCTTTTCCATGGATACTTTTCCTTATTTTCGTTCAATCTACAATACATTTTGGGGGGTATGGTATATGATGATGTCAAATTGTGAATGCCTATTTGTAAACCTAGTTAACCCAACTACTAGTCTAAGATCTACAAATTGAATTCAACAACATATCAATAGAGCTCTTCATGAATGCAAATCATAAAAATAAACCAAATATACCATCACATTCACGAAACGCTTGACTCCATTGTCCTCTTATTCAAGATCTTGCATGAATGATATTTTCTCTCATTTATTTAACACATGCACACGATGACATTAAAGGAATGAAATGTGGTTGATCGATGTAAGATGCAAGATAGTGATATGATAGCAAGTAGGAAAGATAGAAATAATCACATAAGATACTCAAAGTCTCATTAGGCTCAAATGATGAAGAGAGATGTTCTTTAATAGAATTCCTAAAAGAATCAAGGGTGGAGATTAAGAGGTTAAACAAGATGAATGACTAAGATAAGAAGGTAGCTGGGAATTAATAAGATTAAGAGATGAAATTAAATGGTAGATAAGAGTTGTTGACTTTTGGTAATACATAAAAAGATGTATTATATATATGTTCGGAGATGTGAGAGGAAAAAGATAATGAATTAATTAAATAAATAAAAGTATCTCTTTTATTAATATTAGAAAGGTAGTATAAATTAGACAATTCAATATATAATTACTTATATAATTATGAGAGAAAAAGGTTGATGATTTAAATAATAGATGAAGAGCCAAAAAATTAATTAAAGAAATAATAAATATCTATTAATTAATAGAAGAATAATGGTAAAATACTTAAATAAACAATAATATGTATTTAATTAAGTGAGGACAATTTATGTGTCTGAGTGTTTATAAAATCTACATATCACTAAATGTGTATACATATGAGAAGGGCACCTTTTGGGGCTTATTATGTATAGAAGAAAGAGAGCTTATATATATTTTTATGATATTCGAGTCTTAAAATTAATTTGATGACATTCAAATAGAGAAACTAGACAATTTTAGATGGCGAAAAGTAGTATAAGATTAATTTTCCACAAGGATTGAAATTTATGTTAAATTTAAATATTTTCTATTGATATTTGATATATGTAAAAATATATAATTTAATTCGGATGATGTCCTTAAATACATGATCTTAAGAACACAATTTGAAAACTTTAGGTATGTCAATAAGTAGTGGATAGATCCCAAGACTAGTGACCTTGAGAATTTGAATTTTTTTAATTTTATATTAAAAGATGTGATCCCCAAAGGCATTATTTGCACATGGTTTTGACCCTATGCAGAGAATAATTTGGATTTTGTTGTTTCTTTCAATAATCATTCCTTTGGTATAGTTAATGTTTATGCTCCCAATGATGTTGTGAAAAGATCTCAACTTTGGTGTTGGATGGCATATAATTTGCCTCCAACCACTTGGGTTGTGTGTGGGGACTTTAATGTGGTTGAGCTGGCTTCTAACAAGGAAGGGATTCTGCCTTTTCGGTGGACAAATCGAGAGTGGGAAGCATGGTACTATATGTACAATAAATTGGGTCTTTTTTATCCCAATGCTATCTGTCGTTGACAAAGTAGGGTTTGGCACACATGGTCTAATTTTAGAGTTGGTTCTGACCGCATATTTAAGAGACTTGATTGTGCTATGATAAATGCACAATATTTTTTCTCCTTTTCTAAATATCAGGAGTTGCCCGTCATTCCTCTGCTAGATGTGACTTTGTTTGACCACTACCCCATCTTTTTTGCCATTACGTGGAAATCTACTGCTCAGCTGGCTATCAAAACTCAAATTTTTCTTAACACGTCAGTGCTGAATCACGCCTCCACCATTACTCATATCCTTTAGGTCTATAATTTAGAGCCTCAACCTCACAATCAAAGAGGTTGAATTCAATGGTGGAAAGATGCCATCACCCGTACTGCCAGATTTCTCAAAATCTACGACCGCCAGTTGGCCATGTACAAAAGAAATTCTTATGAAGCCAACACCAAAGCTCTTCAGAGTGCTTCTGAAGCTCTCACTTTGAATCCATTTGATTATGAGCTTCAAGTTAAGCTTGCTAAATTCTGCCATGAAAAATAGATTGTTGAAAATTATGCTGCTCAGGGAGCGCAAATCAAACCTCGCCTCCACTGGTTGGAGGTTGGCGATCAAGCCTCTAAGGAATTTTTTCAAGCTCTCAGAGCCCGTCATACCAACTTTGGGATCAAAAAGATCAAGCATGGTCACAAAAATCTTTCAGTTCTTCCTGCTATTCTTCAAGCTTTTGTACAACACTATGAAAGAGTGTTTGCTTCACAGGGAAATGCGGTTTCTTAGGATGAGGCTCTTAGAACATGTGTTTTTGTTACTCCAAACTGCATTTTGGTCGAGAAAGGAGCCTTCTATGAGCAACTTTTCACCATCAGTAACCTCAGAGAGGCCATCTTTTCTATGGCAGATGACAATTCCTCTAGGTGTGATGGCTTCCCTTGTGAATTTTATAAACATTTGTGGGATTCTATAGGCCTTGACCCACATAAAGTTTATCTCGAAGCATACCACAGTAAAAATTTTGGGAGCAATTATTAAAAAAAGAAATATTAAATTTATACTTAAAGTTGGCGACCCTGAGGATATCTGCAATTGGAGACCCATCACCTTGCTAAATTTTTTATACAAGATCATTGCCAAGGCTTTAGCTCTCAAAATCAGACATCGCCTTCCTTTGATTGTTCGACCAGAAAAAATTGGCTTCATTAAGTCCAGATATATCCTCAACAATATTATTATTGTCTGGGAAGGGATGGAATGGGCTCATCAGTCCAAGTAGCAAACCGTGTTCCTTAAAATTGAATTTGCTAAGGCTTATGGTCGCATTGAATGGCCTTTCATTCTTGCTATGTTGCAGGCTCTTGGTTTTGGCCCCAATTTTTTGCAATCTATGGAAATTCTTTTTGGTGATGCTTCTGCTTGTATTTCTATCAATGGTGCCCAGTCTGAAGCCTTTGGACTTTTCATGTCTATTTTCCAGGGTTTCCCTCTGGCTCCTATGCTGTATGTTCTTGCTACTGAAGGTTTTGGTCACTTTCTTCCCAACTCTATTTCCTCTAGTTTGCTGCATGAAATCTCTCTAGCTAATTCCTCTACCCAGCTTGTCAATGGTCACTTTGCTGATGATTCCTTTCTCACTCTCACTAAGGATGAGGAAAATTTCTCTAATGCCTTGCAATGCTTGAATATGTTTTGTCTTTCCTCTGGGTCAGCTATTCAATGGCACAAGACTCTCTGCTACAAAAAATATTTTCTTTTGGCTCCTCCTTGGTTGGCTCAGTATGAGTGGAAGTGGGTCCAACATGGGGAATTTTTCTACTTCCTGGGCATTCCCTTTTCTATTCAATACTCTCCTATGGACTTATGGAATGCAGTGCTTGTTAAAATTGAAAATAAGTTGGATTACTAGATCACTAATCCCCTCTCTCTTCTTGGGAAGTTCTAGATTTTCACAAAGGTCTTGGCTAGCACCCATGTTTATTACTCTTCTTGTTGGTCTCCTTCTAAAGCTTCTTAACTCAATTTGGAGCGTCTTCTCAGAGACTTCCTCTGGGCTTCTAGTGCTGACCATCATGGCTTTCACAGAGTGGCCTGGGACTATTGTTGTCTTCCCAGGGAGTCTGAAGGCCTTGGCCTTCTCACCACTCAGAAGCAAGGGCTCTCTCTTTATACGAATTGGATCATTCGTACTCTCACAAGCGATGAAGTTTGGAAAATCTTGGTTAGGCATTGTATTTCTTCAGGGTATCCTGTTTGGTGCAGGTCAAAAATTCTCCTACATCAAATTTTTGCGTAATGCATGTTATATATTTTGTTGATTCCATATTGAATTTTGACCATTGAGCCTAGTGGTTCAAAGTTCAAATTTCAATTCACGCTTTGTCCATGTTACTTAAGTGATCGTCGTCCTTTGTTTGTCGAAGAAGATGAGTCTTGAATACAATGTATTTTGTCAATTGTATATTTAATTTTTAATCTTGAACTTTCATTTCGTGGTTCAAAGTTCAATATTGAATTCACACTTCACCCAATAGCTTTGTGTTTTATGTCCTACTTGCTTGGTGTCATGTATTTTTCGTAATCGTGAATTTTGAACTTGTCTTTTTCTGTTCAAAGTTCAAATATTTTTGTGTATCATACATGTGAACTATTTCAGCTGTGAAGTGTGAAACATTTTTTGAGGCATTATGAACTATGAAATTTGAACTCATCTTTTATGGTTCAAAGTTCAATTTTCAAATTGCAATAATTGATAGTTCCAAGCGACTCGTGCCAAATCTCCCCATATCTGCAAGAAATGTTTGATAAGACAGTTGGAGTGATGCCATGCATCTTAAGCGCAAGTGAAGCAGATTTGAAGCACAATGATTAGACATCTGCATCAAAAGTGGCATGGAATGATTAATCTTTGTTAGGCGCTCATAATTACAAATTAAGGTGAATGAAGCGAGTGGGTATGAAATTTGTTTCTTCAACTATTTTATTTCTGAAATAAATCAATTGGAAGCAATAACTAGAGAAGGAGAGAAACAAAGGTAATTGCAAGAGCTAGGAGCCAAATAACAGTGAGTTCACTGAAAACTCCTTAGTATTTTGCTTCACATATTAAGATAATTTGTTCAGGAGGAAAGAGTTTGGGTCTTTTTCATGTTGCAGTTGCTTCATTTATCTTTTGAGATTAGCTCCTTTCAATCTTAATATGTTAAACCTAAAGGCGAAGTTTGTAAAGGAGAATAAATTTTCTCCCATTAGTAGTTTCCTCCCTGATATGCGAGATACAACCCTAGTAGATGAAGACATAGGGGAAATTCTTTGTCGGTTGATAAATGTAGAAGCAGGTTCTATGGCTGCTCGAATTACAGTAAGCGAATTCTTAGAAGCCGCTAGTTTTCCTAAGGTGACTCTATGCCTAGAATTGGTAATAGAATATAGAAATAGGTATGACAGATAAAATAGACCTGTATTGCACCTCTTCCAATGAAGTAAATTAGTGGCTATAAATAGACAAATAGTCATGGCGGCATCATAAATTCTTCCAGCAGATGTTTATGGTGATTAGAGCGTGAAAAAGGTGTAGGTGGAATTCAATTAGAATAGTAAGGACTACAACAATAACATTTCTAGAGATTGGTTATTAAAACCTGAGAAAGGAGGTTCTCATTTTCCTAGGCCTATAAAGAAAGACCATCTAGTCAGAGAGATCTGAGATTTGCTTGTAATGTTAAATAGGGTAAAAGGTAACCCTAATGAAGCTTTCTGGGAAGATTGGATGTATGTCTTCATCCAAGATATCTTAAGATAAGGGAAGTATGTGGATTGGGTTTAAATAATTGTTGAACAGCTTCATGAAGATTTATCCCAATCAGCAGAAAAGTCAAATTTCTATATCTCCTCATATCTGTTTTACACCCTTGTGATCTGTAAAGATTAGGATGTTTTTCCAAATGAGCCATAGGAATAAAATATGATGATCTATGAATATCACCCCTCGCTCCATAAGAAGAGGAACCCCATGCATTTTTCAAGAGTTCAAGATGTTTTCTTCTCTCGGCTGGTTTTTGAATTGAGAGGAAAGGTTAATTTCAGATTCTCTGAAGAATCCATGGAACTGATCAAGATTTATGGCAGCTACTATATTCAATTTCCAAATTTCAGTTACATTAGAGTTGGAGGCTTTAGTGGAGAACCAATGAAATTACCCAGATACTGCCTTGACAAATATGTGTTGCTAGAAGTTTGTAGACAGTTGCTTCAGGTAGAAAGGAAGTACAAGCTTAAGAGAACTACTGGTTCCCTATTTCCAATTGAGAAAGGTCATTACCAGTTTAGATTGTTGCATATTACATCTGCCTTGGATGCAGAATTAGGAGTAATGAGTCTCCATTTTTATAAAAATAGAATCTACTTTGACAGTAAGCATTTTGTGGGGAGCCATTTTAAAGTTGATGCTACTTTTTTTAATCAGCCAGAGCTGGGAGATTACTATGATGACTTTTTCAGTGAAATTGAGGTATTAAGAAGACTGCATTCCAGGTTTAGCTTAAGATAAATCCTTTCTATTCATTTGTATTTTAGTATTAAAGTCAAGGATATTGAAGATGAAGAGGATGTCTTACAATCTAATTATATTGAGCTAGATGAAGACATAGTCATTAGAAAAATAGACTGGACGAAGAGTGAGGAGGAATATTTAAATTCTTTCACTCAAGAATTTTTTGATAGGACAAAGAAGTGGCTTAATGGAAAAAATAAGAAAAAGAAGCAAGAAGCAACTGGGTCAAAAACTAGAAAAAGCCCAAGAATTTCAAAAACTCAGTCCTCACCCACACTTACTAATAAAGTTGATAAATTGCTTTCTGTAGGTGATACAGAGTCCGAGGTAGTTGTTCCCCCAAAAGATCAGGTAGCAACTCTTGACAAGCCTGTAAGAGTCACAAGGGCACAAAGCAAAAGGAAAGAAGAGTCTAGTAAAGCTATTTATATCAACCTTGATCGAGAAACTCAAGAGGGTAGTACAGGAGCTCAGGAAAAACTCAAAATGGAAAGTACTCCAATAAACACCCTTGAAACAAAAGGACAAAAAGAACCTACAATTCAAAAGGATTTAATAAAACTAAATAGTGTAAACACCCAGTCTTCGGTAGGTACTTCCTCCCCGAAATCTCCAAATTGGCTGGAAGTGTCAGTAATTAAGAAAAGGAGCATCATCCCTATGTCATCCCCTATTGGAGACCTAGTAATAAAATATCTAGGAAGAACGCCCATAACTAAAAATCCAAAGATAGAGGCTATGCTAGATATGGATCCACAAACTGGCCATTGGGTTGTGGAGCTTTTTAAACCAAATTCTGACAAGAAAAAATAAGAGGTAATTGAACAAGATCTTACTATAGAGAAAATAGATCTAGGCCTAGCCACAAGGGTTGTTGATTTGAAAATCATGAATTTGGCCAACAAAAAGATAAACCACAGAGTGTGGAAAGACGTAGAGGACAAAGAAAATTTGAAATAAGCGCTCAGTGAAATGACAAAATATATTCAATAGTTGCAAATCCCTATTCCTCATACTCTATCTATTTTCTCAATTAATCTAGATGTTAAGTCGTCGGAGAACCAAAATTTCCTTAATCAAGTCCATAAAGAAAGATTAGTATCTAGGAATTTCTTCAGTTGGATGAAGAAAGGCATCAAGGAGATCACTGAGTTTTCTCATAACTTTGAAGATTTATCCAAAAGGTCTGATAGTCTGATCACAGTTGTAGAGGGAAAGGTTGAAACATGGAAAAAAGAAAGGAACTGGCTGGAAACCGAAATAGTAAACATAGAAGAAGTTTATACATGTGGCATAGACAAGTTCCTTGCAGAAAAGGCAATGCCTGGTGTGGAAAAGAATTCATTATTCATGACTAAAGCCAATATGGAGTGGAAAAAATTCACTTTATGAACAGGTCATTGAAGAATCCACTCAGGTTATTCAAACACTGAGTTGTGTTAAAGAAGTCATGAAAACCCAGATTGATTGTTTGAGCAATCTAGTTGGGCATGGAACAGAAACAAAAGATGATATGGCTAAAATGCTATCTTCTTTCGAAAAGAAGGTAGAAGATTTGACAGTAGCGAAAGAAATAGAAGTATACGACATTAAAATAATCGCTCATGTGGAATCGTTCATGGTTGTTAGCTATGAGAGGATGAAGTCTCTCATAGACAAGCTCGAATTGATGCAAAATTGTAAAGATATCTGGGAATAGAGGTTCGAGACAGTTACTACACCAAAATAAAAGATGCTGGCAAAATTTGTGACATATTTTAAGGAATGGAATGCTTGAAAAGATGCTACCAAGACCCTGAATGATGATGTAGTTAAAAAGAATCAATCAGTTAATTAGTTTTAGTTGAAAATTCTATCTTCATAGTTTAATTTTAGTTAAGCTATTTCTGTGGATAAGTTGGTTACTAAAAATGGATAGCCCTGTGTGTCTTTATATATTATTTTTGATGACCGTTTGAGGGTCGGTTCTCTGGTTTTGAAAAACATTACTATACTATTTTATTTTCTGGAAATTTCTATATTTTTATACTGTGAAAACTTTGATATACATATATAATATCAGTTGGTTTATAGAAGATTACAGTGTTTATCTTCAATTAGTTGGTTGATGAATGTACGACTTTAATTTCAGTTGGAATTGAATGTTATACTGCTTTAATCTGTGTGTGTATTTCCCTAAGATTTCATTAGTTATCTTTCAAATCATGACACAAGATTGAATCGATCTCTGCAAAATTATCTTGTTAGATGAGAGTTAGTCGACTATGATATTTGAATCTTTTCTAAAAAGCATTTTATTATAGGTTTATGATAAAATGTTTTTAGGATTTTTATGCTTTCTGGTTAAAAGTATTTTCTATTTGATTCTTTTATAATAAAGGTTGTAAAGATAAATCTTTATAGAAGGTAGCTGCTCCTTAAAAGCAGAGAGTTTAGTCATGAGAGACTAACTCAACTGTCAATGATAATTTTCTTTCTAAATTTGGGTTTAAGATTCATTTCATTCATTTATTGCAAGAGAAGGAAGATCTATTCACTAATAGATTTTTGGCGACTCTGCTGGGGAGTACGTTGTCAAGAAGACCAGTATGCAGTTTTGTTTCTGTAAAAGAATAAGTCATGCTATTTCCTATTGATGTAATACCCAACCAAGAAGAAATTCCTCCAGTCCTACAACCTGACCTACATTTTCTAGATACTCAGGAGGATATCATAGCTGATCTTAACGCTTTGGCATGGAGGTCAAGAATAATTAATCAATAATATCAATAGGTCTGGCTAGTTATAGAGGAAGAAGAAGAAATTAGGGAGTGGCTAAGGGGACTTCCTATAGATGAAGAGGCTGCTATGGTTGATAGGGAAGCTCAAGGCCCTTAAATCCTAAACACTGGATTCGCGTCCTTACACCAGATCCCAAAGAAGGGAGGGTATTTTTTATAGATTTTATCAAGAGTTACAGAACCTTCATTTTCCAACTATTTATACTCCTAAAAAGAAAGAAAAGAGTAGACCATCCTCTCCACCTAAATTTTCTCCTGGTGCATCTTCACATTCCCATAATTGGCAGGACTTAACATTACTTGGAATCCAAGCCCCACCTATTTTAACAATTTTTCCAAACTCAGTAATGGCACAACCTTGGGGGGCGGCAGTTGTTCCTTTGAATGTAGGAGGAAATCATCCCTTACCAAGTGGGCTAGAGACATCTTACCTAATTTTTATGGTAATGGAAAGGTCTCAATAGATGATCACTTGAATGCTTTTAACACTGCTCGTTGAGTTTTGGCTGTCCAATATGAGGATGTGGCAGTCAGGTTATTTGTGCAAACCCTCATTGAGTCAGCTGCTGATTGGTTCTACCATCTACCAAATGGTCATGTTACTGATTGGAATTCTATGAAAATATCCTTTGAGTCACATTTCAAATCTATCGAAGATGAACATTCACTCCTACTCCAATTATCCCAACTAAAAAAGGATATGCATGAACCGATGAGATAATTTGTATCAAAATTAAACAAGATTCTCTATCAAATATCTAATGCCAAGAGACCTAATGATGAGAACCAAAAGGGTTTATTTTTCAATTCCATGCCACCTGACATAAGTTTTCAGTTAAGACAAGATAGAGTTGTAGATTTAGCTGTAATCCAACGCTTGGCGGTAGAACTTGAGGATGATTTGATAACAATAGGAAAATGGAAACAAGAAGTGCAAACATCATCCAATCAAGCATATACCTTTGGTTCTACAGACCCAGTGGTGCAAAGATTGATTAGTGATATTATAACCATTAAAAGGAAATTACCTAAGACAATGCCCGCTCCATATTAGGATGTTTCTCGTAGATACCCAAACCAGGGAATGAGAAATTATAGGAAATAATTTAATGCTTTAGCAAACCAACAAAGGCTTCAAGTTGAGCCTCCTCTTGCTAGAAGTAACATGTGCATCTTTCATTTGACTAATGAACATGATGGGGACACATGCCCTAAAATGGTGTGGTATAAACAGATGGAAGCCAACAAAGAGACCATCCAAGAGATCCCTGCTAATGAAGAGAACTTTGGAGGACCTGGCGACTCCATAAATTACTACCTGGAGTATAAATTTGATTCAGACCATGGTGGTGATATTATATTCACTCTGGAGGATCCTTCTTGTTTAGTGCTTACCAGAGGTCAGCAAGTTGGCAAAGTTAATAATCTCTTTTCATTCCCATCTCAGAACAAGAAAGATAAAGAGTAGATGAATCAAGTTGGAAGAAACTCAAAGACAGAAGGAAATGCAACACTGGAGGTAAATATTCTTAAAAAGTCAGACCCTGAATCTACCTTCAATTTTATTGATTTTTGTAAGTCTTCTAAAATCCAGATTTCTCCCGCTGAGTATTTGAGGTTAAATCGTAGTGAGCCAAATAGATTAGTAGATTATGCGAAAGGTTCACCATCCGGAGTTAAAACTAGTCAAAAAAATGTTGTATCTTCTCATGAGACTCCTTTGGATCCTAAAATAGTTCCATCCAAAATCAAAGAACATATCATTAACCTGGGATCCTCAGAGCCTTCTCATGTAATAAGAAAGCCAAAACCTTTTTATGTATCACTTTTTATTCATGGTCACAAGCTCAGCAACTATATTATAGACTTAGGGGCTTAAGACAATATCATGCCTTCTTCTGTAGAAAAAGCCCTAGATTTTCCTTTAACAAAGACTTTTGGTAAATGTTATTCAATGGATTCTAAAAAAGTTCCCTTACTTGGTCAAATTAAGGATGCACAGGTTTCATTAGCTGCTTTCCCAAACAAGAGGTTGAAATTGACCATCCTAGTCACTGACATACCTGCCAATTATGACATGTTATTAAGAAGAACCTTTTGTAGAGAATTAGGTGGTGAAATCAAGTTGGATTGGTCACAACCAATTTTCCCCATTAGCAACCAAAAGGTTATTTTGCAGCCTAAAACTAAATCAAAATACATTGTGTTTCCTTCCGAAGACCCTAGGTCTCAGATTTTATATCAAGAGGCTGATTTTGCTAATTACGTAATTTTACTTGAAGCTGATATTGCAGATCTAAATTCCTCAAATGATGAAGGGTTATGGACACTCAAATTTGATGGAATCTATTCCTCTTTTGGTTCTGGTGCAAAGGTGATTTTGATATCTCCATTTGAAGAAAAAATGCCTTTTTCTTTTAAGCTGGAGTTTAAGAATACTAATAACATAGCCGAGTATGAAGCATTACTACTTGGAATTCAAGAACAAAAAGGGAAAGGTATTAAGATATTGAAAGCAAAAGGTGACATAGATTTGATCATGAAGCAGGTAAGAGGGATGTATGCAGCGATAAATGAAATGATGAAACACTATCGAAATAGATTCTAGGATGAAATTGAAGGGTTTGAAGCATTTTCAATTGAAGCAGTACCCAAGGAATTGAATTCTAGAGAAGATGTTTTGGCGGGTTCTGCAATACTATTAATTCCTCATCCCGACTTTGATAATGATCACTACACCATAGAGCTTGATCATCATCCCAGCGTACTTGATAATGCAAATTCTTGGCAAGTTTTCAGTGATGATGCTCACATGTTGACATTCCTGCAAGGTATTGAGAAATTCTCTACAGTGTTCTTTGAGGGATCAGATTTCAAATGTCAAGAATTTTGTATCGACGAGGAAGTCAACCAAAAAGAAGATATTATTCAATTGAAAGGAAGTCATTTTCCTAAGGGCCTTGTGATGATGGAGATTTCAATTGTAGTGATTGCTTTATTGGTCAAGTCAATGAAACCAACGACAAACAATCCAACAATTTTGAAAGAATAAATATCAGGAGTAATGAATATCCTAGATTTGTGAATTTGGGCACATGTTGCATTCGTGAGGAGAAAACCATATTCACAAAATTGTTAAAGGATTTCAAGGATGTATTCACTTGGTCATATGAAGACTTAAAGGATTTTAGGAAATGACAATTTCAACATCATATTCCCCTGAAACATAGAGCCAAACCATTTAGGCAAAAGTTGAGAAATTACAATCCTAGAGTAGAAGATGTCATTTTTAGAGAGGTGGCTATGATTTTTAAAGCTAGAATAATTTACTCAATCCATCATTCTACTTGGGTGGCTAACATAGTGCATGTTCACAAGAAAAATCAAGAGATTTGAATCTGTGTTGATTTTAGAAATCGAAATCAATCTAGCCTGAAAGATAATTTTGCCTTGCCTAACATGGATCACATTTTGCAAATGGTAGATGGGTCTGAGATGATGTCTATGCTGGACGTATTATCCAGATACAACCATATCAGTGTGGCTCCTGATGACCAGCATAAAACATCGTTCACCACTGCTTAGGGCACGTTCGCATATAGTCAAATGCCTTTTGGCCTGATTAATGCAGGTGCCACTTTTCAACGGGCCATGAATTCCTTTTTTGATCACTTAATAAATAAAGTAATTTTGGTGTATCTCGATGATATGACTGTGTTCTCCTGAAAAATAAAGAAACATATAAAATATTTGAGGCTTACCCTTCATAATTGTACAGGGACCAAGGAATATCACTTAATCCAAAAAATTATATCTTTTGTGTAACTAAAGGGAAATTTCTAGGTCATATAATGTCAAAGGAAGGAATTAAAATTTACCCAGAGAGAGTATGAGCAATCCAATATTTATGTTTTCCTTCCGACAGAAATGGGATATGGTCTTTCTTTGGACAGATCAATTTCCTGAGGAGATTCATGCTAGAATTCTCAAATACGACCAGACCCCTGGTAGGTTTATTGAGTGAGAAAAAAACATTCAGATGGAATGATGAAGCCAAAAATTCTTTTGATGAAATTAAAAATACAATTGCTCATGCTCCAATTCTTGCTCAACCCAATTTTAAGAAAGATTTTGTGATACATTGTTATGCTTCTGAGCACACCATGTCTGGTGTTCTATTGCAAAATAATGAGGCTGGTGAAGATGTTCCCATTTATTTTATGAGTATACCATTAAAGAAACACTAATTGAATTACTCTCCTATATAAAAGAAGGCATTTGCAGTGGTAAAATCCGTTAACAAATTCTGGTCCTATATCCTTCATTCTCATTCTATGGTTTATGTTCTGAATATTGTTGTTAAGAGCATTCTAACTCAATAGGAGGTGTCCATGAATAATAGAGAAACTTGGGTAGCAAAGGTACAAGAGTTTTATTTGGAAATCAAACCTACCAAATTGGTGAGAGGTCAAGGACTCGTAAATTGATTGCAGAAAATGATGTAAAATCTAGTGGTGAGATTCCTTTGTCTTTGTTTACAAGGTTGAAAGATGCATGTTTCTGGAACATAGCTTATTATCTAACATATGGAGAGTGTCCCAATAAAATAACAATAAAGGATTAGAGGAATTTAAAACTCAAAGCAGCCAAATATGTTATAGTTGATGATATCTTATATAAAGGAGGCCTAGATGGGACGTTTCTCAGGTGTGTAGATGAGGATCAACAAAAGAAGTTGCTTCAATCTTTCCATAACGAGGCTTGTGGTGGGTATTTTTCATCTACAATAATAATGTTCAAGATATTAAGGAACTGCTATTATTGTCCCAGGATGTTCAAAGATGCGTATAAATGGGTGGTGCAATGTGAAAAATGTAAGTTATTTTCTAAAAAACCACATTTAACAGCTTTGCCATTAAGACCTTTGGTCATAGAAGAACTATTCAAGTAGTGGGGCCTATATTCTATAGACCCAATACATCCTCCATCAAGTGTTGGCCATACCCATATTTTGAGAGCTACATATTACTTCACAAAGTGGGAAGAAGCTATCCTTGTGAGGAAAACTACTTCAAAGGTGGTATGTTCATTTCTGAAAGAAAACATTTTGGTAAGATTTGGGATTCCCACAAAGATAGTAGCAGATAATGCACAAAATTTGTCTTCTCATGAGATGTAGTTATTTTTTTATGACAATGCGATTCAGCTGTCACACTCTTCTGACTATTTTCCCCAAGGTAATGGGCACGCATAATTTACCAACAAAAATTTAATTACCATAATGAAAAATCTTGTTAATGACAATGCCAGAGATTGGCACAAAAGACTGTATGAAGCTCTGTGGGCTGATCGCATGTCACCAAAGAGAGCCATATGAATAACTCCTTTTGAATTAGTATATGGCGTGTAAGCTCAACTTTCTCTCCCCTTGGAGCTGGCAGCAACTAAATTACAAAAGGTAATTGAAGATCAGCAATTCCATGGTTCTTTAGAAAAGAGGATCATGTATTTTCAAGAAAAATTGAGGGGGAACAAGAAAATATTTTTGATCATATTACCAGTCACCAAGATAGGAAAAAAAAAATCTTTAACTGAAAATCCTAGCCTCAAAAATTCATGGAAGGAGACAAGGTTTTATTTTGGGACAAGAGACGGGAACCTCGTGGTGCACATGACAAATTTGAATCATTGTGGAAGGGCCCCTTTGAGATCACCTAGGAACTTGGACCTAATTCTTTCAAATTAAGGTATGTCAATGGAACTGAAATGCCTTTTTCCTTCAATGGGAAAGATCTCAAACTTTATGAATTGTAAGCGATAAGTTTTTTCTATGTACATAAGTTTTGTTGTGTTGTAGGCTTTAGTGTGTGCTTCTTATTCGGTCTAGTTTAGTGTGAAACCAAAGATTTTGAGTTCATTATTTAGTCCCTCATGGTCCTAATCCCCATTTGGAGCCCCCTGTTGTAGGTCAAAAATTCTCCTATGTCAAATTTTTGAGTAATGCATGTTATGTATTTTATTGATTGCATATTGAATTTTGAACCTTGAACCTAGCAGTTCAAAGTTCAAAGTTCAATTCACACTTTGTCCATGTTACTTAAGTGGTTGTTGTCCTTGCTTTGTTGAAGAAGATGAGTCTTGAATATGGTGTATTTTTTCAATTCTATATTGAATTTTGAATCTTGAACTTTTATTTCGTGGTTCAAAGTTCAATATTGAATTCACACTTCACCCAGAAGCTTCATTTTTTACACCCTACTTGCCTTGTGTCATGTGTTTTCATAATCGTGAATTTTGAACTTGTCTTTTTAATTTCAAAGTTCAAATATTTTTGTACATCATGCATGCGAACCATTTTAGCTATGAAGTGCGTAACATTTTTTGAGGAATTATGAACTACATGAACATTGAACCCATCTTTTATGGTTCAAAGTTTAGTTTTCAAAATGCAATAATTGACAGTTCCAAGTGACTCATGCCAAATCTTCCCATATCCACAAGAAATGTTTGATAAGACAGTTGGAGTGAGGCCATGTCATCTTAAGCACAAGTGAAGAAGATTTGAAGCATGGTGATTAGACTGCATTAAAAGTGGCATAGAATGATTAATCTTTGTCAAGCGTTCATGATTACAAATTAAGGCGAATGAAGCGAGTGGGTAATAATTTTATTTCCTCATCTATTTTCTTTCTAAAAGAAATCAATTCAAAGCAGTAATTGGAGAAGGAGAGCAGCGAAGGTAATTGCAAAAGCTAGGAGCCGAATAACGGTGAGTTCGCAGAAAACTCCTTAGTATTTTTCTTCACATATTAAGATAATTTGTTCATGAGGAAAGAGTTTGGGTCTTTTTCATGTTGTAATTGCTTCATTTATCTTTTGAGATTATCTCCTTTCAGTCTTAATAGGTTAAACCCAAAGGTGAAGTTTGTAAAGGAGAATAAATTTTCTCCCATTAGTAGTTTCCTCCCTGATATGCGAGATACAACCCTAGTAGATGAAGACAGGGGAAATTATTCGCCGGTTGAGAAATGCAGAAGCAGGTTCCATGGCTGCTCAAATTGCAGAAAGCGGATTGTTAGAAGTTGCTGGTTTTCCGTAGGTGACTCTGTGCCCAAAATTGGTAATAGAATGCAAAAATAGGTATGAAAAATAAAATAGGTGTATTCGCACCACTTCCAATGAAATATTAGTGGCTATAAAATGATAAATAGTCATGGTGGCATTGTGAATTCCTCCAGAAGATGTTTATGGTGAGTGGAGCATGAAAAATTCTCAATCGGAATTCAATCAGAATAGTAAGGACTACATAATTAACATTGCTAGAGATTGGTTATTAAAACCTGAGAAAGGAGATTCCCGTTTTCCTAGGCCTATAAAGAAAGACCATCTGGTTAGAGAGGTCTGAGATTTGGTTGTAATGTTAAATAGGGTAAAAGGTAATCCTAATGACACTCTCTCAGAATATTGGATGTATGTCTTCATCCAAGCTATCTTAAGTGAAGGGAAGTATGTGGATTGGGCTGAAATAATTGTTGAACAGCTTCATGAAGATTTATCCCAATCAGCAAAAAAGTCAAGTTTCTATATGTCCTCATATCTCTTTTACACCCTTTCCATATGCAAAGATTGAGATGGTTTTCCAAATGAGCCATGGGAAGAAAATATGATGATCTATGAATATCACCCCTTGCTCAAGAAGAAGAGGAAACCCATGCATTTTCAAAGAGTTCAATATGTTTTCTTCTCTCGGTTGGTTTTTGAATTGAGAGGAAAGGTTAATTTCAGATTCTCTGAAGAATCCATGGAACTGATCAAGATTTATGGTAGCTACTATATTCAATTTCCAACTTTCAGTTACCTTAGAGTTGGAGGCTTTAGTGGAGAACCCCTGAAATTACCCAGATACTGTCTTGACAAATATGTGTTGCTAGAAGTTTGTAGATAGTTGCTTCAGGTAGAAAGGAAGTACAAGCTTAAGAGAAATACTGGTTCCCTGTTTCCAATTGAGCTAGGTCATTACCAGTTCAGATTGTTGCATAGTACATCTGCCTTGGATTCAGAATTAGGAATAATGAGTCTCCAGTTTTATCAAAACAGATGCTACTTTGACAATAAGCATTTTTTGGGGAGCCATTTTAGAGTTGATACTACTTTTTTTCATCAGCCAGAGCTGAAATATTACTAGGATGACTATGTCAGTGAACTAGAGGTATTAAGAAGACTGCACTCTAGTTTTAGCTTAAGACAAATCCTTTCCCTTCATTTGTCTTTTAATATTAAAGGCTAGTATATTGAAGATGAAGAGGATGTGTTAGAATTTGATTATATTGAGCTAGATGAAGAGACAGTCATTAGAAAAATAGACAAGATGAAGAGTGAGGAGGAATATTTAAATTCTTTGACTCAAGAAGTTTTTGAAAGGACAAAGAAGTGGCTTAAAGGAAAAAATAAGAAAAAGAAGCAAGAAGCAACTGGGTCAAAAACCAAAAAAAGCCCAAGAATTTCAAAAACTCATTCCTCACCCACACTTACTAATAAAGTTGAAAATTTTCTTTCTGAAGGTGATACAGAGTTCGAGGCAGTTGCTCCCCCAAAAGATCAGGTAGCAACTCTTGACAAACCTGTAAGAGTCACAAGGGCACGAAGCAAAAGGAAAGAAGAGTCTAGTAAAGTTGTTTATATCGACCTTGATCCACAAACTCAAGAGGGCAGCATAGGATCTCAGGAAAAACTCAAAATGGATAGTACTCCAGTAAACACCCCTGAAAAAAAAGGACAGAAAGAACCTACATGTCAACAGGATTTGACAGTGCTAAATAGTGTAAACACCCAGTCTCCGACATGTACTTCCACCCTGAAATCTCCAAATTGGCGGGAGCTCTCAGTAAGTAAGAAAAGGAGCATCATCCCCATGTCAGCCCCTATTGGCGACCTAGTAAGAAAATATCTGGGAAGAATTCCCAGAACTAAAAAGCCAAAGACAGAGGCTATGCTAGTTGTGGATCCACAAACTGGTCATTGCATTGCGGAGATTTTTAAACCAAATTATGACAAGATAAAAGAAGAGGTAACTAAACAAGATTTTACTATAGATAAAATAGATCTAGGCCTAGCCACAAGGGTTTCCGATTTGAAAATCTTGAATTCGGCCAACAAAAAGATAAACCAAAGAGTGTAGAAAGACGCAGAGGACAAAGCAAAATTGAAACAAGCGCTCAGTGGAATAAAGAAAGATCGGTACCTATGAATTTCTTCAGTTGGATGAATAAATTCATCAAGGAGATTACTGATTTTTCTCATAACTTTGAATATTTATCCACCAGGTCTGACAATCTGATCATAGCTATAGAGGGAAAGATTGAAACATGGAAAAAAGAAAGGGACTTCCTGGAAACCAAAATAGTAAACATAGAAGTTTATACATATGGCATAGACAAGTTGCTTGCAGAAAAGGAAGTGCCTGGTGTGGAAATAATTCATTGTTTATGACTAAAGAAAATATGGATTGGAAAAGATCGCTTTGTGAATAGGTCATTGAAGAATCCACTCAAGTTATTCAAACACTAAGTTGTGTTAAAGAAGTCATGAACACCTAGATTGATTGTTTGAGAAAGCTAGTTGAGAATGAAACATAAATAGAAGCTGATATGGCTAAAATGCTAGCTTCTTTTGAAAAGAAGATGGAAGTTTGATTGCATAAAAATAAATAGAAGTAAAAGACATTACAATGATCGCCTAGGTGGAATTGTTCATGGTTGTTGGATATGAGAGGATGAATTTTCTCGTATACAAGCTCAAACTGATGCAAAATGTAAAGATATCTGGGAATAGAGGTTCGAGACAGTTTCTACGCCAAAATAGGAGATGCTGGTGAAATTTGCGATAGTTTTTAAGGAATGGAATGCTTCACAAGATGCCACCAAGACCCCAGATGATGATGCAATTAAAAAGAATCAGTCAGTTAATTAGTTTTGGTTGAAAACTCTATCTTCATCGTTTAATTTTAGTTAAGTTATTTTTGTGGATGAGTTGGCTACCAAAATTGGATAGCCCTGCATGGATTTATATACTATTTTGGATGACCGTTTAAGGGTTGGTTCTCTGGTTCTAAAAAACATTACTGTACTGTTTTATTTTCTAGAAATTTCTCTACTTTTATACTGTGGAAACTTTGATATACATATATAATATTAGTTGGTTTATAGCATATTACAGTGTTTATCTTCAATCAGTTGGTTGATGAATGTATGAATTTAATTTCAGTCGGAATTAAATGTTATACTGCTTTAATCTGTGTGTGTATTTCCCTCATTTTTCATGAGTTATCTTTCAAATCATGACACAAGATTGAATCGAACTATGAAAAACTTATCTTGTTAGATTAGAGTCAGTCAATTCTGATATTTGAATCTTTTCTAAAAAGCATTTTATTATAGGTTTATGATAAAATGTTATCCTTTTTATGCTTTCCGGTTAAAAGTATTTTCTGTTTGATTCTTTTATAATAAATGTTGTAAAAATAAATCTTTATAGAAGGTAGCTGCTCCTTCAAAGAAGAGAGTTTAGTCATGAGAGACTAACTCAAATATCAGTGGTAATTTTCTTTCTAAAATTTGGGTTTAAGATTCATTTCATTCATTTATTGCAAGAGAAGGAAGATTTGTTCTCTAACTCTATTCACTGTCAGCTTGGAAGGGGAATGGTTATGAAACCCTTCCTATTATGCAAAAGCCTGTTCATATCCAGGGCACCTTTGTTGTTAAGAGCATTTGGAAGGCCTAGGAAGCTGTCAAGCCTTGGCTTCACTGGGATGGTGATGGATTTCGTGATGGGATTTCTTTGAATCAACAAAACCTTTGGTGGTCCCCTCTCTTTGCAATTTAGGGTGTCTTTCTTGCTAAGACTCAAGGTGCTAGTGCTCTGCATTTTTTCAAATGTGGCATTAAGACCCCTAAGGACCTCTTCTATAGGGAATCTATGAGTCTCCATTCTTGGGAAGACATACAGGTTTAGTTATGTCTTTCTCGTCCAGATCATCAGAATTTTGACCTATTGGTCTTTGCCATTCCTGATCATTTATTGCA
The DNA here is from genome assembly GCA_018584345.1 of Thuja plicata. Taxonomy (NCBI): domain Eukaryota; kingdom Viridiplantae; phylum Streptophyta; class Pinopsida; order Cupressales; family Cupressaceae; genus Thuja; species Thuja plicata. The sequence goes on from MU227804.1 coordinate 2,584,937, forward strand.
TAAGTTGGTTATTCAGTCTACTCGACTTTGGTTGAAAGACTGGAAGTGGTAGCTTGCCACACCCTTCAGTGGCTACAAGCCCAAGATGGGATATCGGTGGTTAACTCCTCATCTCCCTTGGTTGACACGCTCAACCAGAGATGACATTTGATTTCTTCACATTAACACTGGAGGTCTCGCTTCAAGACCATATGGTCTGCTAATATAGAACCCAAAATTGCTCTCTTTTCTTGGTGTTTTTTGCTTCAAGGGATTCCTCTGGGGCCTCAACTCAGGCACCTGGGTGTGCCTGATCCTTGGTGTTCCTTTTGTAGGAATCTAAAGTCTTTTTTTCACATTTTTAGTTCTGTAGGAGAGCTCAACAGTATTGGCACTAGATTCATGATTTTTTAATCCTTTCCATCTCGAGTCCTTTTCCTGGCACATGATTTTGTTGGGAGACACCCCAAGGCTTCCTTCCAAGTTTACCCAGATTTGGCATACTTTCAGGATGGAGATTTTGTTTACCTTATGGAAGGATAAGAATGTTGTTCTTTTCACTCACAACTTTCTTGATATAAATGTTGCTTTGTACACTAAAGCATGTATATGTAATAATGTAATGATGCAGTATCAAGTGCAAGCCAACAAGGTGGCGTTGGAGGTGGCACACCTTTAGGAGCTTCTCAATCATTAGGGAATGCTCCTTGTATGGTTACCAGAGTTCCTCGTTACTCTGCTTTTGTTGACCACACTCTACCCTAGAGTTGTCATCGGGGTCACAGCTCTTTTGCCCACCGCTCTCACACCTTGCGGTCGCAGGCTCCCATCCACCACTCTCCTAGTGGTGGCGATACTTTCTAGCGGTGTCACTCGGCTTCTCCACCCCACCGCAGCTCTAGTTGGTCCCTGACACTGATGATTCCTACCCCTCATGTTGCTCCTATTGCTCTTGGTGGCTCTACTTGGCTGAAGGCCAGCTACTCCAAGTGGTCCTTCCCCCGCCTAGCTCTGGCTATCTCTCCACCCTGGGCAAAGGAGAAATAAAAAGATAATGAAGATGTTGCTGATGGGTGGTCGATTCTTGCCCCTTCTGCCAATCCCAGGGATGCCTGGGGTTTTGATGATAGAGATCCTCCTCCTTCGACTGGCACTATGCTTGCCACCTGAAGGCTTTCTTTATAAGTTTTTTTATGAATAGTTTGTTCTTTCAGCCTTGTGTCGTGTGAACTCTGGTGGGGTGATCTTGTTTCCCCTAACCCCTTTTTTGTGAATATGTAACTTTTATAGTTTATTAATAGAGGAGGGACTATTAATAAAAGAAAATAGAAAACATCATTAAAAAGTTACCTTATAATGGACTATTTATTATTAAAAATATAATGGTGTATTTAATAGTAAAAATATAGATAAATGTATTGGTAGGTAATTGAGGTAGAGAGGGTAATTATAATTACTTTAAAAGATAAGAAAATGGAAAGGATTGTTTATTTGATCAAAGGTATAGGAAGTTGGATAAAAGTATATATTTATATTTATCTGTAGTCAAGTTTGTCTTTCATGGGGCCAAAAAATAAGCTCGTTAAGGTATTTAAGTAATAAGGATATTAGTTTTAATTTTTTTTAACTAATTTATAATATATTTTTAATATAGATTGATTAATAAATATTTAGAGGATTGTAATATGATAATTAAAAGATGTTTATTTTTTAAATTTTTTATGGGTAGATTTGAGATGAGTGAATAACTAGATTTATAGGTTCACATAGTTTACTGTATACACAAGTATAAATTTATTCTTTTAAATTATTAGCTTGAAGTTTTTAATAATAAATTTCATTAAGGATCTTTGTAAAAATATTATAGTATAATTTATATCCATATATATTATTTTCATAATCTTTTATTAAAACTCATTTGAAATGGTTTTGATTAAGTGTTAGTTATGGTAGTGGTGAAAATGAAAAGTTGAATTGAATATATAGGATGAAAAGAAATAAGTGTGTTGATGTGAATAAAGTTATTAACTAAATAGTTCCAATATTAGGTCCTATTCACACTTATCACTTAAGTTCACTTAGGGTACACATAGGATTTTTATCACTTTAAATGTATCATAATATTAAGAGATTTGTAATATTCTTATGTTTTCATATCCCACTCTGATCTATATAACCAAGGGTCTCTTATACATTGTACGCACATTCTAGATTTGTATTATTTCATAGGAATATTTTATTCTTGTCATATTGGTCTTCAGAATATTTTGTGCTTTCTATTAGGCCTCTAGATCTTAAGTAGCCATCTCCATAGCTAAATCTTACATAGTGTCAAAGAAAGTTGAGTATCTTTGGTTAGTCTTTTAATAAATCTTGAATAAAAATTGTGTATTTTATTGAAACATTGAGTAGACTCTTCTCCTTGGATGATATAGAGAATTAGAAAGGTGTGGCAAAAATATTAGATTCTAGGGGTTTCCTATTGTGGATTTGTATTGCAAGTGATTTTTTACAGAATGGTAGAGTAAATCTATTTGAGAAATATTTTCCTTTTAATTTATTTACTTAGCTATTGTAGGCTAAATCTGCAAGGGTTTCAAGTTGAGAATTGGTTCCCAAATCTACAAGGTAGCCATATTTTTGAAGCATTTTAGGTCAAAATAAACTCTATGATCACATTGGAAATGCCCAAGAACCCAAATTGAATATCAATGCATTGATTTAGAGAAATTTTCCCTCTAAGAAAATTATTTTTCTTTCAAGTTGTATGACCCCTTGCATAGTGTGGTATAATTTTTTATTTTTTTTTGTTTAAAATATTTTTTAGCAAAAAATCAGATATGATATTTACATGTATATCATAGTTTCAAATATTTCTAATTTTTTATTAAAGATCAAAAAATGAGAGTGTTGATAGGGTATCTTGCATAGCCTATGTTGGCCCCATACCATAGCATACTATGGACTACCCAAGGGTATCACACATGCTTTGTATGAAAACACTCATAGGAATCTTCCTATCAACCACCATATAGGCTTCCTTCACTGCTCAACGTTCTATTGAATGAATTTTAATCATTTTTATAATGTGTGTGAATACATTTATTCCAACTATAATATATAATTATAGATATTGTATAACCAACCATAAATAGTATAATATTTAATATTAAGCTAACATTCTCCCCTTATTACATTATTTTCGATAAATGTATCTTCTAAACCTCAAAAATACCTTACCAAGGGGATTGGTTAAGGATTACATAACCAAAATTATTGATTACATAAAAAGAATACACATTTTTGAGATCTTTCATTGAAGAAATGAATCTTGAATCAAGCAGAGCTCAATTGAATTGTCTTGCACCCATGTTGGAAAGGTGTAGCTTTCAGCTAAATTCTCGAGTTCTCAATCCCGAACTCTTGAATCAATAATTCCCAAATTATTCAATAGAAATTTATATTGAGATGCAAAAGATCTCCATTGAGTTGTCTAATTACCCTTAGCAAAGTATAATTCTCGATTATAGTCTCCTACACTTGCTGGAAAATAATCCCCATTGAGCTCATCACCAAATCCTTTGCTTGTCTCAAAAAATTGGCTTCACAATGCATGTATTCTTTAAATCCACCAGCCAAAAAAAGGAAGAAAACAAACCAAAAATTCTTCTCATGCAAAACATCATCTTAAAGTTAGAAGCCAACCTGAGATGATAGAAATTCCTCCATCCTCCAATGGCACCAGCCTACAAATGTGACCATGTTACAATTATTTTATTTAATTTCATAGATGATTATTTGGAGGCCTCATCGAATGTTGCAAATATTACCTCAATAATTGTAATTTAAATTACACTTGTAGTAGGCTTATTTCTAACGTAACAATCCTTGTTATAGTTAAAGAGAAACTGAGGCATTAATGAAACTACTATAGATACCATTAGTGCCTTCTTATAAGTTGTATGAACACATTAAACATTCAAGGAAAAAACTTTCAATCACACAAGTTGAAGCAATCCTAAATGTTCTTTCCCAAATAGCAATGGTGAGAAGGTAGATTAGTTGATTGACATATGTCAAGGAGAACATATAAACTACTTGCTCAAAAAAATATAATCTACTTGAAATCTTACAATATTCATAAAACTAATTTGAATTGCATCTTCTCTTGCAAAATAACTTGCCTCCAAATGATCACTAATAGGAAATGTATGTAAATAACAATGTTTTCATTTATCCATCCTTATATGTTTTATACAAATGATTATACCAATCTTTATTGAATGATTTGATTTGATGGATCCTCATCCTCTCTAAACTTCATCCTTCACTCAACATATTAGACTTTTCTTCTAAAAGCCTTTTTCACATTCTCATCAATCTAATCAAGCATGTCAATGTAAACATCCTGTAATGTATTTATATATTGTAAAACTAATATATTTTATGATGAATTTTATCATAAATCCAAATCTTAGAATAAGAAACACCAACCAAAAAAAACACACACACACAATCTCATAGACACGGTACTGCTTGAAAAGTGAATAATGACCTCAAATGTATCAAAGTAAATTGTCACTTGTCCTTCTACAATATGAAATATATTTTACCTCACGTGTCTGCATGGTAACTTGACTCTTATGAAGTCAAAACAGGAATGTTCCAATAGAATCAGAATCAATAATTGTGCTCAATAGAATGCTAGACCCCATCAATAAATGCAACACATCCTAAATGGACTTCGTGAAGAGAGCCTGCATCGAATGCAAAAATAGATGATGGATCATAGACAAATGGTTCCAATGATTATCCTTGGCGCACTCACATAGTAAACTAAAATTACAAATTCCAATGCCAAATTAAATGAACTCACCACTAGAATGAATTTTCATATTGTAAAACCACTGCACAATGTCAAATTTTGGACGTCATATCTCCTCTGTCAATGTCACACCTTTATCACCTCTCTTTTATACTCTGCAATGGTTAAATGGGCAACAAACTCACAAAATCTACACGCATGCTCCATTTTATGCCACAACTATCACAAAATTGTGTCAAAAATGGGTACATCTCATTCGAATACAAATCTTGTCAAAGGTTAATATGGGAAGCACCTTGGAAGGTTTTGCATACCAAGCCAATTGAAATCATTGGGAATTTTTTCAAGCTCTTGAAGGATCTTGATGAAATAAAAAAGGCTCGATAACTCGTGAGGGTGAATTCTTTGTCTCTACCATTGTAAGAAGCCTCGACCAGGTAAAGAACTCCACTAAATACATTTTCTAATGTTTCAGGATTATGCATGTCTTAAATGCCTTCAACACATAATCCTCGTGCCCTAAAAATCACACAACCTCACATACTACTCTGATATCAAATGAGAGATAGAATGGTTAATGTTTTATTGAATGAAGTTTAATCATTTTTATACCTGATGCATGAATACAGATATTCGAATGTAATATGCAATGATAGGAATGGTATAACCAACCACAAACAATGTAATATGCAATGATACCCTAATATCTTCATCTCCACCACTCCCATAGGCTTCCATATCTTCACTACACTCACTCACGAGCCCCTATAACCATTCCACCAGCCAATGATGAAATTTGGTGGTTCTTCTATCAAAATAGAATTATCAGAAGTTGGATACCACCATTCCTATCCAAAAGGAAATTTTGTGCCCTCGAACTAGTGGTTTTGCATATGAAACTGTCAGATTTCATTTTCTAAGCAATGTTTTATGTATATACAATTGTTTTTGGCACTAATAGGCACGTTTCATCAACTGAATGATATTCTACCCTTTACCTGCTATCCTAAACATGATATTAGTAGGCACGTTATCAGTTTTTAACCCCCCTCTCCATTGATAATTTTATAGACGATTTCTAATTTTACAGCTCAAATTTTCTAAAAATTATAATTTTTCATTGGTCTTATAGATCAATTCTCATTCTAGAAACTTTTGTTGTCCCACTTGATATTTTTATGTGTACTTTATAGTTGTACTATTAGTTTGTATTTTACTTTTATCATATAGCTTTACTTTGACAATTGTAATACATTGAAATGAAAGGCAACTTAATATTTTGTCAAGTAGAAATTAGAATTACATTATGTATGAAGTTTCAAATTTTATATATATACTTGAGGTTAATTAATTGAGTAATCTGGCTGGGGGGTGTTGTGCAATTGTGCATTGATTTTTCTCTTGTGCTCTGATAATAATGTGTGGCTATCTCCGTAGCCAAATGTTATAGTGTGTAAAATATCATTGTCATTAAATAAAGGATTATTTTAATTAAAATTGTATACTAGGAAATGGTATATATAATTCAAAGTTATAGAGAGAAGTGAAAATTAAGAGTATTATTTAAGATTTCATGATCAAATATATTGTAATACAATTTTACTAAGTCAATATAAATTGGGATGTGATCATGTGTATGATCTAAGCTAGGGATGATATTTCTCATGTGTTTTAATTCCAACAACATGATCACATATGAAATATAGTTAGAGGAGGTAGAAAAATCCTATGAATTTATCTAGTGATATTTTAAGATAGATAATTTAAAATTAAAAAAGTGAGGGAATTATTTTAGGGGTAACAAACATCCCAAAAGAGCTAAAATAAGTGTTAGAATCAAGTATTAGATGTGTTGGTGTTTTTAAGTGTTGTACGTGGCAAGTTCTTCTCCTATTTTCTAAACACACATGTTACTTAAGTCTGCTTAGGGACTACATAGTAACATTCCACCTTTAACAGACTTGTCATTTTATCATTTTTACACTTTAAGTGAAGCTACCACCTCTAATGGACATATTACATTATCACTTTTTCACCTTAGGTTGGTGATCCAACTTTGGTGGATGTATCACACTATCACTTTGTTAAACACTTCCATACAATGAAGGGGGAAGGTGTTGGAATGAGGGAACACTAAGGGGGGAGGGGGGGATGAATCAGTGATCTAAAAATTTTAAATTTATCAAATTCATCAATCACTTATTAAATGAAAATAAAAGTGGCAAGCATGAATATAAAGAAAATAAACATAACACCACAACACAAGGATTTTTATCCTGGAAACCCTGTTAGGGGAAAAACCATGGTGGGGATGAAACCCACAAGATAATACGTCTCCAAAAAATATTGTCTTACAATAAAGGGGAATTCACTTGCATTCAGTCACACTGCTTAATTACAATAAGGGCTACAACCCTGTAGGGAAGGCTCGCTACCTTTCAAGATCACTACAATGATCACAAGAAGTGTTGAACTAATAAAATATCATCTACTAATGTCTATTTATAGTTCCATGTAAGCTCAAATCTCAGATATGATACACTTTATCTCTGACTACCTGGTTTCCCTATTCTTCACTAATCAGAGAATCAGATCTCAAATCTCTACACAAAATCCTTCCCACAACACCTTCTCACACTTCTCACATCCATCTACTTCATTTTTAAATTGTAAAGAATCCATCTTATAGGTCCACAACCAAAAAATTGATCGCATCATGTTGGCTCAAAAATATTCTAGGAAAATGTGAAATGTGTTGACCAAGTTGGCCAAATTCAAATTCAAATATCACTTCGGACCAGAATAATCATGCATATGCTTCTATGTATGTTGGAGTCACCATTTAAAACAAAAAATTAACCACCAAAACTTATTTACCACATCTGCAAAATGAATTTACCTTACAGGTTGACTGTTTTGGGTGATAAATGTAATATCGATACTCAGATCCATATAACTTTCACACCATATATCACCAAACCTCCAAAATCTAGAATAAGCATCTAAAGACATCCAAAATACTTGCCTAACATCCATAACCAAAGATGTGAACATGGAAGATTTTATCAAACCAAATACAGTACATTGGTACAATACTTGGTTCTTCATTATCATACCTAACCAAATCTTCATTCTAATTTACCGTGGACCTTCCTACTGCAATGTGGACGTGTAAATTAAGTTTAGTTACCATCAATGATAACGCAAAATCATCTATGCAGTGTCTCTTACCAACATAACAAGGGGGGTGAATTAGCATATACTTAAAATCTTAACTTCATTACTAATCATTTATTGATTTAACTCAGGTACACAAGTAAACAACTAAAACATGAAGAGAAGAATACATAACCCCAAAAATTTACATGGAAAACCCAAGATGGGAAATATCACATTGAGAATAACACTCACTATATGAATATCTTGATTACAACATTTTAGGCCAAAGGCCAAGGAGTTCACTACTCTTGAATAGGACTTGTGGAGTATGCCTCAATTTCTAAAGGAAAGATACTTGATTACTTGCAAACCATTAAAGGTCACTTATTTAGGGTAATATTACAGTGAAATTGATTTCAATTTTTTATGTTTAATTGAGTTCAAGTGCATTCCTCTCTAGTGTTGATTATAGCTCTTTCTTTTATACATCAGTTAATGGTTTTATCTTTGTTGATCTACTCATTCATTATTTTATTGTTCACAATATCTCATGTGCTATGATCGCAATCACAAGTACATATCTCCATAGGATATCTTCCTATATATACTCACAACTCAAAATAACCTTCATTACATTAGTCAAAAAGATGTAGCATGTAAACCATGAATAATTGGCTCCAAACACTATATATGATGCATGATAAGTGGAAAATAAATGGGTGTTCATATAGTAAATCTAGGACTCAATTATATCTGTTAGTCATATAATAAATATAGGACTCAATCGAGTCCATTTGATCTTTAATCCACTTGGTTGACTCTAACCAATCTAGAATATACTTGAACAAGTTAGTAGCATTATTTATACAAATTTTCTTGTAGTTTTTCACAAACACGTGCATGTTAATGATCCCAGCTTTACTCTTATTGAATTCATCATCTTTATGGTCTCTTATTCTCCATTGTTCTTTAGGTGCATGGAATGATCTCTAAAGGAGTCTATCAATGATTTCAACAAATTTTCAAAGGTGCATCAATGGGAGCCTATGGTAAAACATCATGAAACATCTTCATTACATCATCAATTATATTATTTTTCTTCAACAATTATTGTTGAAGTAAGGAGGAAGTCACAATAGGTTATTATTGTATCTAGGAACTCATCAAGTCTTTGAGAGATTTTGTTCCGCTAGGATAAGCCTCCTACTTCTATTCAAATATGTCTTGTATTTCTCTTTCATTCATGATGTTACTCATATCAACATCTGCTAAAATTATCACCTTATCCTTGTTAGTCTTCTTCAGAGGAGGATTTCCTATCAAAGAAACATTAACAAATCCTTCATTTCCTTAGTGATCTAACTAGTAGATTCTTCTGTCTCTTTCATCACCTTCTCTCTCCATTATTTATTTTCCTACATAAGAGTATTGTTTCTTTAATTTCTTATTAGTTCTTGAGACATTCTCAACATTATTGCATCATCTTCTTCTTTGGACAATAAGCTTTCATACTTATTAATAAAAAATTTCTCAATTTTTCTTCAAGCTTAATAGCTTAAAATATTCTATCTATTAACACATCTACAAGATATTATGTAAGTTCACCCATGATGTCATCCAATGTGAATTCATGTTTTGACATATATATTATAATGAATTGTTTAATGGATTTTTGTTCATATGAAGGCAACATTGGATATGCCTTAGCAATTTTTTGTAATTTATCATGATGAATTATGGATTTGAAGATATTCATAACCTCAAAAGGATTATAATTCTATTTGGTTGGATCATGGATTCTTGTGTCATCTTTGATGTGTATAGTTTCTCTTTCCACGTGACCACTTTTACTTTTTTGAGAATGATATTAGTGGTGGAGAAATTTTAATTATCGAGGTCTCTTCAACTAGTGGACTTAGAGCTTAGTAAGTTTTTTTTTCTTTTTTTCTTTTTTCTCTGTGTGCCCTTCCATGTGGTTGTAGGGTCATACTCCCACTAAAGTGGGTAATAAATGTAGCATTGTAAATTATATTCATCTACAATTTATTGCTTACATAGGTACCATTTAGTATGTGTGGCCTAGATCTCATATGTTTTTTATTATCACACCTTCATTTCACACATTTGTAGCGTCTGCATACCAAATTGGACTCCTAACCTAAATTGGAGCCCATATTGGGTATTCAAGGGTGACTAAGTGGGTCAACGGCAAGCTGGATCACCCATAACCAAATATTTTCCTCTAAACCCAAGTATTAGACCCAAATTTGAATCGAGTAACAATTATTTGGTTTAAGTAGGATTCCCAAATCCATGTTGGCCTCCTTCAAGTTTTGTACTCTAAAATGATTAGGAGATGTATATAAACAAGGTTACCTCCCTCATTTTTGGATCCATCCACACACATTCATTCAAGTGCAAGCATACAAGGAGAAAGAAGAAGCATTCAAGAATTCAAGGTATTTTGTTCTGGCCATATCCTTCATTGTGGAAAGATTTAGCAGCGTTCATGCAAACATGTCTTTTAAGATTTCCTTTTAGTTTTTGGGAATTCGTTCTATTGCATCAATATTTGTGATCACATTTCAAGAGCATGTGTATTACCAAGGTATAAGACACCTTGTTTTATATAGATCTATCCTCTACAACATATCGATGTGCCTTAATTTCAAGTAAATTTTACTTCAATTTCATGTTTGATTCCAAATCTAGGGTTTGAATTAGGACAGCCCCTTTCTACAACCATTTTCCTTCATTTCTATGTGTAGGAAATAGGTGGAACTCGTGTGGGTGGAGCTACAAAAAGGTCAAATCAAAAGCTACAATTTGTAGTTTGTTTCATCAAAAAGTGATAGGTCAAAGACAAGTTGACTCACCCTTGAGAATATCATTCCCAACCCTTCAAGTTACCTCTAAGATTCTATTTTAGGCTGAAATTTGGTTTACAATTCCATTACTATTTTTGCTTCCCAAATCAGGTCCTGAAATTTATTTCTCAGTCCGCAGTCTTTTGATGCATATAAAATACTGTATTTTCATTATATCTAGTCCTAGATCTGAGATTTATAAATAACATTTTCATATTCATATTCCATAATAATAAAGGATAATTGCATCCACCTAGTGCCTCATCCCTCTTGAGGCCTAGTGGATCATATTCCTTGCAATATAAGAGGAGGTAGCCATAATCTTCCTAGTTTTCCCATGCATCATAGTAAAAACTATTTCATTCAATAAATTTTGGTGAGCCCAACACATATTAATTTTTTCTTAAATCATATTTGGATGTCTAGATCTTATTTGTATGTATTTCATTGACATATATGTACATTGTATAATTGCTAAATTTCATGCATTTGGAGACATAGTTCACCAAACATTACATTTTGGTGAGCCTAAACCTTTATATCTCATTTTTTATTTCGATGTCTACATCTACTTTGTATACACCTCATTATTAATCATTTCATTTTTGTTATTACATTTTATGCACATATAGATCCTTTCATTTATTGTTTATATGTGTGTATTCCATATTGTTTCATGCATTTAACACATGTTTTCATTTTGTTTTCAAATTAGATTTGTTTCATGATGCATATATTTTATAGAGTTGATAGTGGTCTACCCTTCCTTTTTATCACTTTATCCCTCTCCTAAGGATCCTCATATTCATAAGAAACTATTGATGCAAGAATTTATCTTAACACTTCTCTCAATGATCTAACTTTTTTGGATGAACCATTGGAGGATGTTGTTGATTATTCTCTTGATATGTACCTCCCCCACAAGGGTTACTTAGTGAAAGAGGATGATATTTTGGTTTACAATTCCCTTAATGACACCTTACTTTGTATTCATTTCAATGACCTTACCTCTAGATATGAAGTATTAATGAGTTGTGTTTGTCCCTCTCCTAAATTTGTTCCTACCCATGAAGATACTTTGGATCTAAAGAGGATAATATCCTTTATTCTCTCCGTTCCACAATTGAAATATTTGAGAACAAAGAACCTAATCAAGTTAATATTATTCATGTTTTGGGTAGTGATAAGCCTAATATTATTGTCCACCTTTTTCAATATATCATACAACCTCAAAACAAACCATTGATTATGGTGAAATGTGATCAAAAAATTTATTATCATGTAATATCTCACACCTATAACACTCGCAACAATAATAAAAAATCCTATGATCTTCTGTTTCTCAACATTTTATTCGTCCCCCCTTGTCCTTCACAACAAGTTGGTAAGGATTGGAATTTTATTGAAAAACTTTATACTACTCCGGCTAAGATATCCCTTTGGGATTTGATTCAACTTTCACCCACAAACCATAATATTCTTTAGAAAATCATGTTGGGCCTAATGATGCGGAAGCCTTGTTAGAGTGTATAACTACAAAAAACAACTAAAGGTTATATTGTGTTCTCCAAGATGAGTTTCCTTCTATAGAAGTTCAAATTCAATGTGATCCTCTTCTAATTGTTGTTCAGATTAATGACATTGATATTAGAAGAACCCTTATTGATAATGGATCTGATCTTAATATTTGTAGAATAGATTCATTTCATAAACTTAATGTTGATACTTATCTTATTCAAATTTATTCCATTCATATTTATGGCTTTGATAATATTTCTCAAAATTTATTGGGAACTATAACTTTACCTATCACAATAGGTCTAGTTACTTTACCTACATCTATCCATGTCATGTGTGATACTCTTACTTATAATCTTCTTCTAGCGAAGCCTTGGCTTCACTCTATGCACAATTTCTCTTCAACTCTTCATCAAAATGTAAGTTTCATCTATAACAATATCATGTATACCATTGAAGCCAATCATAAATTACAAAATTGTTTACAATTGGAATATTCTTCTATTCTGTCACCAAGACAAGTTGATATATCATCTTCTACACCTCAAGAGAAACTCCTATAATATTATTTGGGTTCATTATAATTTATGCCATATTTTTTCAACGTATAAATTTCTTTAATTTAATATTGGAGCCTCAAAAGGGCCCATTGTGTCACTTATTCAACCATCTTCTCCTAACATTTCAACTCCTAATCTTGAACATTGTTTAGGATGTGTACAAAAAAGAATTAAGACTAGTTATAATCCTACATCTTACCTACCTTTCAAAGTTTTGGGTTCCCGACATTTTCCTTTGTCATCATCCCTCCCTTATTATCTAATGCTTGCATATCTTCTATAACTTACTTTAACCAAGATAGCATTTTGTCCAACCTTCTTTGTGCTAAATTGATCACCCGGCCTAATATATATATATATATA
>MU227804.1:2621458-2633501 GCA_018584345.1 Thuja plicata
TTCCTATATAATAAACCCTTCATAACCATTTGAAGGATCCAGGATTTCAAGCTCTCGTGTGCCATTACTCCGTCAGTTTGGTTCTAGCATTCAAGCCATCTTGCGATCACACACACATTTCAATTATCAAATTCTCAACGCTTCTCAAGTCATAGACGCTGCCCCGCCACTACTGAGCATCAAGAACAGCATTTTGAAAGGAGTAGAGAGAAACAATAGAAGCTTCGAGCATCGTGGGGTTTGCATTTACTTGTCTTCCTCTCTCTTGCTTGTACATTTTATTGCTCACGTTTCTGTTATTCATTTAGTAGTCAATGTATACTTGATTCGTATTCATTTGTGAACCTTTGCTACTAACCCTCGCCTTTGGAAAGTTGTGGGAACCGGAGAGAGAGGCGTACATATTCAATCAAGACTAACAACTGACTCAAATAGATACACTATTAATAGTCAATCAAGAGGTGTATATCCATGCTCTACAATTGGATAACCACCTTCATTATTCCTAACAATTGTTTATAGGTTTTTGTTGAAATATGGTAGCTTTAGTCAATATGTGTGTGTGTGTGTGTCTATATATATATGTGTGTGTGTGTGTGTGTGTGTGTGTGTGTGTATGTATGTATGTATTTAATTATATATATTCATATCATCATTTGTAATAAATTATAGGAATCGATGATCACTTATATAACTGATTGAAATCTACTATATTCCAAGTATACTATCGATCTGCATTTAGAGGTTATTACATGTAGATTATTGGCATATCATGTTTTATATAGGATCCTGATTGAGCATTATTATCAGTGATCATTTCCAGATTGGATACTAATTATTTGTGCAAGATAAATACAGATCAAACTTGGTAAGCATTTATGTTTAATAAGTAACAAACCCCGATTAGAAATTGGGTGTTAGTTAAGATGAAAAGGCACAATTCATGAGACATTTCATGAATGGACATGCCTCCACTTTGTGGAGACATGTCCGCTCATGGGATGTGTCTCTTCCTTATATATTTAATGCAGATCTGATCCACAATTGGAGACATTTAAATTAATAAATGTTCTTCTCTTCTAGATTGAATACCATTAAGAAAAATGCAGACTTGTAAATTCATGATTAGTATTTCTTAATATTGATTTGGCATCAACTTTGTATTTATCAAGTTCAATATTCTAATTATAATCTGCAAGAAAGTACAGTGATTGTAAGAATCATATTCTAAAAATAGAAAATCCATAAATAGATCAAATCTAAAATAAATGTAATCATATTTAACATGGTATCAGAGCCTTTCTAAGGAAGATCTGATTAAATTTAAGATATCAGATTACATTAAACCATACTCTCTCTTGAAATCGCAATCATAATGTCAAGTGTAATCAAATTTGAGGATCATCTTGAAGGTTCAAATAACTTTACATCATAAATATTTAGAGTCATGGTGATTCTAAAAGTAAATAAGTTAGACTCATTTGTGAAAGAAAATAAGATAGAACCAGAGAATGATCCGGAGAAAACTCAATGGATTGAGAACAATCAGAAAACTATGAAACTTATAGTAGATGCAGTTAGGGACCATAGAGTACCTATTCTATCTAAACATGAGACTGCATACCTAATGTTTAAATCCCTTGAAAGATGTTCTAAAATAAAAAAGACCAGTAGGATCCTTACTCTAAAAAGGTAACTTAATCATGTACAAATGAACAAGGGAGAATATATTAATACATAAGTCACTAGTACATTTGAGTCCTTTTTTGGACAGCTAATGATCAATGAGGTTGCTACTATTAGATCATACATTAATACACTTACTATTTTGAATTTGAGCTTGGGCATCATGCAATGTTATTGTTTTCATTGCATGCTTGTTTTTGTTATGCACCATATATTGTTTTATACACTGTTTATCTAATTGAGACCGTGAGCTTGGCATTTGTAATGTATTTTTTGTTATTGGATCAATTTTTTCATGTTGTTGAGGTTGTAGATGCATTGAATCACCACTGCCATTCTATTTTGATAGCATGCTAGCTTGAAGATCTTGTGAGGTTCGAAATGTGAACTATTTTATCAAGATGTCCTTTTACTGATATTGTATAAAAAACATACCATGTTGACTCACATCCCATGAGCTGTTGCTTGATAACAAATTTGACATCATACTTTTTGCTCCATTTTGGTCTTGATTTACTCACTACATGCACATGTTTCCTGAGTGCACATGTTCTGTAGCATAGTTCCTTTTAGAAGTGTATGGATTGAATATGCACATGCATAATTGTAGATGATGATCATTAATAGGGTGCCAAACATTACTTAGATCATTTTTATCTAACCCCATCTTTTCCTTCCTTGCAGGTTCTGGATCATACAGGAGCATACTGTATTCAACCCCAGGTCAACACTTCATTACTTCAAGAAATGTCTGGTACCTTCATTATTTATGTTCATCCACTTATGCATGTTTTCATTCATTCATATTAATCTGAAATTTGGCTATTAGTGACCATATATGACCATTCTTGATGTTTTTGGGTCATTTGATGAAAAGATGTAAAATTTTCTTAAAAGTTGTCATGTTGTCGTGACAACATTTTCATTTGTAATGAAACATTTTTGCAAATTGGTTGCAAGTTGGTTTTGGTCATTTTGGAGGTTGAGGAATGATTATACATCCATAAATTTCCCTATGTAGAAGACTTCAAGTGACAAAAAATTAGAAGAAATCACCTTATAGAAGACAAAAAAAAGGTTGATCCATTTTATGTGTGGTGGTAGAGGGATTTGTAGGGTCTTTAAGAGTCCAAATCAGTTTATTGGAAGCCATAAAGCTCATAAAGCATGGTAAAAGAGGGCCTTAACTATGGTAAAATGGGAAATTTTCCACTTTGCACTACTCTTCTGTTGTGAAGCTTGAGCTTGATTT
This sequence comes from Thuja plicata, assembly GCA_018584345.1. NCBI lineage: Eukaryota > Viridiplantae > Streptophyta > Pinopsida > Cupressales > Cupressaceae > Thuja > Thuja plicata. The sequence goes on from MU227804.1 coordinate 2,624,397, forward strand.
GGAAGCTTGGAGCCTTTTGATCTTCATATGGCAGCTGCTAAGGAACTATGTTATAAAATTTCAAGGTGTGAAATTTTATACTTTTTGACATCATACTTTTTTCTCCTTAGCATTGATTTCACTATTCAAATGGTTCCACACACACACACACACACACACACACACACACATGCAAGCACACACACAACCTATTCAAAATATACAAGCTTCACCTGTATATAAGAGTTGATTAGAGAAGGTATATGCACAAGTGATGAACATGCAGATTTGCCAAAGTACTACTGGGAGCTTACCCAACAATAGATGTACTATAGTGATAAAATAATCACAAGTTCAATTTTTGTTGGGTCAAGCTCCCAGTAGTGCTTGGTCAAATCTGCATGTTTTTCACTTGTGCATATACCTTCGCTGAAAATACATAACTTTCATTCCAACCGTAGGAATAGTCTATAAATTAGTGGAACATTTCCTCTAAACTCTTAATTCCAAATTTATTGATTTTTGTGAACTAGAGATTTGGTCATGTATTAAGAATGCCCTAGTGGATTGTTTTCATTAGTTGATTTTATACAAGATCGACCATCAAAAGACTAAAAATTGCACCCTAAATTCACTTGAAGTATCAAATGCCCCAAAGACAAGAAGAGAGAAATACAAACAAACATTGTCTATCTCTTCCTTTATTTGGGGTATCCTAAGCTTCAAGTCATACTTGACATCATCAGTTGACAACTTCACTATTTTGTCTTCAACAACAATGCCAAAAGAAGGAATATGTGAGTGGTTTGGATGTATTTGAAGCCAGGTAATTTGACTAAATTTAGTTTATATTCTCATAATTTTCTTGTTGATATTGGGTTGTAACCATAACAAAACAGATGCATTTATCCTGTAAAACAATCTCTATCTGGCAAATCCACCTTGCCTGCACTTGGCAGGAACTATGCTACACTCCAGCTCTTATTTTATTTTGGAATTGTTTGTGCAGGTTTGTACTCATCATAGAACTGAATGGGTGGATGGTATACTATTATATATTTGTGAGCTTTGTTCATGTTTTCGCAACTTCAATTAGTAGTCAACACCACTCTTCCTCCCTCTTTTGATTGTACTTTCTTATTTTCTTTAAGGAAAGAGGTTTACGTTTTGGTTGTCCTGTAGCATTTGGACCACGATTTTTGTGGTGGAATGAAATCAAGGTTGTTCTTCTTTATTTTTATGCTTATTTTATGATTTTAAAGGACTAGATATGCATAGGATGAAGAAGCACAACCTTGGTCCAAATGCGTGGTCCAAATGCTAAAGGCTGAAAACCAAAATGTAAATCTCTTTCCTCATAGAGAATAATAAAGTATAATCAAAAGAGGGAGAGTGATGTTGACTACCAAATGAATTTGCGGTATGATATGCAAAGAAAGTGTATAATTGAACGTAAATGCAGAATACATGGTGTAAACAATTATGAGGAACTCCCTAACAAAGAAAAGAAAGAGGTTGAAGCTGAAATACAATCTTATAATAGTGCTGAGAAGGAGGGTTTTTTGAGGGTTTTGTGTTCTGTTACTGGCCATAAATTCTCTTCTTTGTACCTTCATTTATATCATTGTCAAATTTTTAGAGCTGGTAGTCATTTGTATCTTTTATGTATTTCTTCAAACCCTCATAACTATCCCTTTTCTATGTTTTGATATTTTGACTACCATATTTGATATTTGTGCTCTTTAAGCTATTTATTTCATGTTTACTATTTTGAAATTTTATTTGTTCTTAACTATCACTAAATTTCATATAAAATATCACCTAAGGCTCCTTGAAGGATAATACTAACCCATTGCACTAACAGTCAACACTTTATTGTAGTAACAAACATCTAACAAGGATTTTCACTATCTTCTAGACCTTTCTACCTTAAAATACTTGACTATCACTTTATGACTCTCTTTTGACCTGGTTATACTTTGTAGGGATATCCTTCATTTATGTATTATTAACCTAGTACATGTCACTATTCATGAATGTCCTTTTGGATATGTATTTTGTCTTCAAAAACCCTGAAGATAAATGGATTGTGGAAATCTGATAATGTTGGTTCAAAAACCCTATTGTTACATACCCTTATTAACTGTTCAAAAATTTTGTAGACACAAGAAATTTTGTATTACCCTATGAAGTGTTTGATCTCTCTTTATTTTTTTTTCTATTGATATTCACTATGTGGTACTCCCCGTTTATGATCATTTCATGAGGAAATGTTTTGATGGCTCGCGGGCTGCAAGCTAGGGAATCATGCATTGTTTATGAGCTCACTGTTTAATACTAGCATTGTTTACATCTTTGCATTTGGAATTCTTGATGACCTACAAGCTTTGAGAGCAAGGGCATCGTTGCTATTACCTTCAAGGCATTGTGTGAAGTGTTTGATCTCTCTTTATTTGTTTTTTTGTTGATATTCACTGTGGTACTCCCTATTTATGATCATTTCATGAGGAAAAATATGGTATCTTCTTTCCTTTTTGCAACATTCTTCTGAGTGCACGTGTCCTGTAGCATGATTTTTCTTCTAGAAGTGTATGGCTTGACTATGCACATGCATAATTGTAGATGAGGATCAATAATAGGATGTCATTCATTGCTTAGATCTTTTTGATCTAACCTCCATCTCTCTTTTCTTTGCAGGTTCTGGATCACACATGAGCACACTGGATTCATACTCGGGTCAAAAATTCATCACTTCAAGCAATGTCTGGTACCCTTATTATTTATTTTCATCCTCTTATATATGCATGTACACTTGCATATTCTTCTAAAAGTTGGCTATGCTCACGGCCTGTGTGAGCCCAGATGATTTTATCTTTCAGTTCCTTTCCTTGTATAGTATATTTTAGTGAAATCGTTATTCCCTTGAAGTGAGAATGGTGCCCAAATTGGGGGCAACACAGACAGGAATGTAGAGAAATAGAAAAGGGCATGGGCAGCCTAATGGAAAAGGCGTCTCAAAGGAATGTTGTCTCAAATGAAAGGGATTGTTTTCCAGCTTATAAATAACCCAGAACATCACTGATATTTTTTGTAGGTTTATTCCATATCTTGTCATTTATCATTTCTTTTCTAATATTTTGGTCTATGATTAAAAAAACCATCATATTTTTCCAACACTATATTATTTTACAGGCTTATTTGCTTCTTCCTCCATTCTCTTCCTTTTTTCTTTTGCGTCCTCCTTTATACTTGTCAAGAAATTCCTAATTTTGCATTCTTGTTCTCTTTTCTCTTCAATAATTACAATACTATGAACTTACTATATTTTTATGTTCTTACAAGATTCATTCTAGTTTTTGTTTGAATGTCTTATCACTTTTTATGTATCTAATATTTTGTTGTGCACAATTTTTATGCTGGGAGACTTAGCAGAAGCTGGTAACTCTATACAAAAAAATTCATTCTTTTATTTCATATATAAGTTGTTAACAATCTGTAAAGTCTAAAGGTGCATTGTGTTTACCACAACACATTCCACCTACATTTGTTTCAAAGTTTATAAACACCCGGGAGAATATATGGTGTTAGAAGGCCCATATGGGTAGAAATTCAATGTACAAGTATGGTCTTGTATAGATAAACTGGAACTGGAATTTCAACAAGGCTGGGAAAAGTTTGTGCATCATTATGGACTGAAGATGGGGAATTTTCTAGTGTTCAAATATGTTTCAAAATATTTTTTTTAAGTGAATATGTTCGATATAACAGCTTGTGAGAAAAATCAAACATAAAGGAAATTGTCCTTTCTTGGTAAGAGATAGTTTTGTCCAAAAATATAGAGCTTTTTAAATTTGTATGTTCCATAACTAACTTCTGTAGTAGCGTTTGAATTGTATTTTCTTAAGAGGATTGTGATAACAATAAAGTAAATTTTTGTTGCAGGCAATTCAACTTTTCACAAGCGCATTGTGTGCTTAAAATGTGTCACACTTCTATGGGTCATTCCATCCAAGGTTGTTCAAGAATGAGGCCTCAAATATTGACTCATAGCTCTCTAGTTATGGAGTGCAAAGGTTTGTAATGGAGGCCCTCAGATTGACCTAGTTGTGCCCTTGAAAGTACACCATGAAATGAGAGATTCAATGCATGAAAATGACAACTATTCTATATGATTGCAATGCATAAAAGGAAATTAATCTATATGATAACAATGCATGATTAATCTATAAAGAAAAATATGCAAGATTGTTAGAGTACATAGTTTTCCTCACTTATTAATTATATCATGTTGATATTAATTATTAAGTCAGTCGTACTCTATTTTTCACTTAAGCTTTCTCTTAGGTTAGTTTTTTTCCTCCTTTTAGGGTTTCATTCACCTTTAAGGTTGAATGCTTGTATTTTGTTTTGCATACTCTTTGAATACATTTTTGAGCTCTCACCTTTTGAGCACAAAAGGATTTCTATTTTTTTTAGTCGTTAGCTTCATTCTTTGCAACATGTATTTTGCATGCACGTGTTCTTGGCAAGCTGTGAAGTTGGATTTCTCAACTTCTACATGGTATCAAAGCCACCCTGTTGCTACCTGGTTTGAAGGTTTTTGAAGTCGCGATTTGAAGATGACAGCGATAGCTTCTCTGAGGTTTTTCTGTCACTTTGAAGGAGGCACCATTTTCTAGAGCTATTTGAGCAAAAATAGACTTCACCATTGCGTTCAGAAGGCCCGGGAGAGTCAAAATACTTATAAACTTCACTAGTTTTGGTCACAGTGACCCCAGAGAAAAAAATTGACCTCCTAGGCCGTACGGGCACGTTTTTCAAAAAAAATTTAAAAAAATTAAGAAAAATGCCTTTTTCGGCATTTTTTTGGGCTACCAGAGCGCGCCACCCTAGCACCACCCCGAAGCCGCAGCCGCCCGGCCCTGCCCGCGCCTACACCCGGCCCACCGGCCGACGCGCCGCAGCACCACCGGCGATACTGCGCAACGAAGCCACCCGAGAGCCGCTCGGGGGCTGCCACCGCACCACCAGCCCGCCACCTCCTAAATAGGGCTGACATCATCAGTGACGTCAGTGGCCAAAAAAAAATTTTTGGCAGAAAATTCAAATTTTTCTAGTAACCAATTTTTTCCGGCGACCGACAAATCTTTCTAGCGAACCTTTTGACGGGCGTCAAATTTTTGCTTGCAAACGGGTGACGGTCATGTGGACGTCAATTTTTTTCTAGTGACTGTGTTTTTCTAGTGAGTTGTTTTACAGAGGGGCACTTGGTTTTTTGGCCATATCTTGGGCATACTATGTCCGTTTTTAAAAAATGAAATATCATCGAAAAGGTGTTTCCGAGCTAGATGTGATGATGCTACTCTTGTTTTCTGATTTGACTGTTTGAGATCCTATTTTTGGTGTCAAAGTTGAGGTTTTATTTTCCTCCTTCTCTGCATCTGGACCTCAGGTTTTTCTCTTGTTCTTTGTATTTTTTTGCTTCATCTTATGGTGTACCAGAGTTAGTTTGATAGTTGTGGGGGGGTGCATATTTATTTCTACATTTTCAATTTAGAGAGACCCTTCTGCTTCTATCTTATTCTCTCAATGTCAGACACATCCATTATCATTCTGACTCAACATAACTACCACACATGGAAGCCACAAATGACCAGAATCCTCATGTCACGAGGTTTATGGTCCTGCCTGGATGTAGTTCAGCCAGTTCTACAGAGGCCTTATGAGGCTCTTATGCATATAAATAGGATGGATGAGGTAATGGGCCTCATTGCCATGAATATTTCAGATGGATTGTTGTTCTACCTGGATGGTCTAACCACACCCACGGATATGTGGGATAAGTTTTCCACCTTATTTGGCACCATGAATCAGTTCAGGATTCTCCAAATAGATGTAGAGTTCACCTCCTTGGCACCTGAATCATTCACCAGCATTGAAGACTTCCTGATGAAGTTCAAGTCTCTTCGATCTATTTTATAGGTTGCTGGAAAGATGAAGTCAGATGATGAGTGTATCTTCCTAATACTCTCAAAGCTTTGTGGTCCTTATCAGATTTTCACTTCTACCTTCTACTCCACTATGGATGCACTAGGTGCATGGCATGTTATGCCCTCTTTTGATACCTTCTGTGACAGGTTAACTCATGAGCAGTCCAAGCTCAGTCAGATGGATTCTCTTACAGGTTCACAATCACAGGCATTGCTTGCCAAGTCATCTCAAGATACACAGAAGCCAAAGCTGAAGCAAATATCTAATTCCTCTTCTCAGCACTCTACTGGCCCACCATCTCCTTCTAAGAAGGAGAAATAGAAGACTCAACACCCTACATGTTTCTATTGTCAAAAGGGGTCCCATGATGAGTCACAGTATTTTCAGAAGAGATTTGATAGCTATGAGAAATAGATTGCAGATTTGCAAGCTCTCCTTAAGAAGAGAACTATTTCCTCTCCATCCTCACAAGGGTCTACTTTTCAGTCTTCTGCCTCATATTCAACATCTGGATAGGATTTTGGATAGGGTCATGCATTATGGGCTTCCGTTGCATCCCCTTCACAGGTCCCTTGGATACTTGATTCAGGTGCTTCTCACCATATGGCATCTTCTCCGGAGATCTTCTCTTCCATTAAGGCTTCTCCTATTCCCCACATTCTCATGGGGAATAACACTATTATGCCAGTTTGCAGGAAAGGTTTTGTACACATTTAGGATGGCACATTCAATGATGTATTGTATGTTCCATCTCTGTTTGTAAACCTTCTCTTGATTTACCAGATTACACACAATGGATTAGGGAAGATAGTTGAGTTCACGCCAGATTCAGTCTTCATTCGGGATAGTGCGACAGGTGGCATTGTTGCTATAGGGACAGTTGATCATTCCACCCATCTCTACACCTTCACACATTTTGGTCCACCATCTCCATTATTGGAGTTCAGCTCTCCTCTTCTGCGAGAGCATCATGTGGTGCAGTCAGGTCACTTGAACCTCTGTGTTGTTCCTGAGACCACTGCTGTGACTGCCACACCACATCTTGCTAAGGTTCTTTCTCTTCAGCAGGACTCTTCTTCAGCACTGTTAGACCCTCTAGCTCCACTCATCAAACCACCAGGTGCAGTTGTTGAGGATTCTACAGAGGACATTCTTCTCCTCTCTCATGATAGTGTCAGCAAACCTATTATACCACTTGCATTGGGGATTCCATTTCAGGATCCTCATGTCTTCTCATTTGAGCATCAGCTCGGCCTTCCAGTGACACCTCATCTTTCAAGGTCACCTCTTCATTGCTCACTTCCTTTCACTCCTTTGTATTGGAGTCATGGTGGTTTGTTCATTGATGCACGAGTTCTTTCATTCTAGGGGGCTTTAGAGCCTCAACCCTCTCTCAGGGGGGGTTAGCAGCACGCATTGTACTCATGGCTTTGAGAGAGTCTCTTGAAGTCATCCTTTGTCTTTTTCTTTCTTTTATATCTCTTTTTGGAGAGGAGTTTTTCCCACTGGGTTTTCTCCTTTATCTCTGGTTCACAGAGATTTCCTTGTATTGGGTACCTGATCAGGCTTTGTTGCCAGGACCCATTTCTTGCTTTCATAGCTGTGCTAGGTTAGCTTACCTCTTGAGCTTCACTTGAGGGGGGTGTTAAAGTACATAGTTTTCCTCACTTATTAATTATATCAAGTTTATATTAATTATTAAGTCAGTCGTACTCTATTTTTCACTTAAGCTTTGTCTTAGGTTAGTTTTTTCCTCCTTTTAGGGTTTCATTCACCTTTAAGGTCAAATGCTTGTATTTTGTTTTGCATACTCTTCGAATACATTTTTGAGCTCTCACCTTTTGAGCACAGAAGGGTTTCTATTTTTTTCAGTCGTTAGCTTCATTCTTTGCAACAGGTATTTTGCATACAGGTGTTCTTGGAAAGCTGTGAAGTTGGATTTCTCAACTTCTACATTAATCTATGAAAGAAAATATGAATTTAATCTAATATGAATCTAATCTACATGAATATCCATGGATGAAAGAAGAAGAAGACAAGAAGATAGAGAAGTTGCAATATCCAAGCCAAAGTGCTCAAATTCTCCTCCAAAATTGCTCTCCAAACATGCAGCATAACAATACAATAAAAGTGGGATCCTAAATGAGAAGGAGAGGGCTCCTTATAAAGAAAAGTGAATGGTTGAGATTAAGAGGCAAAAAAAAAAAGAGCAATGGTGGAGATTAAATCTTGGTTGATCCATGTGCTCATTAAAGCAAAAAGCCCACCACTTAGAAAGATGTGATAAAAAAGAGATTTTTATTTAATTTATTTTCTTTTTCATCAAATAAAGTGCTTTAAGTGGGGATTTTTATTTATTTAATTAAAAAAGGGGTTTTCTTTATAATTAAATAAATTAGAAGAATTTTATTTAATTAAATGGGAGGAATTTATTTTAATTAAGTAAGATGAATTTTATTTAATTAAAAGGGAGATTAAATCTTTTAATTAAATAAAAATGATCAAACCTTAGGAAATATTGAAATAATTGAATTAATTACGATTTGATCAAGGAAATTGATTTGAATTGAAAATGTTGCAAAGCATTGATTCAAGAATTTGATAAATTGATAAATGATAAATGGGGCCCATAGTCTAGGCGACCATTTTAGGGTGCATAAATTTGCCCCTCTTTGACTAATGTGTGATCATTCTGGGAACACATGTAGTCAAAGAATGCAGTTGAAGTGTGAGATCGATTTGGGATCACAAAACAATACAGACATCAACACCATTGTAAATAAGTAATTGACATCAGAACAAAGATAAGATGATTGCAAAAAAGACAAGGACAATACCATTGTAAATAAGTAATTGACATGTCCGAGATAAGAATCTCAAGCAAGGTTGCCCCAAGTGGAACAAATGATAGGATTGATAAAGCCGAATCAATGATTGAAGTTTGATAGGTACTGCCCCCTCGTGATCAAAATCAAAATGAGATAGATGAGAAAAACTTGATCAAATTGAACTAAAGATAAGGTTCTTGATGTAAGATGAAAGATATAAGGATCAAAGAACCAAGGTAGATCATCAAGCATGAAAGATTATGCCCCAAGGTTGAATTAGAAGAAAATAAGTGGGGTGAAAGCGAAT
>MU227804.1:2633551-2648374 GCA_018584345.1 Thuja plicata
ATAAGGTTCTTGATGTAAGATGAAAGATATAAGGATCAAAGAACCAAGGTAGATCATCAAGCATGAAAGATTATGCCCCAAGGTTGAATTAGAAGAAAATAAGTGGGGTGAAAGCGAATGGAAGATATAAGTTTGGAAGAGGCAGAAAGAAATGGAGAGAAGAAAGAGAATTTTCCTTTAAGAAAGAGAATGCCCCAAAATCAATCAACTGTTTAAGATAGAAAATTTTGATTGAGATCACGAAAGGAGATAAGGAAATGAAGATTAGAACGTGATCACGGTTGATTAAAATTCTACAAGAAAGATGAAGGAAACCCTCTCAAACTCATAATGCAATCTAAAATGAAAACTAACATGAATTCTAACAATGCAAGCTACATGAAAATGCAAAGGTGTACTTACAATAGAGCAACTATAACATAGGACTTTGTGTTCATCATTCATTAGAGAATGTTAAGAAACTTATTTTCATCATTGGGCCATTATTAACAGACATCAGAAAATCACACAAGCATCACTAGTCACAAGTGCAATTATGAAGATATGAATGTGATATCAGATTGGAATGTGGAAAGATTCTAACATAAGTATCAAAGACATAAAGGTCAAGATGACTGTGATGTTATCTTACCCAATTTAATGTATCAAAACCACGCTCGCATCAAGGCATAGAGGCCAGGATGACCAGGAAAATGGTTGTGCAAAAATGATGAAGCATAAAGCAGGAAGCAAATAAAAACATGTGCCATGCCCCAAGTCCTCTAGCTATGCATCCCGAAGAGACTTATGAGACAAGGACACTCAACAAAAATTAATAAAAATCAGCACACAAAGAAAATATCATGATATAACTCAAGCATTAAGTGTTGTGTTTGAAAATTTAAGTGTGTTAACTGATACTGAGTTCTGAGGATAAGGATTGAATGCTCGCAAGCAGGTAAGACCACATGACAAAATCAGGTAAGACCAAACTGATAAGTGTTGAAAAACACTTAATGTCAAGGGTTGTATTGAAAAACACAATTGGGGTGGTCTTGAAAAACATCATTTGTGAGGTGTCCTAAAGACTAACACATCCAAGAGACCAAAGCTAACACAGTTATTGCCCCTAGACAAAGACAAAGACCAATTCCAGACCAAGGCAACAAGGAAAAGGCATGATGGAGAAAGGCTAAGTGTTGAGGACACACGCTGAGAAAAATGGGTGCAAAGGCCTCAAGTAGCGCTCGTTTCCAAGTTTTCACCACTTGAATTTTATTACAATTCTTTCTCTTTCATTTTTTTCTTCTTTTTTCAGAAATTTTTATAATTTTTTTGATTTTTTGCTACCAAGGCGCCTGTTTCCAGGTTTTCACCAAGGCACTTTTTCACGGTGAGCACCAAAAATGTGTGCTTAAAATGTGTCACACTTCTATGGGTCATTCCATCCAAGGTTGCTCAAGAATGAGGCCTCAAATATCGACTCGTAGCTCTCTAGTCATGGAGTGCAAAGGTTTGTAATGGAGGCCCTCAGATTGACCTAGTTGTGCCCTTGCAAGTACACCATGAAATGAGAGATTCAATGCATGAAAATGAAAACTATTCTATATGATTGCAATGCATAAAAGGAAATTAATCTATATGATAACAATGCATGATTAATCTATAAAAGGAAATATGCAAGCTTAATCTATGAAAAAAAATATGAATTTAATCTAATATGAATCTTATCTACATGAATATCCATGGATGCAAGAAGAAGAAGACAAGAAGATAGAGAAGTTGCAATATCCAAGCCAAAGTGCTCAAATTCTCCTCCAAAATTGCTCTCCAAACCTACAGCATAACAATACAATAAAAGTGGGATCCTAAATGAGAAGGAGAGGGCTCCTTATAAAGAAAAGTGAATGGTTGAGATTAAGAGGAAAAAAAGAAAAGAGCAATGATGGAGATTAAATCTTGGTTGATCCATGTGCTCATTAAAGCAAAAATCCCACCACTTAGAAAGATGTGATAAAAAAAGGATTTTTATTTATTTAATTAAAAGAGGGGTTTTCTTTATAATTAAATAAATTAGAAGAATTTTATTTAATTAAATGGGAAGAATTTATTTTAATTAAATTAGATGAATTTTATTTAATTAAAAGGGAGATTAAATCTTTTAATTAAATAAAAATGATCAAACCTTAGGAAATATTGAAATAATTGAATTAATTACGATTTGATCAAGAAAATTGATTTGAATTGAAAATGTTGCAAAGCATTGATTCAGGAATTTGATAAATTGATAAATGATAAAAGGGGCCCATAGTCTAGGCGACCATTTTAGGGTGCATACACACATGACAATGGAGTCTTCTGCTCCTTTCAAATCAGATAAATCAAGAGGGTTTATCTAGTAAATCGCCTTGATTACAATCTAGAATCCCTTGCAACTCAATCTCACTGTAAGAAGCTACAAAAACACAAATATAAAATCCCTAACCCCAAGACCTTTTAATAAGACTCATGTCAGTTACAAATTGGGGTTAGAAAATATTGTTTAACAAAGAAATAATAACTCTTGACGCCTTTTATAGTGATAAAATAATTTTTGGCTATGTAGGACGCTACCCCTCGACGTCGCCCTATATTTCTTCCCTAGGACCCGGCAAGGGGTGTTGCCCCTTGACCCCATCTTTGGGGCGCTGCCCCCAAACCCCCATAGAAAAAATTGGAGGGAAATCGCACCGATAAAAGTGGGGAAAAATAACCTTTGATTCTGATTAGGCTCCATATAAAAACATTGATTAATGATGATAAACGTGTGGTTTAGATGTATATGTAATTGCAATGTTTCAACATTAAATAAAGAGAATTATGACATTTAATGGAAACCGTTGATATTGAATGATTAGATAAATGAATACTTGATGTTATTGAGGATGCTTTAGGCTATTGAAATGTTTTTTTCCACATTCTTATGATGATATATCCATGATGTGTTTGTATGAAGCAGAATGAAGTCGTAGTTACTCGCTTGTAAGGCCCACTTGATGTATCATTTCCTCTTCAATTGCCTATTATTATTGTGTGTGTGTGTGTGTGTGTGTGTGTGTGTGATACTAATTTGGATAGGTACCAAACATCATTTAGCCCAAGCTGTAGGTTTAAGTGTGTCTTTATCCCAGGTAGTGGAAATTGGAGATAATCATATGGCCAATCATCTTCTTAGCCAAAGTTGTCATTTCAACTTTTGGGCGACAATTTCCCCTTGTAATATAAACACTTGCTTGTTATCGTGTGGAAACATTTGACCATCTTGTATGGATGATTTTGGTGTGATACATAATGCATTTCATTGGAGTCATGTCATCATTTTGTATGCATGGTGTGTCTATGTGGTTTAGTGTCATCGGTTAATGCTTTGGGCACAATTGTCATAGTCAGTTGATTTTTTAAGTGAATTTAATTATACTGAATTATAATATTTTGGGCACAATTGTCATAGTTTGAACACTAGAATATAATCAGGAAGGTTTATCTGATTTGAAAGGAGCATAAGAATCCATTGTCATGTGCTTATGAGAAGTTTAATTGCATGCAACATAAATTTACTTTATTGTTATCACAATCCTCTTAAGAAAATACAGCTCAAACGCTACTACAGAAGTTAGTTATGGAACATACAAATTTAAAAAGCTCTATATTTTTGTACAAAACTATCTCTTACCAAGAAAGGATGACTTCCTTTCTGTTTTATTTTTCTCACAAGCTATTATATCGAATATCTTCACTTTAAAAAAATATTTTTAAACATACTTGAACACTAGAAAATTCCCCATCTTCAGTTCATAATGATGCACAAACTTTTCCCAGTCTTGCTGAAATTCCAGTTCCAGTTTATCTATACAAGACCATAATTATACATTGAATTTCTACCCATCTGGGCCTTCTAACACCATATGTTCTCCTAGGTTTTTTATAAATTTTGAAATGAATTCAGGTGGAATGTGCTATGGTAAACACAATGCACCTTTAGGCTTTACAGATTGTTAACAGTATACATGAAATAAAAGAATGAAATTTGTTGTATAGAGCTACTAGCTTCTGCTAAGTCTCCCAGCATAAAAATTGTACACAAAAAAATATTGGATACATAAAAAGTGATAAGACATTCAAACAAAAACTAGAATGAATCTTGTAACAACATAAAGATATAGTAAGTTCATAGTATTGTAATTATTGAAGAGAAAAGAGAAAAATAATGCAAAATTAGGAATTTCTTGACAAGTATAGAGGACGCAAAAGAACAAAGGAAGAGAATGGAGGAAGAAGCAAATAAGCCTGTAAAATAATATAGTGTTGGAAAAATATGATGGCTTTTTTAATCACACACTAAAATATCAGAAAAGAAATGATAAATGAAAAGATATGGAATAAACCTAGAAAAAATATCAGTGATGTTCTGCGTTATTTATAAGCTGAAATATGATCCATTTCATTTGAGATGCCTTTTCCATTAGGTTACCCATGCTCAAAACTTATCAAAAGTCCCCTAAACATTCATTGGTCACAAACACCTTGATTCAAAACCATTGTGAACATGAAATTTTAGAACATTTTCCTTGGAGCCTTGTTGCATTTTCATATCCTTTCAAAAGCCCTTCAAAATCCAAAAACATAGTTGCATTTTGCATAATCATTCAAAACCCCAAAAATAAAAATAAAATAGTTTCATTTTTCATAATCATTCCAAATCCTAAAAATCCAAAAAAAAAATTGCATTTACATATCTTCCTAAGTTGCATTTTCACATCATTTCAAAAAATCTTTGCATATCTTAGGTTGCATTCCCAAGTTTTCAAAACCCTAAAAATCCAAAAAAGTTTTGTATTTTCATATCTCCTAAGTTGCATTTTGCATTTAGGTCATCATGTCAATCAGGCAACAAGGTTCCTATAAATTAAAAAAAAAATAGACCTATTGGAAAAATGTAAACGTGGTGCATTTTTTCAGCTACACCTGTTATCCATGCATATTCTACGCAGCTACACATGCATTCTCGATTCAGAGTGGGAAAATATTATTTTTGATGCAAGGGAGAGAATCCAAACACATAAAGAACATGCACATAAACATGACAGTTGAGAAACATAAATGTAGATATCATGGTCACAATTGTTTGGAGACACAACATAATTGAATGGTATACCCAAATGATGCAACACAACCACTACTCCGGTTCCAATTTGACATTGTGAGATCCAAAAACCATAGATAAGGGATAAATTTAGAGAGTGGAGGAGGGCCATAACGACCAAAATAATATAGGGTCCCTATATTATTTCATTCATTATGACCCTCCTCCTCCGCTCTCTAAATTTATTCCTTATCTATGGTTTTTAGATCCTGCAGTGTCTACTTGGAACTGGAGGAGTAGTGGTTGTGTTGCATCATCTGGGTATACCGCTCAATTATGTTTTGTCTCCAAACAATTGTGACCATGATGCCTACATTTATTTTCTCAGCTGTCATTTCCCAGGACCCCTTATGACCCTTTACGATCCCTAAGAATACATCTTAGAGGTCTTATAGTGTCGTAAAGGGTCATAAGAGGCTCCTAGGAGGGGCCAGATGAGCTTCCACCTTGGCGTGGTTGGCCCTGTTAGGTAGAGAATGTTAAACTATTCTTGAAACAAAGAGAAGCTTAATATTTTAAGGTCTCACTCCATGCACGACAAATATATATTTTTTTAAACATAGCATATCATCACAATTGCGATGGTATTCAGAGAACAATCAATGCCAAAGCACTACATGTGACATCCAGATGTCATAAATAGACAACAGTTGGACATCGCATGTACATCATATCCATCACATACTATCGTACTTGTGACACTCATAATGTGTAACGACAGCAGGTTGACCATCCTAACTGGTGCAATTGCGATGGTCAATACCGTCGCAATTGTGATAGTATTCAGAGAATGACCGATGCCAAAGAACTACATGCGACGTCTAGATGTCAAAATAATCTAACAGCTGGATGTCACTTGTACAACATATCCATCACATACTCGTCGTAATTGCAACACTCATAATGTGCACTGATGGCATGTTAACCATCATCATCGGTGCATATTATGATGGTCAATATTGTCGCAATAATGACAAACATACCAGCCATCGGTGATTCTAACACTAAAAATGCAACACCAGTCTGTGTCACTTGATTGATGGGGTAGTATCTGAATTGCAACGCATAGCCATAAAAAAAAAGGACTCAAATGTAATAGTGAGACCTATTTGGTGGCCGACTTTAGACATGTACCATGTAATATGAATTGTGAGCGTGGATTGTAAATTATGTTTACTTGTTATAGGCATCGTGTGTATCTTATCAAGGGTTTATATAATTATTTGTATATTGGGAAAGCCTAATTGGCTGACCTAATTAATTATTTGTGTATTAGGAAAGCTTAATTGGCCAACCTAATGAATTATTGTAATAGGGTATATATGAGTGATATTTTCTTTTGGAAAGGTGTTGCAGTGGAAGAGAAGTGAAAGTTGTGAGGCTTGTTTGCTACTAGATGTAGAGCAGAGTTTTGTGATAAGAATACTTCATTGGAACTAACCAAGCAAAGATATTTGTTATTAGACAGTTCACTGGATTGTATATTCCTATATACACTTTTTTGGATTGTGAATCCTTGAGGGTGGATTTAACCTTCTTTGGGCAGTGTTTATGGGCAATGAGCCTACTACTTTTCTTGACTCCTAAAAGGGTATGTCTCCTAACAGAGACTGTGTACTTTAATGTTGTAATAAGCTCCTAATAGGGCTAAATCTTTTAACAAGGATACTATACTCTTCATACATTATTTTTGGGTGCTAATTCCCACCAGGGTTTTACCTTTAATAGGGTTTCCTCGACAACAAGTATTGTGTTATTGTGTTGGAATTTACTATGTTATCATTTGCATTGCAGTTTTGGTTTATAAAGTTTAAAGTTTAATAATCTATATCACAATTGATTCACCCCCCTCCCCCCCCCCCTCTCAGTTGTCTTGTGGAGTGTTATTCCTAACAATTGGTATTAGATCTATTGGTCCTTAGAGAGAAAGCTTAACAACTTGAGGTGATCCTGAAGATGTCTTACTATAAGAAGGATAATCCAAAATTTGATCCTAAAAACTTTGACAGTTAGCAGAACAAGATGAGAACACATTTTCTATGTTT
This sequence comes from Thuja plicata, assembly GCA_018584345.1. Taxonomy (NCBI): domain Eukaryota; kingdom Viridiplantae; phylum Streptophyta; class Pinopsida; order Cupressales; family Cupressaceae; genus Thuja; species Thuja plicata. Next base: position 2,640,758 of record MU227804.1, read on the forward strand.
GGAACTCGACTACTAGATGATCACAAAGAAGGATGAGAAGATAGTGACTAAGGATGAACTAGAGAAGGATACTGAAGATGAAAAGAAGGTATTTTTATGTAATATGGTTGCAAGGGAATAATTGATCAACACACTTTCTGAAGTTGAATTCACAGAAGTAAAATACTTGGATTCTACACATGAGATCTGGACAAGATCGGAAGCACTATATGTAGGAGACACATTTACAAAATAGGCAAAGCTACAGAACTGGAAGACAAAGATGGAATCACTGAAGATGAGAGAAGATGAGAACATTAGGGCATATGGATAGAGAATTATTGATGTGGTTACTGGCATTAGAAACTTTGGAGGTACTTACAGTGAGGAAGAAGTGATTACAAAGATACTTAGATCTTTAACACCTGTTTATAGAACCAAAGTACAAGCTATAGAGGAGATTATACCTTTGAAACCAAACTTCACTAGAGAGATGTTGATTGGAAAGCTAACTACTTTTGAGACCACAAAATTGGGAGATAATTTTCCTAAAGTTGAGTCAGCATTCAAGGCAACCATGCATACGAACAAAAAGACCTTATCTAGAATCGCGAGCACTAGCAATTATGACCTAAGAGAAGAGATTGGATAATATGCTAAGGAATGGGGATAGATACAGGAGGAAGAAAGGAAGCTAGATGAAGTGGTAGCATTGATCTCTAGAAGAGAGAAGAGAGGTAAGGGTAAATTTGAAGGAAAATTACCTTTGAAAATTTTTTCATGTAACATGATTGGTCACTTTGCATCTAGATGTCCTACAAGGGTTCCTAAGCACAGATCTAAGTTTTACAAATAAAAGAATTCGAAAGACAAGGAATTTTATTATTCTAGTGATGGTATCTCTGATGATGATGGTGACTACGATGAAATTGGATTTATTTTTATAAAGGATGATGAACCTATACATGAGGAAAAAGCCTTAGTATCTCATGTTGAAAAGAAATCTGAATGGGTTATAGATAGTGGTTGTTCACATCATATGAGTGTATATAAAAAAAAAAATTGTAAGTTTGAAAAGATATGATGGTGGTATTGTTAGATTTGGTGATAATACTCCTAACCTTATTATTGGAGTAGGATCTATCTCTCTGGATGGAAAGACAAATACTGACAATATATTACTTGTTGATGGACTTAAGAATAATCTGTTGAGTGTTGGACAATTAGTGGACAAAGGTTATTAGTTGAAATTCATTAATGGGAGATGTTCTATCAGAAGTATATCAATAGATTTGATCACATCTGGTACTAAATCTAGAGGTAATGTATTTGAATTGAATACATTTGAAGCTACTTGTTTTATTTCGAAGGTTGATGACAGTTGGCTATGGCATAGAAGATTTTTTCATGTTAACTTTGATAACATTGTGAAGACAAGTATGACTAATGCTATGATAGATCTACCTAGTATTGTAAATCCGTCTAACACTATGTGTAGAGAGTGTGTTATGGGGAAGCAGACCAAAAGAAGTTTTAAAAGAAAATCTTTTTCAGCAAAAGGAAAGTTGGATCGGGTGCATACAGATCTGTGTGGTCCTACAAGAACAAGATCATATTATGGTGAAAGGTACTTTATAATTTTTGTTGATGACTTTTCTAGAATGATGTGGGTTACATATTTGAGAGAGAAATCTAAAGCATTTGAGAAATTCAAATTATTTAAAAAAAAATTTGAGAGTGAATCTGGTTTGAAGATAAAATGTTTGAGATCAGAAAGAGGTGGAGATTTTACATTTAATACCTACTATGAAGAACATGGAATATATAGATAGACATCAGCTCCTAGAACTCCACAATAGAATGGGATTGTAGAGCGAAGAAATAGAACTATATTAGATGTTGTAAGGACTATGTTGTTGGAAGGAAATGTGTCACATGTTCATTAGAGAAAAGTAGTTGGTACTGTTGTGTACGCCTTGAACAAAATACAGATCAGAGAAGGTACAAGTAAGACTCCTTATAAATTATGGTTTGATCATACACCTACTGTAAAATATTTCAGAATATATGGTATTAAATGTTATATCAAAAGAGATGATGAGATAGGGAAATTTTATGCTAGAAATGATGAAGAAATTTTTCTTGTGTATTCTACTAAGAGTAAAGCATATAAATGTTTCAATCTGAGATTGAGGAAGTTGATTGAAAGTGCCAATGTGAGGATAGATGAAAAGTTTCAGATTTAGGAAAGAATGTATGATTGTGGTCAGATTACAGAGATGAAAGAGGTCACTGCCAAACCTAAAGAACCTTTGATGATTGAAAATGAAGTTGAAGATGAAGTGACTGAAGTTACTAAGACTCCAAAGACTCTGAGGTATGTTAAGAAGAACCATCCTGAAGATCAAATTATTGGTGATTCAAATAAATGTATGATGAATAGAGCTAGAGTTAGAGATGAAATTTGTTTGATTTCTCAAGTTGAGTCAAAGACTATTGATGAAGCATGTAGAGATGAATCTTGGACTAAAGATATGGAAGAAGAACTTGAATAGATAAAGAAAAACAATACTTGGGATTTGGTTCCAAGGCCTAAGAACAAAAAAGTGATAGGTACAAAATGGGTTTTCAGTAATAAGATGAATGAGGAAGGAACAGTGGTAAGAAACAAGGCTAGAATGGTATGTAAAGGCTACTCACAACAAGAATTCATAGACTATGAAGAAACATTTTCTCTTGTTGCTAGGTTGGAAGCTGTGAGATTATTTCTTTCTTATGTTGCACATAAAGACTTTAAAGTATATTAGATGGATGTGAAATCAGCATTCTTGAATGGTGATTTGGAAGAAGAAGTTTACATTGAGCAACCTAATGGTTTTCCTTTGATAGAGAATGGAGACATGGTTTTTAAGCTGAAGAAAGCACTGTATGGACTGAAACAAGCACCTAGAGCATGGTATGCAAGACTATACAAGTATTTACTTCATCTTGGTTTTAGAAAAGGTAATGCAGAGAGTAAATTATATTTAAGAACTAATGAAGATGGAATCTTGATCATAGAAGTTTTTATTGATGATATCATTTTTGGAGGCAATGATAAGATGAGTAAGAATTTCTCTAAAGAAATGAAAAATGAATTTGAGATGTCAATGATTGGTGAAATGAAATTTTTTCTTGGTTTTCAAATTAATCAGAGTAAGAATGGAATTTTTATATGTCAGACCAAGTATCTTAAGGAAATGTTGCAGAAGTTTGGAATGGAAGATTGTAAACCTATTGGAATGCCTATGGTGACTGAACATAAACTGAATAGTAATGATGAGACTCAAGGTGTAGTTCATACAAAGTATAGATCTATGATTGGTGGTTTACAATATCTAACTCACACTATACTAGATATTACCAATGTAATTGGTATTGTGGCAAGGTATCAAGAAGATCCTAAAGAGACACATCTTGCTACTGTGAAAACACTTTTCAGATATTTGAAAGGAACAACAGAATATGGATTATGGTATGAAAAATTAGATGATTTTATTTTACAGGCTTATACTGATGCTGATTGGGCAGGTAATGTGGATGATAGAAAGAGTACTAGTGGTGGTGCATTTTTCCTTGGGAAAAGGTTGGTTTCTTGGTTGAGCAAGACACAGAACTGCATTGCCCAATCTATTGCTGAATCACAGTATGTTGTTGCTGCAATAAATTGCACACAAGTTGTTTGGATGAAACAAATGTTGAAGGAAATTGGAATAATTCTTGAAGAACCAATAGTTATCCATTGTGATAACACCATCACAGTGAATATGTTGAAGAATCCTGTAATGAATTCAAAGACTAAACACATTTCTATTAAGGATCATTTCTTGAGGGAGAAGGTAGTAGAGAAAGAGATAAAACTTGAATATATTAGCACAAAGAAATAGATAGCAGATATATTTACAAATTTTTTGTCAAAAGATGATTTTGAGTATCTCAGAAGCATGCTTGGGGTCAGAGCCTCTCCTTATGATAATTAATTGATTCAGATATGCATTAGTCCAATGGCTTTCAAAGCTATATCATTCTCCAGACTTGATGTATGGATCTACTCCTCAGGGGGAGTGATCAAAGGAACACTAGAGAACATTTGGGTGATCTTGCACCTGGCTGTTGGACATGAATATTTGAAAAAGCTACATAATATTACAGATGAGTTATGGCACTATTTTCCATTGCTGGCAATGGGGGAAGGAATCTATGTGAAAATCCATACTATTTTGGGGAGATTTGTGTTGAGGATATTGAGAAGATTGTTTTGAGAGGAGAAAGTATTTTTGAGTTGATTTTGGGTTGATGGATTTTCCCATATGTTGCCATCAATGGCAAAGGGGGATATTGTTGGATGATATCAATTTTGGGTACTGATCATGCTATTGATATTCATGTTTTGTCACTGATTTCAACATATGTTTTTGTGGATAGATCAAACTGGTTACTTGACTGGAAGAAGTGTATAGACACTGTACGAATGATTCAGAATGATCAAGTTGGTTATATGAAGAAGTATGTGTGTTGACCTTATTCCTAAGGTCACTTGGATTTATGTTACATATTATGGTTGTTACAGTTGTTTTGGTGAAGACTGGTTTCTGGACTATAACTATGATGCTTGACAGAGCGGGTCTCTTTGTTTTAGGTATATCTTACTAGCGAAGATATTTCTAGTGAATCAAGCTTACTACAGGATAGTAGACATAGTTTAGAATAATGTTTTGTGTTTAATTGGCATGATCATTCTAGTGACATCACTTGTGGCATGTATTCTAGAGGATACCTATTTGGTGGCTGACTTTAGACATGTAGCATGTAATATGAATTGTGAGCATGGATTGTGGATCTAGAAGTATAATTAATGGATTGTAAATGATGTTTCCTTGTTATAGGTACCGTGTGTATCTTAGCAAGTGATTATATAATTATTTGTATATTGGGAAATCCTAATTGGATGACCTAATTAATTATTTATATATTATGAAACCTTAATTGGCCGACCTAATGAGTTATTGTAATAGGGTATATATGAGTGATATTTTCTTTTAGAAAGGTGTGGTAGTGGAAGAGAAGTGAAAGTTGTGAGGCTTGTTTGCTGCTAGATGTAGAGCAGAGTTTTGTGATAAGAATACTTCATTAGAACTAACCAACCAAAGATAGTTTCTATCAGACAACTCAATGGATTGTATATTCCTATATACACTTGTTCAGATTGTGAATCCTTGAGGGTGGCTTTAACCTTCTTTGGAAAGTGTGCCTGGGTAGTGAGCCTGCTACTTTTCTTGACTCCTAACAGGGTTTGTCTCCTAACAGGGATTGTGTACTGTAATGTTGTAATAAGCTCCCAACAGGGCTAAATATTTTAACAGGGATACTATACTCTCAGTACATTATTTGTGGGTTTTAATTCTCATCGGTGTTTTACCTTTAACAAGGTTTCCTATACAACAAGTATTGTGTTATTGTTTTGGCATTTACTGTGTTATCATTTTCATTGCATTTTTGGTTTATAAAGTTTAAATTTTAACAATCTATATCACAAATGATTCACCCCCCCCTCTCAGTTGTCTTGTGGACTGTTATTCCTAACAGAAGAAGCATTCAATAATTCAAGGTATTTTTTCCCACCATATCCTTCATTTTGTAAAGCTTTGAAAACCATCATGAAAACATGTATTTTATGATTTACTATTAGGTTTTTGTGGATTCATGCTATTGCATCAATATTTCTAATCACATTTCAAGAAGATTTGAATCATAAAGCTATAAGACATATTTTTTTCTCAAATATAGCCTCTTCTACATATAAGTATGCTTTCATTCCAAGTACATTTCATTTTTATTTCATGGTTGATTCTAAAATTGGGGTTTGACTTAGGAAACCCCATTTCTATAGATCATTTCCCTCTTTTTCTATGTTTAGTAAATAGGTGGTGCCCATGCAAAAGGAGCTACAAAAATGTTAGATCAAGACCTATAATTTGTAGGTTGTTTCATAAAAAAGTGATGGGTCAAATGTGATTTTACTCACCCCTGACCATTGACTTATTGCTGACCCTCCAAGTTGTCCTTGACCTCCTTTTTGAGGCTAAAATATGGTTTACAAGTCAATTACTATTTTTTATTCCGAGATTTGATCCCAAAATTTTCTTCTCAATTTGTAGCCTCTTTTTGCATGAAAAAAACTTTTTTTTATTATACTAGTGCTAGATATTATATTTTCATATTCATCTTCCATAACAGTTAAGGATCATTGCATCCACCTAGTGCTTCATCCCTCTTAAGGTCTAGTGGATCATCTTACTTCCAATGTAAGAGGAGATAGGCCTAAGATTCCTAGGTTTGTCATGCATGTACTAGTGAATACAATTTCTTATATTATAGTTTTAATTATAGAAGAATAGTCCATTATGTTGCAGATGTACGTTCAAAAAAGATAATTATAGAACGGTCGATGATGAAAACAAAAGAAAGGATAATTATAAAAGATATGGTTGAAAGAAAATATAAGATGATATCTATATAAAACTATGAGAATATTGTATTTAAAAGAAATTCATTCATCTAAAGATGAAGATTGTGATTATTCAAATGATAAAACTGTTGGAAATGAGTTGAGTAACTGAGAGGGGAGGGGTGAATCAATTACCACAAAAACCAATCCAAGTCCCTTAGATGTCTTAAACAAACTTTTTATTGTTGCTTGGTTAACACAGATATTCTACTGTCACTCGGTTAACATAGCAAATCTTAAGATATTAATTGTGATTATCCTTTAGTAATTAATTGCATAAACATAAACCATTAAGCAAATAAAATGTACACAGATAACACCAAGATTTAACGTGGAACCCCAATATGGGAAAAACCACCAATTGCAACTAGTTACTGTTTTTCACTCTTCTAAAGTGAGCCCTGTTAGGAGCCAACCCTATTGAAGGTTACAATAACACACTGTTAGGTGTGACCCTATTAGAGGATTTAATCACCCTGTAAGGAGTGGCCTTGTTAGATGTCTTCAAACACTTCAATGTAGAAATGTCACCTTGTGAGAGAATTTACAAAAGACTGTTAAGTCTACTTTGTAAAGATATTTTTGATCGCTGCTACAATTTTTAGAGAGTAATAATGGATTGACCTGTTTGTCAAAGCAACTATATTTTTTGATTCAGATATTTTCTCTGGCTTATAAGACTCTATCACTAGTACATTAGGCCTATATTTTAGACCAAACTTTTTGATGGCCGGCCAATTTGGCTTGTAAAACTCTTTTTTTTTTGTTTATGCTCCCGAAAATGTCAAAATATTGACATATATTAAGTTTAAGAAGAAATGTTGAAATATCGACAAACACGAGATTATATAAAAAAAAAAAGTGTTAAACACAATTTTCATTGCCTGCGATTGATTTCGTGTGTCGAAGTGCTTTTGGCGGGAGGAGACGGGTTCGTGTGCTGCGATTTTTCACAATAGGTAATGGGCACACACTCCATTTTTGCTAATCTTTGTAAAATTACTGTTATCATAGAGGTCCCCTATAGATTTTGCATGGATCTGATGTAGTCTTTGAATCTTTTCTCTATGTAACTATTAATCCTTTCTGCC
>MU227804.1:2674814-2722232 GCA_018584345.1 Thuja plicata
ACTTGAATCAAGACAATCAAATCTCTTCCTTATATTGAAGACCAAGTTGCAGATTTTGTAAAGAGACATTTCATTCTCATTGTAAAAATTTGGGTTTAATTCCCTTGTTGTAAACTCCCCAAGTAAATATTAAAGCTGGGTGCTAGAATTTAAAATTTCCTTGGTGAACTATGTAATTAAAGGATAAACCAAGGTATCCTAATTTGTATTTTTCCTCTAGTCCAAGTAGGAGCACATGTCACATTTTTGTAATTAGGCCTAATTAGGCACCTTTCTTCATATAACTTCAAAAACTTCTAAACAAGGTGAAAAACTAATTCCATATCCAGACACCCTTTTCAAAGACCTTTAGGATTTTATAGGTCTTACCTTCCCAAATTGTCTATACATAGGGTTACTATTTTCAAGCCTATAATTAAGGGTTTCACCATATATTGGACTTATCCACAAGGGTTTAAGTTTTCACCATGAAGAATTTATCATCAGAACTTCCAATTGGATTTGGGGCTTCTCCATACACACTTCCTCCTCTCCACATCCTCTGATTTAAGCTACCAATGCTTTCAATCACTCATATTGCCTCTGCAATTTACTTTGATCCCTATCCATGCATCTCTTGCTCACCTAGAGCATCACTATAAAATTAGCAAATCTGCTTCCCAGGGCCCATCCTTCTTGTTAGCTCTTTTTCTTGTAGAATCAGTATGTAGCAGTGAATGCTTTCTTGACTCTTTAATTCCCAATCTAGATTCTCACAGGGAAAAGGCTAATTAACAAGGATGAAATATCCTTCTACACTTTGGGTTCCACAAACCTAGGCAGGTGCACCTTCAACATACTACTATTTTCAGTAAATCTGATAGTGGATTAAGGATTCATGATCCTTCTTCCTTTTAAGAAAGTTGGCTTAGGAAGGTTAATCTGTTGATTCTCTCTTTAAGAAATCACTAAGATGAACTATATTTCATACAATTATCTAGACGTGTACTTGAAATAACAGAAATATAAAGATTGATTAATATTTGATTGATGATAACAACCATTCATCAGAAATTGTCCAGTGCCTAATCCTGAGCCATAGAGTCACAATGAAATATACATACACCAGAGATCATCAATGGAAATACAAATAAAACCTCAGATAGAATGGATTACAAACTATCTTCTCACTATCACACCCTTGTATCAAATTCCTGCATAAACCCTAACTCTCTGGAACTATTTGCAATATTTAGACCTTCCTTGAAAGCAACTTACAAACAGTAACATAGCTACCTTATAACTAGTATATTCAAGATACCTTACAAATCAAACATACAAGAGCTAAAATTTAAATGCAAAAAGACATCATTGGTATCAAAATGGAGATTTCATTGTATTTTATTCATAAAAAATTGATTTCAATACATTCAAACTCATTCTAAACTAAAGCTTAGACACCATTCAGTAGTCTACCTCTTAGTCTTATTTTTAACATCCTTCACAATATAATACAACTTTCTATTTATAGATAGCCTTAGTCATCTTGGAATCCTTTTAGAAAATAAGGATGCAACAAGCTTTGGATGACTAAGCTATAGGACAAAATTTACATCTCTCAGATAGGACAAAATACCAGGCGGAGAGAATAACCATTCTCTGTTACAAGTTACATAGTCTTTTCTTTGATGACCACCTGAATGCTTGCAACTTGTTTTAAGTTGTTAGGTCTTCATTATCTAGAATTTTTTTCTTCACTGATGCATAATCTTGTACTTTCCTTTATTCAAACTGCTAAGCATCATTGGTGCTTGTTGTCACTCCTACATTACTACTTTCTATTACTGGAGTAACTATACCATATTTTCTTACCCAGGTGGTAAACACCTCATCATTCAGCCAACTAAAGTTGAGAACCTCATCCTTTTGGCTATTGAACTCCTCCCAATCAATACTAGCCTTCTCAATCTCTGATTCCCAAGATTCAAAAAATGTCATGGCCTTGTTGAGATTGTCAATGGTTAATACAAACCAACTTGTGTTTTCCAATGTGATAATTTTGTTTGTCCTATTGGTTAATGTTTCATTCAACTGCCTTAGCCATAGGGATTCATTTTTTATGTCTCCATCCTTTTTTAACATGTTAGGAAACATATCATACCTATCTCTAGAAAATTCTCCTTTCAAGGTCTCTATCTTTTTTATGACCACATTTTTCTTGATGTTCAGGTCAGTCATCAATTTAAGGCATTTGTAAGTCCTTGTCAAGATGATATCAATATTATTCTTCTCCTTTGAGGTGGAATAGAATGAATTTACATGGGCTTTCTTCCCTTTCCATATATCAATTATCAAGCCCCAACTCTCTTTACCTTCATCATGCTTGTTTATTATGCTGACAATGTTCTTTCTCATCAAAAAAAGATTACCGAGATTGACTTCACCAACACACCTCTTGACGTTAAATTATATCTTATCATAACACCTCTGCTTCACCAATTTTTTAGCTTCTTTATATGCAGGGTATTTCTCAATATCCTTTTTGTCTTCTTCTTCCAACCTTGATCTTTCAGTGACCAACCTGTTCTTTTCAGCCTCTAACTCTACTTTCTAGCATCAATGATCACTTGGGTAGTAGGGCTTACTGGTGCAGGGAATGGGGGGTAAGTCACAAATGGGCTGGATGATGAGGGCTAGTGAGTTCTTGAGAAATCATCATCTGGGGCATTATTTGTACTGTCTGCCTCCCCTCCATAAATTATATTCTATTATCCTTCTATAGGGATTTAACCAGTTCATCATTGTATTCTTTTAATACCAGTTCATATTTTTGATTCAGGTTAATAAAAGCCTCTTTCTCCTTTTCAGCCACGCTCAGGCTCTGATTAGTGATTTTAAGGACAAGGTTAGCTACCTTAGTACCTGAGGTATCAGAAACTCTTTTAACAATGAGGCTTCCTACATCCTTAATTTGATCATCTTCTTTCACTCTTCTTTTTTCTTTCTTCTTCAAGGCCCAGATTTCTAGGGCTATATGATTTTCACTAAACTAGGCACCAATTTATGTTCCAGCAGTGCTCAATGGTTTTTCCTCCTTTCTTATAGCATCAAAAGCTACTGCATCACCCAAGTCCCACTGAGGTAGGATAAGGACTCCTTGTTCCTTGACCAATTCTCTACTCTCTTCAGGGGTGATTTTGTCAAATTTAGACATTAGCTCCTGCTTGACCTCTTTTTCTATATCATCTTTGGCATGATTTGGTTGAGCTTCCTGCAACCTTTGGCATTTATTTTTGAACTCATCAATGTGAGTTCTCGATAGAAATTGAATGAAGGCCCTAGTTTTGACAAATTTGTTATCTAACAAGAACTCCTCACTAGCCTACTTAGTTATAGGATCTAGTTCTTTACCTATGAATTCTACCACTGTAGGATCAGCAGTTGTATGCCTAGGTGCCTCTGGCACTCCTTCTTGTAATTCTTGGGTAGTAACAAAAAATTTTCCATTGTTCCTCATTTGAACCAATTTCTCAGCAATGGCTTGGTCATCCAAATGTATAGTGGACTGGGAGGGAGATTACAACTCACTCTCTTGTTATTTTCCCTCCACCTTATGTTTCTTGGGAGAGGGCATCTCTTGGGCACTAGTACTTTCTGGCCTTTTTCCTTTATGCTCAGAAGATTTATCAGCTTTGGGAATGATAGTAGTGTACCCTCTCCTCTTGTACACCACATAATTCCCTAGTGGGAATACTCTTCCTTGTAAAAGTTTGCTCAAGATGGCATGAGCCTTTTCTGGCTCAGCTTCCATTATCCTCTATTTCTTCTCATTGAGGGTCTACATGATTCCCTCTAATAAAGTCATTAGGGACTCAATCTTCTTGGCCCAAGGGAAAAATTCCTTCAAAGGATCATAAGATTTATCAAAATTGTGTACAAAGTCCAAAGACTTTTTGTACACCAGCCATTTCTCTTTCCTGACTTCCTGGTCACCTAGATCAAAAAAATTTCTAATAATATCCTTAGGGAAATTAAATTGGTGCTCTAATGTTAAGCACTTGGTTCTTTTTTCGAACATGCCCATTATAAAATCTTCATTGTCTGCACGCCTGGATACAGATGTTGCTAAGTGGTAAGGTTCAAAATACTTATCAAATTGTGCCCACCCACCCTTTACTATGATGAAATGATGGGCTCTTGTAAGATTAGGGAAAATGCTTCCCTTCATTTTTCCTGTTAGGGCTTCCTCCTATAATCCACCCAATTGTCTCAAAACCTCTACAATTCCAATATTTAAAGGCACTCTATAGGGTAGAACATTGGGGGTTCCCCTAAATCCATAAACCCTTATCACTGTAGAAATAGGGTATAAAATCAAATCTCCCCAATTATGGGTAATTTTTAACTCTGGGAAAAAATCCATGGGTCTTAGTAACCTCATCATGTCTGTATGGATCTTGGCATTCTGTTTGCACAATAATGACCTAAGTCTAGTGGAAAAAACCCTGTCAAAGTATACATAATTGGCTTCTTTTCTATCCCATGATAGATAATCACTCCACATCTGAATAGGAAAATCCTCATCACCTTGGAACTTAGTCAAGTCCATCTCTTCCTCAAATAAGTCAGCATTATTGAACAAAAACATGTGCATCATAAGGGAATACCATCTCATTGGTTTAAGTATGTTGTTGTCTTGGATACCTAGCAAACCTTCATGCATTTGTTGGGCAATGTAAGAGGCATAGTCAAAAACTACTGATAGGTGGGGATGTAGAATCTAAACCACCATGAGAATTATATGGATAGGCATTGTTGTCTCTTCATCTTATCCTAGGACTTGGCATAAGGCACTATACATTTTCTTGGCCTTTCCATTAAAATAATGTAATTTAAATGGTTCTGGTGTTTTAGGCCCTACTACAATCAAGTCCCCTATCTTGTTAAAGTATCCTTTCAAGGCCTCATTTTTTTAATACTCTCTTTGGGTCTGGTATACTTCCTTAAAATATTCAAAGTCAATATCATCCATTTGTATTGAAGTATCACTCAACTTAAAAATTATTCTGATTTCATCAGCTAAGATGGTCAACAACATGTTTCCTTGTGTATCCCTAACAGCCCTAGATACTTTTTCATAAGTGTTGGCTATCAGGGTAAATAAATCTGTATCCATGAACACCCCGGGTACTATCAACTTTCCTACATCCAAGTCCCATATGTTACAATCTGGGGTAGGAGCATTTCTTTGGCTATATGTAGTTCTAAACAAAATTAGACCATTTAGACTAGTTTTAACATCTTTGGCCCACCTACCTGAGTCATACAAGCCTTCTCCTATTTTGAAACGGGGATGTGATGGAACTATTCTCTTGATCTAGGTTGCATCACCTATGGATCCTTTTAATTGTTGTAGGAGGTCCTCCCTAACATTTATTTTCTGATAATCTACCTCTCCTAAAAGTTCAATCCTAGGAGCCATTCTGAACCTAAGGCTTTTTTTCTAAGATGAAATTCAGATTTTGAAACAATAATTCTAAAAGCCTTTTGAATTGCAAATCTTACTAGGAACCTGAATTTTGTTGAATTAGAGAAGACTTACCCATTCTTCAATTCTGTCATGAGGAACTGAATATCTCTGAAATTTTTTTCTTTGCTCGAATGACTTTGGTAAATTATTGTGGCTTCAAGTTGAATTAACTAGTTTGATGGCTTCAATCAATTCAGTCATTCATATTGAATTCGACTGGAGTTGCCACACATTCTGCAATCAATTTCCCTGCTTCAAACTCACGTATTAATGGTTCACTGAAACTTATTTTAATAAATTTGAATTTAATTCATAGATCTTAAAGAACATCTCTTTCATCTGACTGTTCTCTTCTTTTCCCAGAAAAAACTGTTCACCTAGGATACGTGTCAGCACCCCTTAATCGCTTGTCCATTAGATTTTGTTCACTTTACCTCTAAGTGATTAAGCAAACCATCTGATCTTTTTACACTTGCAACCTCATTAACATGACTTCCATGCTGTACTGGACCCACCTTTTATGCCACGCATCGCTTAGACTTAATCGCTTACCCATTAGATCTTGATCGATTTGCCTTCTAAGCGATTAAGTCAGCCGTTGATTTTTTCTAACATGCCATGCCTTTAACATGATAACTGCACTATATAGGACCTTTATGACCTTAGCCAGACCCACCTAGGACATGTGGCATCATGGCTTAATTGCTTAAATGATAGATGTTGATCAACTTTTCCTTAAGTCATCAAGTGAGCCGTCAGATCTTTTCAAACTTCTCCAAACTTTATCTTGCAGCCAGCTTCACCTTTCGTGGACTACATGTCATCATCTTGACATGCGTCAGCACCGCTTAATGGCTTAGGTGTTAGATATTGATTAATTTGAAGTTAATCCATTAAGCTGACTGTTGGATGAAAAACAAGTTAACTATACTTCAATCATCGCCAGCTCTGAATATCTGGGTCCACTAACTACCAGATGTCAACACCACTTAATGGCTTAACTAATAGATGTTGAGAATCTTGGAGATAAGAAATTAAGCCCACCATTAGATCTTTTTGAACTTTAGTCACCTTTATGCTATCTGTGATAGGACCCACATTGTTTCCAAGGACACACGTCGCTCAGGCTTAATCGCTTAAGCGATAGATGTCGTGCATCTTGGAGATTAAGCCATTAAGTGATCTATCAGATCAAAATAGAAATGCCCAACATATAATGAATTTAATTAAAACCTTAGTGGACTTTGGAATTTGGGAATAATGTGAGACCCCGGTGTTAGGATTGACAACTTTAATACACATGACCGCTTTTAAAATGAACCCATTCGAGACATGAATTAAGTGAAAAAAGTAACATGAAATTAGAAGAAATTTCAACGCTTAGGGTTTTTATGACAAGTAACGTGAAATTAGAATAAATTTCAATGCTTAGGGTTTTTATGACCAAAATTACACTAGGAGACATGAAACAAGGGTTTTTTCAACATTTTCAACTAGGTCAAGGGTTAGAACAGAATTTGCAGTGGCATGAGAACAATTTTTAACAATGATTTTAAACCCTTGGATAACATGAATGACAGGGGACCTCAAAATTTTATAAGACACACCCTAAAAATTAAATAGTACCAACACTTCTCCATACATATAGTACAAGGAGTCACCTCACCCATTCCAAGAGCTCGTATAAGTTCTACGATGGAATGATGAGCTATGACCCCATTTGCAAAAACTGCCTGGTTCATACCAATGACAGTGCATAAAACAAAACTATTTACAAAAGCAATGAAACTAGAACTAAACACCAACTAATCACATACAGAAACAAGAAATTACATCAACTGACTCTTGCACAACTCACAGTGCAGATTTCAATCCATTAAACACCAAAATGTATACAAAATGCTCAACATTGACTGGTTTTTCAATTTCACAGTCCGTACATTGATTTTCCAAATTCATCCAACCCCACACATAGGTCGTGGAAGGACTTATATAGTTGACCATGGCACCAATCCAATTTTTTCTGATAGCTATACAACCAATTGTTTGAAGATCCATAATTGCAAGAAATGTTATCAATGTTGTCAATGACAACATTGACAACTTTTATAACTTTTTAATTCTTGCACTCTCACTTGTTCAATACACCACATA
Organism: Thuja plicata; assembly: GCA_018584345.1. Lineage (NCBI taxonomy): Eukaryota > Viridiplantae > Streptophyta > Pinopsida > Cupressales > Cupressaceae > Thuja > Thuja plicata. Next base: position 2,682,478 of record MU227804.1, read on the forward strand.
ACTTATCCAAATTCACTAAAATTTCTATTAGACCTCAAATTATCTCTCCTAGACTCTAACAAGCATAAAAACCAAGATTCCATCATTTTGGAACATTACCCTAATTTGGACAAAACACTACTTCTTAACATCAAATGACCTAGTTAGATCTTCTGACCAAATCAACACACCTTAGGACATATCTAGTCCTATTGTTTCACTAGTGGCTTGGCTAATACCACTACAATCCAAAATCAAACTAGGATCCTAGGTTACCAATTAGCCTAACCTAGGTGCTCTTGCACCATACTCCCCCACAAAAGAAAGTCATGTCACTCTTGTGGACACAATGTCTTCAGGAATGCCCATCTTCTTGAAATTTGTATCTTCAATAAATGTTTCCTCTAACTCTAGTTTGTGCTTCCAATTGATGAGGTGTTCCATATACACCTTATGCCTGGTAGTCTTCTTGACCCTTGAATCCAATACCTGATTTTATTCTACCTGCATCTTGGGAGGTAAAGCATCAGGTTCCACATCCTTTCCAACCTCTTCTATGTTAACATCCATCTCTATCAAAGGTCCTTTAAACTTTATCAAATATGCCACATTAAAGGTAGGTAAGATGCTCAATTCAAGAGGTAGAACCACCTTATAGGAATTAGCACCATACTTGTCTAAGATCTTGCAGGGTCCCACTCTCTTCATCTACAGTTTTGTAGGCATCCCCTTCTGCAACCTTGAATTGTTCAAATGTACCATCACATAATCACCTACTACAAATTGAACATCTTTTCTCTTCTCATTCATTCTAACTTTCAACTTTTGGGTAGACTCCAGTATTGTTTTCTTCACCTACTCTTGGATCTCCTTCGTGGTTTGAGTGAATTCTTTAGCATGACCACTCCTATACTCTACAGTTCCAAGGTCTCTAAGCTTACATACACCCCTTGGATGCATCCCATAAACAACTTCAAATGGGCTTCTACCTATTGTTCTGTTAACACTGTCATTGTATGCATATTCTTCTTGGGGAATGACCACATCCCATGTCTTCACATACTCCTTGGTTAGGAACCTTAACAAGTTACCTAACACTCTGTTAACCACTTCAATTTTTCCATTAGTCTGAGGGTGGTAAGTTGAACCAAATGACAAGTCGGTTTCCAATCTACTCCATAGTGTTTTCCAAAAATGGCTCAAGAACTTAACATCCCTATCTAATACAATACTTAGGGGTAGTCCATGGATTCGTACAACCTCTTTAAAGAACAAGTGTGCAATGTTTCTGGCATCATTTGTAATCCTACAAGGTATGAAATGACCCATCTTGCTAAATCTATCTACCACAACATAAATATTGTCATGGCCATGCTTTGTCTTAGGTAAACCTACAACGAAATCCATGCTAACACACTCCCATTGTCTGTTAGGGATTGGAAAAGGCTGGTACAAACCTGCATTTCTAGCTCATCCTTTTGCTTTCATGCACACTACACACTGTTCAACATACTTGTTTACATCTCTCACCATCTTGGGCCAATGGTAAAACCTTTGAACTAACTCTAAATTTTTTTTCACACCAAAATGGCCACTCAAGCTTCCATTATGCTTCTCCTAAATGAGATTTTCTCTCATGGAACCCTTAGGGACACACAATTGGTTCCCCTTAAAAAAAAATCCACTCTGCAAGGTGAAATCAGAAAATTGACTATGGAAGTGATTCTAAAAATCAGAGCATACCTTATAGGCTTCACCAAAGTCTTCATCTTATCTGTAGAGGTCTTTAAAAATCTCTATCCCAATGCTCTTTAACTAAACTTCCTAGATGGTTAGAAACCTCTTTCTCAAGGCATCTGCAACCTTGTTTAATTATCCCTTTTTGTGCTTTATTATGAATGTAAATGTGAATGCTTGAAGTTATTCCATCCACTTCAAATGTATGTTACTGAGCTTCTCTTAGGTGTTTATATATCTCAAATCCTAGTTATCAGTAAACACCACAAATTATTTGGGCAATAAGTAATGTCTCCACTCCCTAAGAAAGTGAACCAAAGCATATTGTTCCAAATCATAAGAAGAGTATTTCTTCTTTTCTTCATTTAGTTTTCCACTAAAGAAGGCTACTAGCCTACCTTATTGGCTTAGTACACCCCTACTGCCATTCCACTTGCATCACACTCCAAAGTAAATATTTGATCAAAACTAGGGATTCTAAGGATAGGTTGTGTTGCTACCTTCTTCTTCAACATTTGAAATGCTTTCTCTTCTCCCGAAGTTCATCTAAACTTAATCTTTAGACCACCCTTGATGGTTTCTAACATTGGTGCACGAATCCCATTGAATTCCCTTATAAAATTTCTTTAAAATTGTGCCAACCCATGAAAACTCTTGACTTTTGTCCCTGTGGTTGGTGTGGGCCAATTAGGATAGCCTCCACCTTACTTGGGTCCATTTTCAATGACCCTTGGGATACGAAAAATCCCAAATATACAAGTTCTTGCTTGAAGAACTCACATTTCTCAAGGTTTATTGACAAATTCTCTTCTTGCAATCTCTTAAGCACCATCTCCACATGTTTCACATGCTCCTCTACTATCCTATTGAGTATAAGTATATCATCTAGATACACTACCAAAAAAATCCCTGTGAATTCCTTAAGCACTTCATTCATGAGCCTCATGAATGTGCTAGGGGCATTTGAGAGGCCAAATGACAAAACTCTCCACTCATACAATCCATCAATAGTCTTAAAGGTTGTCTTCCATTCATCCCCCTCTTTGATCCTAATTTGGTGGTATCCACTTTTCAAGTCTAACTTAGTGAAAAATGTTTTCCCCCACCAATACAGTAAATCAAATCCTCTATCCTAGGAATTAGAAATTTGTACCTAATTGTGATCCTATTTATTACTCTAGAATTAGTACAAATCCTCCACTTACCACCTTTCTTGGATGCTAAGGCCATTGGTACGGCACATGGGCTGACACTCTTCTTGATTATCCCTTGATCTAACAGCTCTTGCACTTGTCTGGCCACCTCTAGGTTCTGGTCTGGAGTAAGCTTGTATGCTTCCTTGTTTGGAAATGATGCACCAGTACAAATTCAATTTGATGACTTATCACTCTTTCAGGAGGTAAAGTTGTAGGAGTCCCATCATTAACAATATCCTTGTACTTTTCAAGAAACTCTCTGATTGCTAATGGTACTGGTTCTTGTTTAGGATTCTCTTCTTCCTTAGGCTTAATAAATATGGCATAGACTTCACTCCCTTCATCTTTAAGGGCATTTATGAACTCCTTTCTAGTACTCAACAAGATACTAGGATTCTTAGGTTGTGGTTTATCTTCTTCCAATAAGGACTGTATTTTGAAATTTTTGTCACCTTTCTTGAAGGATATGGAGTTTTCCTTCCCATCATACACTGCTCCTCTATCATATTGAAAAGGTCTACCTAGTAGTAGATGACATGCATCCATAGGTAGTATATCACATAGTAACGTGTCCTTGTACCCTGCAATAGAAAACTCCACCCAAGTTTTTACATTCACCAAAACACTCTGGCCCTTGTTCAACCATGTCACCTTGTAAGGATTGACATGAGGTATTTTTGTCAACTTGAGCTTATTGACAACTTCCTCTGATATGATGTTGTCTGTGGAACCTAAATCCACTATCACTTTGCAAACTTTACTAAGGATTTTACATCTTATCCTAAACAGTACTCTTCTATGCTTGGGCTAATCCTTTACTAGTTCTCTAATCAGAACCCTTCTAAACATCAAGTTCTCTCCCATCTCTGATTCAATTTTATCAACCTCTAGTGCTTTGACACTTGTAGTGTCCTCTTGTGCATATGCAATCCTCTTGATATTGTTATAAGAAGTGGGCTTATCCAGGCACCTATAGGCAGGGTGACCCAATTGGCCACAATTGTATCATTTCATACTTGCAAAGTATGAGTTTCTTCTTCCTGAACCCCTTCCCCTACTAGATCCTCCTTGAGTACCTCTTCCTCTGGTATAACCCCCTCTTGGAGTAGTTTCATTATCATGCTTTGTCAATTCAGACTCTCCTTGGTTCCTTTGTTCATTACCGCTACCTTGATAACCACTTCTATGACCCCCTTGATCTCTACCTCTACCTCTACCTCTGAGATTGGAGTCTCCCTTCTTTTTGTTCCTCTCTTCCACCTTTAGAGATAATTGGTGACACTTTTGAATAGTGGTTGGAGTCCACAAACTTATCTCTTCTTGGATGTTCCACTTTAGACCACCCAAGTATCTGGCTACCTTGATAGGTTCCTCTTCTTGGATCTTGGACCTTAGACATAACTTCTAAAATTTGTTTGTATAAGAGGCCACATCCAAGTCCTTTTGTTTCAGACCTTGCCTCTTTCTATGAAGTTGAATTTCATAGTCATCTTGCAGATAGTTTTCCTTTACCTTGGTCACCATGGCTTTCTAGGTATAAATAGGTTGTTTACCCATCTTAACCATCTCATCTTGTAGATACTTCCACCATGTTAATGCTGACCCTCTAAGCCTTGACTTTGCCACTTTTAGATTTTGTGCCTCAATGACACCTTCACATTTGAAATGGTTCTCCATTCCCTCAATCAATTCTATTATTGCTTCTATATCCATCTTTCCACTAAATAGTGGTACTCCTTATAATGCCTTTCCTCCTAGGTATTTTATAGCTTTCAAGAATGGTTTCTCATTCAAGACAGGGTCTGGTTTAGGGATGATATCTTCCTCAGCAATCTTTTTACCTCTATCACTACTTTTAGCTTCTTTGCCTTTATCTTTGGAATCAACTACTTGTAGTTTCATTATCATATCTTCTAGGGCTTCTTCAAGGAGTCTATTTATCTCCTTTTTCTCACCCATCTCCTTATCTATCTCTTCATTAGTCACCATGCTTATCTCCCCTACTAATTCACTAGTATTTAGAGACATACACCAACTCCCAAATCTTTAACTTACTTTGATACTAATCTGATGTAATGACAAGCCTTTCTCACAAACATGTCTTTCTTCTAGGGTGTCTTATAGGAAACATCTCTAGCCTATTAGGGTTCTTAGCTAACCCTAACCTTCCAAGGATTACTTTCCCTAATCCTTCCCCTATTCAACTTGTCAACACCAATCAAGAAATCTACTCACCTCACTACATGCTCCATAGAGGTCTTCTTGCACCTCCTATACTAATTGATCCAAAATTGATCAAAACCAAACACCAATGGAGAAGGAGGATTCTAGCAAGACAATTGAATCCAACTCAATGTCTAAGAACACATTTTTTAATGAAATACTAATCAAGTTCAAGTACACACTCCAAACTCACCCAAAATAGGGATACAAGCATTAGGCCTAATTAGGCACCTTTCTGCATATAAATTCAAAAAATTCTAAACAAGGTGAAAAACTAAGTCAATATTGAGACACCCTTTTTGAAGACCTTTAGGATTTTCTAGGTCTTACCTTCCCAAACTGTCCATACAGAGGGTTACTATTTTCAAGTCTATAATTAAGGGTTTCACCATATATTGGACTTATCCACAAGGGTTTAAGTTTTCACCATGAATAATTTATCACTGGAACTTCCCATTTGATTTGGGGCTTCTCCGTACACACTTCCTCATCTCCACATCCTCTGATTGAAGCTACCAATGTTTTCAATCACTCATATTGCCTCTGCAATTCACTGTGATCCCTAGACATGCATCTCTGGCTCCCCTAGGGAATCACTATAAAATTATCAAATCTACTTCCTAGGTCCCATCCTTCTCCATACATATAGTACAAGGAGTCACCTCACCCATTCCAAGAGCCTATACAAGTGCCACAGTGGAATGATGAGCTATGACCCCATTTGCAAAAATTGTCCGGTTCAGACTAGCGACAGTGCATAAAACAAAACTATTTACAAAAGCAATGAAACTAGAACTAAAGCACCAAATAATCACATACATAAACAAGAAATTACATCAACTAACTCTTTCATAACTCATAGTGCAGATTTCAATCCATTAAACACCAAAATGTATACAAAATGCTCAACTGTGACTTGTTTTTCAATTTCACAGTCCGTACACTAATTTTCCAAATTCATCCAACCCCGCACATAGGTTGGGGAAGGCCTTATATAGTTTACCATGGCACTAATGCAACTATTTCTGACAGTTATACAACCAACTGTTCGAAGATCCATAATTGCAAGAAATGTTATCAATGTTGTCAATGACAACATTGACAACTTTTACAACTTTTTAATTCTTGCATTCTAACTTGGTCAACACGCCACATAACTTATCCAAATGCACTAAAATTCCTATTAGACCTCAAATTACCTCTCCTAGACTCTAAAAAGCATAAAAACCAAGATTCCACCATTTTGGAACATTACCCTAATTTGGACAAAATACTACTTCTTAACCTCGACAAATGATCTAGTTAGATCTTCTAACAAAATCAACAAACCTTAGGACCTATCTAGTCCTATTATTTAAATAGTGTCTTGGCTAAGACCACTACAATACAAAATCAAACTAGGAGCCTAGGTTACCAACTAGCCTTACCTAGGTGCTCCTGCACCAATCAGGTTCATAATACACAAAAATTTGTAGTCCTCGGGCTCTTTACTGCTCTGTTCTTCACTTCTCTCTGCAAACTCATCAATTTTTACATGTACACTTTCTATGACCTTATGAGTAGAAAGTTTCAAATATTTATATGCTTTTCTTTTGCAGGAGCTGCCTAGGAATATACCTTCATTACCTTTTACATCAAATTTTTCATTTCTTGCTTCCTTTAAGATGTAACATTTACTTCCAAATACTTTAAAATAATGAACATTAGGTTTATATCCATACCATAATTTAAAAGGTATCTGCTTAGTACCTTTCTTCATTTGAACTCTGTTCAAGGTGTGAATTGTAGTGCTAATGGCCTACTTCCAGTATTTGGTAGCAACATTCTTTTCAATCATCAAGGTTCTTGCACAATCCATAATGGATCTGTTTCTTCTTTCTGCTATCCCATTCTACTATGGTGTACCTGGGGTAGATAATTGTCTCTTGATTCCTCTTTCATTATAGAATTCATTGAACTCATTAGAAATTAATTCACCTCCTTTGTCAGATCTCAAGCATTTAAGTTTCTTTCTTGTTTCCTTTTCAACTCTGGCAAGGTACCACTTAAACTTCTGAAAAGCTTTTGATTTTAGTCATCATTGTGGAATGGTCATCAACAAATAGAATGAAATACTTCTCACCTATATAAATTTTTGTTCCAACTGGTCCACACAAATCAGTATGCACTAAATCCAAGAATTCTTATGTATGGTAATTCTTTCTCTTGAAACTTGTCTTGCCCATCTTCCCAATTTGACATTGTTTTCATATTGCTAGTTCAGGTTTCTTCAAAATAGGAATACCTCTTACTCTTTTGTTCTTGCTTGTATTGACCAAGTTATCAAAGTTTACATGACATAAATTTTTATTCCATAACCAGCTTTCTTCTACTTGCGCAATAAAACATGAACTTTCATTGAGATCAACGTAAAATAGATTACCTTTTGTTTGTTTGTCAGTTCCAACTAATTTTCCCTTACCATCCAGGAGCTTGGCCTTACCATTCATAAATTCTACCTTGAAGCCAATGTTATTCAGTTGTGCCACACTTAGTATATTATGCCTTAGTCCTTCAACCCAATAAGCATTATCACATTTGATTCCTTTAGTTAAAGTAATACAACCTTTACCTTTCACATAGCAAGGTTCATCATTCCCAAAACTGACACTCCCACCATCATAGTGCTCAAGATGTTCAAATTTGGTTTTATCACTAGTCATGTGGTGAGAACAACCACTATCAATTATCCAAGTGTAATTCTTGCTAATATGAGAGTAAAGTGTGGTCTTTTCATTATCTGACTCGTCCTTAATAGCAATGTAAACTATTTCATCTTCATCTTCATCACTATCAGAATCTTTAGCAATATAACAATATTTCTTACCTTTGTCCTTGTAGATTTTGTAACTTTTGAAATATTTCTTGCCTTTGTACTTGTTGAACTTTTTCTCATCTTGGTCTTCTTTTTTCAGACACTTAGTAGCAATGTGACCAACCTCATTACATGAAAATAAAATCAATGGTACTCTTCCTTTGTACTTTCCTTTGGTAGCCCTCTTTGCAAGTAATGCTTCAATGATTTCTAGATCTTCATCATCAGATTCACCATCACTGTCACAATCAATCTATTTTCCTTTCATCTTACCAAGGTTTAATTTGGATTTGAATGTAGACACAAAATTTCTAGGATTAGGAGAGTAATTGTCAAAGTTATCCAACTCAAAACCTATAAGCCTTCCAACCAATGCATCTAGAGTTATATCATTACAATACCTCATTTCTTGAATAGCTGAAACTCTAATAGCATAGATAGGAAGAAAATTTCTAAATACCTTACTAACCATTATTTTGTCTTCAATTGTTCCACCGGAATCTCTGATGGCACTGACACTTTTCTTGATTCTTTCACTGTATTTTGTAATGTTTTCTCCTTCTTTCATTTTCATCTGATCAAACTGACCTCTGAGACTTTTTTCTTTGGCTCTCTTTACACTGTCATCTCCTCCATGTATATCATGTAGTTTCTTCCACATATCATAGGCATTAGGGCAGTCCTTGACTTCATCAAATTTGGCATAGCTAAGTAAAGAAGCTATATCAATCGACATTATGTTATGATTCTTCATGTCCATCATCTATTCCATAGACATAGGTCTCGATGGTTCCACATACTTGTGATCTAGTAATTGCAAACCAGTGTCTCCAATAGTAGATAGATGTAGCCTCATCAAATCTTTCCATGCAGCGAAGTTGTCTTTTTTAAGCTTGGGCATCTCCCTTTTGTAAGACATCTCTAATCTTTAGCTTAGGCCTTGAAACCTTCCCTGAAAGCACCAATAGCTCTGATACCAATTGTTTGAAATGATTTGAGTAACTAAGAGGGGAGGGGTGAATCAGTTACCACAAAAACAAATCCAAGTCCCTTAGATGTCTTAAACAAACTTTTCATTGTTGCTCGGTTAACACTGATATTCTACTATCACTCGGTTAACATAGAAAATCTTAAGATATTAACTATGATTATCCTTTAGTAATTAATTGCAGAAACATAAACCATAAAGAAAATAAAATGTACATAGATAATACCAAGATTTAACGTGGAAACCCAATATTGGAAAACCCACCAATTGCAACTAGTTACTATTTTTTACTCTTCTAAATTGAGCCCTGTTAGGAACCAACCCTGTTAAAGGTTACAATAACACACTGTTAGGTGTGACCATATGAGAGGATTTAATCACCCTGTAAGGAGTGGCCTTGTTAGAGGTCTTCAAACACTTCAATGTAGAAATGTCACCTTGTGAGAGGATTTACAAAAGACTGTTAAGTCTACTCTATAAAGAGATTTTTGATCACTACTACAATTGTTAGAGAGTAACAATGGATTGACCTATTTGTCGAAGCAACTATCTTTGTTGTATCAGATCTCTAATCTAGCTTATAAGACTTGATCCTTACTAATCGGATATTTTGTTGCAGCTCTGTATGTTCTTTTCTCAATCATAATCCCATCTAATTTTGCCTCCACACTTCATGTCATAAAACACACATATCTCTCACTCATTCAATCCAAACTTGACCTTATATATATATATATATATATATATATATATATATATATATATATAAGCCTTGTCAAGTTGGCATGAATAACCTTTCAAATAATCAATAAAACTTAAGTTTGTTGGCTGCATATAACCAATTAACCATAAAATATAAATTGTTGTTAGTGGGTTGTCACTAAAAGCATAACTCAGTTAATACTGAAATCCTTCAATGCTGGACAAAAACTATAATGCCTGAGTGAACTCGGTTAGAACTGAAAATCACTTTGGTCTTCTTCAATGCCCGAGAGAGCTTGTCAAACACTGACTGTGCTCGGATAGGATTAGACATTTGTGTAGACATCACTATAGTTGTGCAAACATCAATGACAATACACAATTGAATAATTGTCATCAACAAAAACATTCTTTTTGGTCGTAAAAGTAAATGATAGTGAGAGGTCTCCTACTCCACATGTAGACCAAAAAAATGAAATATTAGTGACTGTATGTACTTCTCCACATGCAAAAAAAATAACCGAAAGCTTCGATGCTTGATATTGGATGCTCAAATCATATGATAGGTGATAGAAGAAACTTTCTTGACTTTGAAAAGTATGATGGGGGATCTATTATGTTTGGTGGTGAAGAGGCTAATCCTACCGATGGAAAAGGAACTATATCCATTGATGGTAAGAACAAGATAGAAGATGTTTACCATGTCAAGTGTTTGAGACATAACCTTCTCAATGCTCATTTAGATGCATAGTAAAGGTTATTGCATATGCCTAAAATTGTCCCTTTATGAATTTATTAATTCATACTCACTTGAACCTTATAATTAATTAATTTTTTTTTAATTAATTTTCTTAGCAACCACATAATATTTTCAATAATTAACTATATTATCACCTTGAATGTAATAGTATAATTAATTTTAATAAATTAATTATATCATTTCTCTTAGCCAATATTCAGTTAATTTAATTAATTGAATATTCCCCCTTTCCCTTAATCTCATAGTTTAGTTAATTATATATCCATAACTTAAATCCCCTATCCTAAAACCTACAAATCCTCCTAAAAGCCTACTTATTAATTAATCCTTGATTAATTAGTCTAATTTAATCATTCTTAACCTCATTAACAATTTATCCTAATTTTAAATTTGTCTCACACATGTGAGAATAAATCATAAATTTAAATTCACTAACCATTCATAAATACCCATATTTGCTTCTTACATAATTTTTCCCTAAACCACCTTGAGTCACCCTACTCTTGAACTTGTCTCTCAATTTTCATTTATTGCCCATCCACCTAAGGTTTCTCACATATATGTGAGAAACACATAACCTTTCATGGTCAACTACCCTAGATACATTATCTTGCATATTATCATTTAGATTCCAATCCAGAATCTAAGTTAGATTATCATTCATCCACTTAGGAATCCATTGAGGCATCACATTGTTGTTTTTTGGAGAGTATATCCATGTTATAAAATTAAATCAACACATCAATGCAGTAGGGTGCCTCCATTATAGCCTAATCAGAGGTATGTGTAGATTTAGTTAGTTTAGTACTTTATTTTGTTTTTTTTTACATTGACTAACATAAAAAAATTTACCCATATGAATCTTGGCACACTCAGTGAGATCCACGTCCCTAAAATGTAACAAGATTTTGAGTTTTTTTAACAATATTTGCAGGTCAGACTCCCAGAACAACATCTCCATCGAATGCAATAGTGTTTTCTCTATTCAACATTTTTTCCATGAATCAGTGTTTCCCATGGTATTTTGGCACTTTTATTTTGCATGAAATCATTATTTCAATCATATTATCTAATTTTTTCTACATGATTAAAGCTCATAAGACATATTTTCTCATGAAATTTTGGCAACTAACACTCAAATTTTTTAAACAGATCAAATTTTACAGGCTAACCTGTTTTGTAGGTCCAACATTTTTTCTGAATAGGTTAAATGAACTCTTGTGTTTGTACTTTGGCACCTCCACTTTTCTACATTTCTACCTCTAATTGGAATCTCCAATAGGTAAAATTAGGTATAGAAATCCATCATGTCTTTTCAATTTTTATTTTTACCTTATAATCATAAAAAAACTAAAAATAAGTAAAAATAAAAAAAATTCAAGTGTTTCCTTTCTATTATTTTCTTTTAAGTCATTTTAGCATTTTTTAGTATCTTGTTATTAATTTAGTTGTTGTAGACTGGCATTTACATTGATTGGCATCTGCGCTAACCAATGTCTGAGTCTATCTTTCGATGTTTCTACTTGAGAATAGTTTGCATTCAGTTTTTGGATTTTGGCTAACCACTTTTGCAGCTATCCTTCACTTGTCAAAGACTCAAAACTAAGACTATTAACAATTTTTTTGCAGATGGAAGTGATTTTGTTTTATTTTGTGTGTTTGCATTAATCTACTTGCACCTAACTTAATTAGGGGTTTTTGTAATTGAATCAAGTGTTTTTCATGCTTGTGAGAAATTTACAAGTGGAGGAACTCCTTTTAAGCTTCTCTTTTGTGTTTAGATTAGATCCATTTTGATGAAAAGGTAGGACAAGAAGTATTATCCCCTTTCCTTCCAACAGATATTAGGTGTAAGATAAAAATGCTTCTAACTTTTCCTCTAGAGAGGCCTTCTTTGGTGGGAAGAAAGGTAATCACCCCAAGGGAATGACCTCAAGCATTGGTGGGTTCAAGCCAAACGTGATTCAATGCTCTATATAAGAGACCTGGATTTAAAAATTCAATTACCAATGTGAAATCCATGTCATTAGCTACTTTGTATCTACACACTTAGTAGTGTGAATATATCAAACCTGTTAACTAGTGAGGAAGCCCCCCATCAGGGTGAGGAGACCTAGAACTTGCATGGGCATTAGATTGGATCATTACTAGACACCTTAGATTAGTATCCACCCCTTTATCCTTGGTGTGTCATTTGTAGTGAAAAGGGATTGTGTCATCCCTTGAAGTTACCCACCATTTGTATTTCCTTGGAGTTAAGGTGGAAGTCTTAGCTTTGCATAGGATATTTACAATCTTCCAAGATTGGGTAGCTCCACCCAAACGTGGGTACCCTAACCATCAAACTCCTCATATATTTATAAGTATTTTAATTTTCCTTATTCTCCACAAGGGATTACCTCTTTCTCTAACAGGGACAATACACATGAAGATCAAAAACATCAGGTTTGGAAGGTAACTTCCATGCATGTGGGCCTACAAGTGCCACATTAAAAATATTGACTGTAGGTAGAAATTTATTTCTCATTTGTGCTAGACCAAGATAGCATTTTGTCCAACCTTATTTGTGCTAAATGTATTACCCAACCCAAAAACAATAAAAATATACGCAAGATCTTAAGAATCTTCCCTTTTTTATGTATCCTCAATATCATAACCGCTCCACTAATGAATGTCAATATTTTTATTATAAAGTTCAAAAAACCACTGATTATGATATCATTTATGTAATATGTAACAATGAGTTGTATTTCAATAATGGTTTCTTTAAATAATACTAAAGTTTCCTATTATGTTTCTCTACACTATGTGACATTGTTAGCCTATCCATTGGGGGATCATTGTCATTCATGGTGGTATAATTTCAAGTACATTCATACTTTTTGGCCAACATAATATTCGTTCTTATCCTTGTCTCTATGCTTGGGGGAAAGGGTAGTGTTTTAATCTCATACCATTTCCAAGGATCTACTTTACCTTGGTTAAGTGGTATTTTTTTTATCATGTGACATTATTTATTACATGGAATTGTTTTTTTTTTCTCACAAATTATTTCTTATGAAAGAGTTGTGTATCCTTAATCACAACCTCTTGTTTGATTTTTCTACCATAAACAAATCCCTCACTTTTGGGATCAAAGTGTGTTATCCTTCATCATGAATCCCTTTACCTAGAAATAGGGAAGGAATTAATTATTTTTCTACTTCCGCTCTTTTGGTCAATATTCTAAAAAAAATTCAAAATATCCTCTTGGAGTTATATTTCTTTGATCAAATATCTCTTCCTCATCTTTTTCTTCCCTTAAAATGATCCCTTTACACCTGTTGCATGATATCTATATAAAACCATATGTTCCTTGCTTCATAAGAGTTGTGTCCTCTTTGGCTTTGATGTAATGTATATTGTTACTTAAAGGATATCTCCTTGGTCTTGAAGGTATTTATCTATGTTTTTATCTTTCTTAAGATGTCACCATAGTCCTATCTTTCCATATTTGGGGGGGGGGGGGGCATATGTGGTCTCCTTTTTGCAAATATTTTGGTTATTTTTATATCAAATATTTAAGGTTGAGTCTACTAGCATAACACAATTTTCTCGGGCCAGGTGACTCTCCTTCACACCACTTTTAGTGTATTTCCTTGGATATAATACTTTCCTTTATTATCCATTGGATTGGTTGAAGTGGCATAACACAATTGGTTAGTTTATTTGACCTCTCCTTTGTGTAGATTTTCAAGATGACTTGAAAAGCATAACACAACTTGATAGCCCATCAACTCTCTTTGTACAAAACTCACTTTTAGGATGAGTTGAATAGCATAATATAATTTTTTTTTAATCTTCCTCCTCTCTTCGTATGGATCACCTAGCATAGAAAAATTTTATAGTTTGTGACATTCATGGTTTACTTTCTCTCTCTCCTCCATGATCCCATAAGAATAATACACTTTTCTAGTTGGTTGGATCATGGGTTCTTGTACCATCTTTGATGTGTTCTCTTTCTCTTTCCATGTGACAATGTGTGATTTTGCAATAACATTTTTAGAATGATATCAACAGTTGAGACATTTTGATTATCACTTTGTCTCTTAAACTAGTGGACTTGGAGCCTTAGTAAGTTTTTTTGTCTTTTCTTTTTTTTTTTTTGTGGGCCCTTGCATGTTGTTCTACGAGTTAATATCTAAGGGTTTGGGGGATTTATCCCTCAAACTTAGTGATGTCTTATCACTTTAAAATTATTTCTGATTATTTCTCTCTCTTCATCTCTCTATTGATCCTAATTTACTATAAGTATGTGTGTAGGATCATAATCCCACTAAACTAAGGGCTAAATATAGAATTGTAAATTGTATCCCTATTTAATTTATTGCTTAAATAGGTACTATTTTAGTATGTGTGGCCTCCCTCATATGTTTATGTTTATCACACCTTGATTTTACACATATTTGTGGTATCCTCATACCAAATTGGGCCACCAACCCAAATTTCAGCCCTTATTAGGCTATTAAAAGTGACTAGGTGGTCATGGGCAAGTTGGGTTGCCCCTAACCCCAAGAATTGGCCCAAAATTTGAATTAGGTAAAGGTTATTTGGTTTTATAGGGATTCCCAAATCCATGTTGACCTCCCTCAATTGTTTCACCTTGAAATGGTTAGGAGATGCACAGTCATTCAAGTCTATGGATTCATGATCTCAGGCATACAAGGAGTAGAAGAAGCATTGAAGAATTTGAGGAATTTTGTCCCACCATATCCTTCATTATGTAAATCTTTGAAAACAATCATGAAAACATGTATTTTATGATTTATTATTAGGTTTTTCTGGATTCATGCTATTGCATCAATATTTTTTATCACATTTCAAGAGGATTTGAATCATCAAGGTGTTAGACATCTCATTTCTCAGATAAATCTTGTGCTTCATATTAGCATGTTTTCCTTCCAAGTACATTTCATTTTGATTTCATGGTTGATTCTAGAATTGGGATTTGACTTAGGAAAACCCATTTCTACAAATCGTTTCCCTCTTTTTTTGTGTGTAGGAAATAGGTGGTGCCCATGCAGAAGGAGCTACAAAAATGTTAGATCAAGACTTATAGTTTGTAGGTTGTTTCATAAAAAAATGATGGGTCAAATGTGATTTGACTTTCCCCTGACCATTGACTTATCGATGACCCTCCAAGTTGTCCTTGACCTCTTTTTTTAGGATAAAATATGGTTTACAAGTCAATTACTATTTTTACTTCCTAGATTTCATCCCAAATTTTTTTTCTCAATTTGTAGCCTTTTTTGCATGCAAAAGACTATTTTGTATTATACTAGTGCTAGATATTACATTTCTAAATTATATTTTATATTCATGTTCCATAATAGTGAAGGATCATTGCATCCACCTAGTGCTTCATCCCTCTTGAGGTCTTGTAGATCATCTTCCTTCCAATGTAAGAGAAGATAGGCCTAAGATTCCTAGTTTTACCATGCATACTAGTGAATACAATTTCTTATATTATAGTTTCAATTATAGATTAATGGGCCATTATACTTCTTGACGTACTTTCAAAAAATATAATTATAGAAGGGTTGATGATGAAAACAAACGAAAGGATAATTATAAAAGAGATGGTTGAAAGAAATTATAAGATGATATCTAGACAAGCCTAAGATAATATTGTATTTAAAATAAATTCATTCATATAAAGATGAATATTGTGATGATTCAAATGATAAAACATTCCTTTTGGTCATAAAAGTAAATTATGGTGTTAGGTCTCATACTCCACATGTGATGGAAGTGTTCAAAGGTGTGCTTTCACAAACTCCACTAGGTATTCACTTGTCCTAGTCTTCTTAGGATCCTAAATTCAACACTAGGATATTCCAAGTCTTCTCTCCAATGGCCTAAGACTTCACTAACTTAACACAGTGAGTTATGCTTTTTGTTCTTCACCTTGAAAGACAACTATCACTAGTTTTGTCTCAATGCTTCACTCTTCCTTGAAGGATTCTAGGCATAAATCCTCCATTCCAAATTCAAAAATTCTACAAATTTAATGTCTACCATTTGAACACTCATTCTGCATCCTTTTCACTCTAATAGAATAGGTCTTCAATCCCAATTCAATCAAGTTCCAAATTCACTCCTTATATGACCCTATTAGGCATAATTGACCAATTATCCCTATCTAGAGGGTTTTCTGGATTTCTTCCCAATTCTTACAAAAAACCCAAAGAAATAACCTAGGATCTTGATACCCTTTTGCAAGACCTAAAATATTTTCAAGGTCTAAGGTTCCCAAGTCATCTGTACACCAGTGTCCTGTAATGTAGGGCTAATAGGGATTTTTGGGTTCCTAAAATGTAGTTGACTGATTTCTATCTAGAAATATATTCAAATGGATTGTTAAAACTCTTATCTCTCAATTAGGTATTCATAAGACCCTAATGACTCTGGAACCACACTTGGTTCAGACCTTTCAAACACACCCTTGCTTCTACATTCAACTTTTTCTCTTCCATACACCTAACCAAACAGTCATAGCTTGCCTAGGGCATGGCTCCAAAAACATAAACTTGGTTCCCCAGGAATCCTAATTGAATATCTACATTATACAGAGGCTCCCCTAACATATTCATTCACCCTTTGTAGTTTCCCACAGTTGGATTCTATGGGGGAGCCATGAAAAAAAAACTACCTAAACTGGACCAGTAAACAGTCTAAATCCTAAACAATTTCCTAAGACTATCAAATCAGATTTCATATACTTTCTCATTGAATCAAAGGATCTTGTATCTACTTCTACTTCATGGATCCAACACTATTTTCAACCTTTCAATCCATTAACATCATTAACATAAAAACAAGTCGACTGTACTGTCAAAACAGAACACGTTGCTTTCATTCACTTCAAAAACTTGCTTACAATATCTTCTCCCTTGGGAAATGAGCCACATAGTATCTTAAGATGCCTCTCCATTTTTTTAGGCCTTTAGAATTTATTTTCCACTCCTAGAATGAAGGGAATCCAAAGTTGTCAAGTTGCATGCAATATTTGCAAAAAGTTGCAAATGTTGTCATGACAACTTTTGAGCATCTTTTGCATTTATGATCCCAACTAAATTTTAGGACCTCTAACCCATATAACTTGATGGATTAACATCATTAAGGCCTTTTTAGGCATCTTTCACACTTTTCTTGGGTCTAGGACACATTTATAGTGCTTTTTTCCATTTTTGGCATATCCTTAGGATTAACAACTTAGAAATCAAACTAACCTAAACTAGATTGGATTTAGTACTAACTACTAATCCATCTAGTCACACACATTTCAAGACCTTCTAAGGTCCAAATTAAAATCACTGACTTGGCTAGAGTCAGTTACAAGCCAAAATTGACTAAGCATTGGGAGTTTGCCTAGGTGCTCCTGCACCATCCTACCCAAATGAAAAGACTTCAATCCATCCTTGGATTGAGTAAGCTGGGATCAATGCCCAACTTTTGGAACTTTGTCTCCTTTACCCAAGTTGCATTTGCATCTATTTTTCCATGCCACTTCACCAAGTGTTCTTTGTATTCCTTCTTTCTTGTCTTCTTTTAGACTCTGGAATCCATTATGTGTTCTGCCTTCTTGATTGGTGCAGATGGAAAGTTGAGTTCCTCTACCTCCTATATGACTTTAGTCAAACTCTGATCTAGATCTGGGATTGGGCCTTTGTACAAAACTAATTTTTCTACATTAAACACCAGAGATAGACCCATATCCTCTAGAAGTTCCACCTTGTATGCATTTGTGCCATATTTGGCTAGTATAGTACATGAGCCAATTCTTCTCATCTGTATTTTATGTGGCACTCCTTTCTACACCTTTCCTTTTTGAGGTGTACCATCACCAAATCCCCAATTTGGAATTGGACATCTCTTTTCCTCTCATCCACTTTTCTCTTAAGCTTCTCTATATTTTCAATGAGTGTCCTCCTCACTATTTCATGGAATTCTTTCATAGAACATGCAAATTCATATGCATAGCCACTTCCTTGGCTCCATCCTTCATATATTTGAGCTCAAATATTCCTTTTGGATGAAGGCCATAAACTATTTCAAAAGGGCTCTTACCAGTAGTCTTATTCACTATGTCATTATAAGCATACTCCGCTTGCCCAATGAGTCGGTACCAAAATTGACCATGCTCTTTAGTTAATAACATTAGGAGGTTACCAAGACTCTTATTGACTACCTCAGTTTGGCCATCAGTCTGAGGATGGTATGCAGATCCAAAAGACAATTCGGTTCCTAGCTTCTTCCATAGAGTCCTCCAAAAATGACTCATAAACTTTGTGTCTCTTTCTAATACTATACTCAATGGCAAACCATGTATTCTGACTACCTCCTTGAAGAATAGTTGAGCTATCTAACTAGTATCATGGATTTTCTTGCAGGGTACAAAGTGTGTCATCTTACTAAACTTGTCCACAATAACATAAATTCTATCCATTCCTTGTTTTGTCTTGGGCAATCCCACTACAAAATTCATGCTCAAACATTCCAATGGTCTAGTTGGAATGGGTAGAGGCTGGTATAGGCCTACATTTGAAGATGTACCTTATGCCTTTTGATAGATAACACAATTTTCTACATATTTCTTAACATCCAGATTCATCTTGGGACATAAATAAAACCTTTGAACTATTTATTGGGTCTTATTGACACCAAAGTGTCCACTAAGTGCATCATTGTGCTTCTCTTGAATCAAATTTTCTATTATGGACCCTCTAGGAACACACAATTTACTTCCTTTAAACAAGAGATCACTCTGCAAAGTATATTTAGAGAATTGACTATGAAAGTGGTTCTTGTATTCATGACATACCTTGTAGATGTTTTCAAAATCTCCATCTTCTGCATATAGATCTTTGAAGCTCTCTATGCCCATGCTCTGCAAGTGTATCTCTTGTACTTTCAAGACTCTCCTACATATGGCATCTGCTACCTTATTCTACAATCCCTTCTTGTGCTTGATATTGAAGGTGTATTCTTTCAGGTATTCAACCCACTTCATATGCTTGTGGCTGAGCTTATCTTGTGAGTTCAAGAAACTCAGTGTTTGGTTGTCTAAAAATACTACAAACTCCTTTGGAAGCAAGTAGTGCCTCCACTTCCTCAAAGTTTGGACCAGAGCATACATCTCTAGGTCATAAGAGGAGTATTTCTTCTTTGCTTCACTTAGTTTCTCAGAGTGAAAGACCACTGGTCTTCCCTCTTGACTCAAGACTACACCAATGGCTACATTGTTGGCATCACATTCCACTGTGAATAGATTCTCAAATCTTGGAAAAATCAAGATTGGTTGGGTTGCAATCTTCTTCTTTAATAACTCAAACCCATGGTTGGCTTTTTCATTCCATACAAATTTAGTTTCCATCCCACCCTTGATAGTATCAAGAATAGGAGCACAAATTGCACTAAATTGCTTTATAAACTTTCTATAGTACTGTGCTAAGCCATGAAAACTTCTTACCCCAGTGGTTGTCCTTGGAGTAGTCCATTTGATGATGGCTTCCACCTTGCTAGGATTCATTTTCAAATTGCCTTGAGATAGTACAAACCCAAGGTACACTAGCTCTTGTTTCATGAATTTACATTTCTCCAAGTTGATCATCAACTTCTCTTCATGCATCTTCTTGAAGACTATTTGCAAATGTCTAAGGTGTTCTTCTCTTGTCTTTCTATAGCTGAGTATATCATCCAAGTATACTACCACAAATTTTCCTATGTAGTATTTTAGGACTTCATTCATGAGTCTCATGAATTTGGATGGGGCATTGGATAACCCAAATGGCATAACAAGCCACTCATATAGTCCTTATGTGGTCTTGAAGGCTTTTTTCCATTCATCTCCCTCATTAACTCTAATTTGGCGGTATCCATTCTTCAAGTCAATATTTGTGAAAAATTCAGCTTCACGTAGACAGTCAATTAGGTCTTCTATCATAGGGATAGGGAAACTATACCTAATGGTTATTCTATTTATTTCTTTGGAGTCCGTACATATCCTCCATGTTCATCCCATTTGAGGGGCTAATACAGTGGGTATAGAACAAGGGCTAATACTTTTCCTAAACAAACCTTGGCTTAGGAGTTCTTGAATCTATCTAGCTATTTCCTCATTTTGTTGATTCATTTTATATTCAGCCTTATTGGGAAGGGTAGCTCCTGGAAAGAAGTCTATTTGGTGGCTTATTGTCCTATTAGGGGGTAGGGATTATGGTTTTCCATCACTAACAATACCTTCATACTCCTACGGCATCTCCTGTACTTCCTTTGGCAATTTTGTCTTCTTGACTGTCTTGTCTGCAATTTCTTCTTTTGGTTTCAACACAAGTGCAAAACCAACTCCTTCTCCTTCTTCTAAGGCTTCTAAGAAATATTTCTCACTAACCATGAGAACATTGGGAACAAATGATTTCATTTCTCCATCCTCCAATAGTGACTGTATTTTTAATGTCACATGTCCTTCTTGAAAGAATATGAGTTCTTTTCTCCATCATGCATGGATAGCCGGTCAAATTTCCATGGTCTACCTAGGAGTAGGTGACATCCATTCATAGGTAGCACATCACAAAAATTTTTCCTTATACCTTCCAATTGAAAACTCCACCCAAGCTTGTTCATTGATAAGGACATGTTGTCCTTTGTTTAGCCAGGTGACTTTATAAGGATTCGTGTGGGGTATCCTTTTTATTTTCAGCTTGCTGACTACCTCCTTTGACACTATATTTTCAATAGAACCTGAGTCTATGATGACTTTGCACACTTTCCCCATCATTTTTCATTTCACTCTAAAAAGTGATGTCCTTTGACTAGGTTCTTCTTTCACTGGTTCCCAAATCAAAGTTCTTCTCATCATTAAATTCTCACCTTCCTCTGACTCTAAGGGAACCTTAGGGTGTTTTATTCCACCACTAGCCTCTTCTTGGACATAATTCACCCTTTTATCACTTCCTTGAGAAGTAGTACCCTTCTCTAGACATCTATATACAGGATGTCCCATCTGATTATAGTGGTAACACTTCATGTTAGAAAAGTAGTTACCCCTACCTTGGTTATTGTTTCTTCCTCTACTACTAGAGTTCCTTCCTCTATTTGAACTCCCTCTATTGGATTTTCTTTCTTGTTGTTCAAAAAATTTAGTCTCTTCTTGACTCTTTGGTTCTAAGCTCCTTCCATCATATCCACCTCTCTGTCCTCTAGTGTCTCTCCCTTTACCTCTTCCTCTGGTAGTGCTAGAGTCTTGTTTCTTTCTCAACTTCTCTTCAATGTTTATAGCAATTTGGTGGCACTTCTGAATGGTGTCTAGATTCAAGAGACTCATCTCATCTTATATGGTCCACTTAAGGACATTAAGGTACCTTGCTACCTTAACCTTTTCATCCTCTGCAACTCTAGATCTCATGCAAAGTCTCTGAAAATCTTAAGTATAGGAGTTTACATCTAGGTCCCTCTGTCTTAATCCTTGTCTTCTTTTATGCAGTTGTATTTCATAATCCTTAGGGATATAAGCATCTCTGATTTTTGCAACCATGGCTCTCCATGTGGAAATGGGCTTCTTTCCTTCCTTCTCCCTCTCATCTTGGATAAATTTCCACCAAGTGAGTGCAAACCCTCTTAGTCTGGCCTTAGAAACTTTCACCTTTTGAGCCTCAGTGATGTCATCACACTCAAAATGGTTTTCTAGTCCTTCTATCCAGTCTAGGACTATCATTGGTTCCATATTTCCAGTAAAGATTGGAACTCCCTCCAATTCTTTACCACTCATAGCCTTTAAAGATTTCAAGAATGGCTCCTCATTAAGTACAGGGTCAGCTTTGAGTACTTCATCATATATGGAAATCTCCTTTCCTTTCCCTTCAACCTTATCCTTCACTTCATCTGCTTTCACATCAACTTCATCTACCTTCTACTCTAATTGAGCCACTCTGTCTTAGATTATTCTATTCTCTACTTCTATATCATCTACCTTTTTATCAAACTCTGCATTGGTCACCATTGTGGATTCTCCTACTGACTCTTCTGGTTGGAACATTAACCACAAGCCTGATCAAACAAGCTCTGATACCAATCTGATGGAAGTGTTCCAAGGTGTGCTTGCACAAACTCCACTAGGTCTCCACTTGTCCTAGTCTTCTTAGGATCCTAAAATAAACACTAGGATCTTCCAATTCTTTTCTCCAATGGCCTAAGACTTCACTAACTCAACATAATGAGTTATGTTTTTTGTGCTTCACCTTGAAAGACAACTACCACTAGTTTTGTCTCAATGTTTCACTCTTCCTTGAAGGATTCTAGGCATAAATCCTCCATTCCAAATTCACAAATGCTAAAAGGGGCATGTCTACCATTTGAATACTCATTTTTCATCCTTTTCACTCTAATAGAATAGGTCTTCAATCCCAATTCAATCAAGTTCCAAATTCACTCCCTATAGGACCCTATTAGGCCTAATTGACCAATTAGCTCTATCCAGAGGGTTTTTCTCAATTTCTTCCCAATTCTTACAAACAACCCCAAAAAATAACCTAGGATCCTGATACCCTTTTGGAATACCTAAAATATTTTCAAGATCTAAGGTTCCCAAGTCATCCGTACACCAATGTACTGAAATGTAGGGCTAATAGGGCTTTTTGGGTTCCTAAAATGTAGTTGACTGATTTCTATCTAGAAATCTATTCAAATGGATTGTTAAAACTCTTCACTCTCATTTACGGATATATAAGACCCTAATGACTCTAGAACCACACTTGATTCAGATCTTTCACACTCAACGTTTCTTTTGCATTCAACTTTCTCTCTTCCATACACCTAACCGGACAGTCATAGCTCACCTAGGGCATGACTCCAAAAATGGAAAATTGGTTCTCCAGGATGCCTAATTAAATATCTACATTGTATGGAGGCTCCCCTAACATATTTATCCACCCTTTATTATTTCCCATGATTGGATTCTATAGGGGAGCCATGAAAAAAAAATCTACCTAAACTGGACTAGTAAACAGTCTAAATCCTAAACAATTTCTTAAGACTATCAATCAACTCTAATCTACTTGCTCAATGAATGAAAAGTTCTTGTATATACTTCTACTTCATGGATCTAACACTAGTTTCAACCTTTCAATCCATTAACACGTCATTAACATAAAAACAAGTCGACTGTACTGTCAAAATAGAACACACTACTTTCATTCACTCCAAAAACTTGCTTACAATATCCTCTCACTCAAGAAATGAGCCACATAGTATCTTAAGATGCCTCTCCCATGTTTTTAGGCCTTCAGCATTGATTTCCCACTCCTATAATGAAGGGGATCTAAAATTGTTGAGTTGCATGCAACATTTGCAAAAAGTTGCAAATGTTGTCATGACAGTTTTTGAGCATCTTTTGCATTTATGATACCAACTAACTGTTAGGACCTCTAACCCATATAACTTGATGGATTAACATAATTAAGGCATTTTTAGGCATATTTCACACTTGGCTTGGGTCTAGGACACATTTAGACCACTTTTCCCATTTTAGACATATCCAAAGGATTAACAACTTAGAAATCAAACTAACCTAAACTAGATTGGATTTAGTACTAACTACTAATCCATCTAGTCACACACATTGCAAGACCTTCTAAGGTCCAAAGTAAAATCACTGACTTGGCTAGAGTCAGTTACAAGCCAAAATTGACTAAGCATTGGGAGTTTTCCTAGGTGCTCCTATACCAACATGCTGACAAAAACAATGAAATATTAGTGATTTTATGGACTTCTCTACATGCAAAAAAAGAGCCAAAAGCTTGGGTGATTGATAGTGGATGCTCAAATCATATGATAGGTGATAGAAGAAATTTTCTTGACTTTGAAAAGTATGATGGGGAATCTATTTTGTTTGGTGGTGAAGAGGATAATCCTACCCATGGAAAAGGAACTATATCCATTGATGCTATGAACAAGATAGAAGATGATTACCATGTCAAGTATTTGAGACATAACCTTCTCAGTGCTCATTTAGATGCATAGTAAAGGTTATTGGAGAAGCCTAAAATTTTCCCTTTATGAATTTATTAATTCATACTAACTTGAACCTTATAATTAACTAAATTTTATTTAATTAATTTTCTTAGCAGCCACATAATATAATTAATTTCAATAAATAATTATATTATCACCTTGAACCTAGTAGTATAATTAATTTTAATAAATTAATGTATTAATTCTCTCAACCAATATTTAGTTAATTTAATTAATTGAATATTCCCCCTTTCCCTTAATCTCATGGTTTAGTTAATTATATATTCATAGCCTAAAACCTAAAAATCCTCCTAAAAGCCTACTGATTAATTAATCCTTGGTTAATTAGTCTAATTTCATCATTCCTAACCTCATTAACAATTTATCCTAATTTTAAACTTGTCTCACACATGTGAGCACAAAGCGAAAATTCAAATTCACTAACCATTCATAAATACCCATCTTCTCTTATTACATAATTATTCCCTATAGCCACCTTGAGTCACCCTAGTCCTAAACTTGTCTCCCATTTTTCATTTATTTCTCATCCACCCAAGGTTTCTTAGATATATGTGAGCAACACATAACCTTTCATGGTCAACTACCCTTGATCCATTAGCTTGCATATTATCATTTAGATTCCCATCAAAAATCCACCTTAGATTATCATTCATCCACTTAGGAATCCATTAGGGAATCACATTATTATGTTTTGGAGAATATATCCATGTTATAAAAATAAATGAGCATATCAATGTAGTAGGGTGCCTCCATTATAGCTTAATCAGAGGTATGAGTAGATTTAGTTAGTTTAGTACTTTATTTTATTTTATTTTATTTTGCATTGAATAACATAAAATTTTACCCATATGCATCTTGGCATGCTGAGTGGGATCCACATCCCTAAAATTTAACTAGATTTTTAGTGTTTTCAACAAGATTTGTAGGTCAAACTCCCAGAACGACATATCCAATGAATGTAGTAGTGTTTTCGCTATTTGACATTTTTTCCATGAACAATGTTTTCGAGAGTATTTTGGCACTTTTATTTTGTAGGAAAATATTATTTCCATCATATTATCTAATATGTTTTCTACAGGATCTCAAATTTTTTACACAGATCATATTTTCTAGGCTAACCTATTTTGCAGGTCCAAATTTTTTTTTGCATAGGTTAAATCAGCTCTTGTGTTAGTACTTTGGCGCTTCCACTTTTCTACATTTCTACCTCAAATTGGAATCTCCAAGAAGTAAAATTAGTATAGACATCCATAATTTTTTCTATTTTTCTTTTGACCTTATAATCATAAAAAATCCAAACAAATCTAAAAATCAGTAAAAATAACAAAAAATTCAAGTGTTTACTTTCTGTTATTTTCTTTTAAATCATTTTTAGCATTTTTTTAGTATCTTGTTATTATTTTAGTTTTTTTCGACCATCATTTACACTTATTGCCATTTGTGCTAACTAGTGTCCGTGTCTATCTTTCGGTGTTTCTGCCTAAGAATAGTTTACATTCAGTTTTTGGATTTTGGCTAACCACTTTTGCAGCTATCCTTCACTTGTCAAAGACGCAAAACTAGGACTACTAACAGTTTATCTTGCAAATAGAAGTGATTTTGTTTCATTTTGTGTGTTTTCATTAATTTACTTGCACCTAGCTTAATTAGGGGTTTGTGTAATTGAATCAAGTGTTTTGCATGCTTGTGAGAAATTTAGAAGTGGAGGAACTCCTTTTAACCTTCTCTTTTTTGTTTAGATTAGATTAATTTTGATGAAAAGGTAGAACAAGAAGTAGCATCCCCTTTCCTTCCAACATATCTTGGGTGTAAGAGAAAAAAATTTCTACCTTTCCCTCTAGAGAGGCCTGCCCTGGTGGGAAGAAAGGTAATCACCCCGAGGGAATGACCTCAAGCATTGGTGGCTTAAAGCCAAACCTAATTCAACCCTCTATATAAGAGACCTAGAGTTAAATCTTTAGTGACCAATGTGAAAGCTATTTTTTTAGCTTCTTATGTATCTACACACTTAGTAGTGTGAATATATCAGACTTCTTAACTAGTGGGGAAGCCCTGTTAATGTTCGTAGCTTCAGTCGTATGATCGTTTAGAATACATATAATATATGTTGCCTAATAATAATATATCATATATGTTATATTATTATTAATCATATGAAATTTAATATTCAATATTAATGTATTATATTATTATAAATTAATAACTGATTGATGAAACATTACAAGATTTATTAAATTATAATTAATGGGAAGAGGCATGTCCTTTAAGGACATGCCTCTCTAAAGGCATATATAAATAATCAATTGTCATTATGTTAATCTCAATAATAATGAATAGACATGTCCCATGAACAAGGGACATGTCTCTCCTAGCCTCATTCCCAATATAAATGAAAGAGAGATTGTTGCATTTGAAAAACACATACAACATAGAGTGTTATTACATTTGTAGAAATCCTAAAACTTAACATGGTATCAGAGCCATTCTGCAAATGTAAGAGAGTATTTTTTTGATGGTGAATGTGTGACTGTCTCATAAATACAGTCTTAGTATAGGGACTATATCTCTCAAATCCACCGTTGGAATTTTTTGAATTTTGGATATGTTGGTGAAATACAAATTTGAAAGAATATCAAAAGAGTGATTGGAGAGAAAGTGTGGGGTTAAAAAGTTATGATAGAATGTGTATGATTCTATGTGAAATTTCTGAAAGCGGCTTTCAGTAAAGAGATATATTAATTTGTTATGATCGTGTTCAAGCATTAACAAATAAGAACGTATTCAAGGAAGGGTGTCTCTTTCTATAAAGAAAACATTAATTATAGAGTGTCACCTCTCTTAGAGAAATCAAGTCATTTCACAAAAAGACATGAGAATTGTTCAATGATATAAGAGTGGGAATTGTACATTGTGGGGGGGAATAATAGTCAATGTTACATTCCAATTTGAACCATCCTTAGTGGGGAGATGATTCAAAGAGGAGATGTCTCTCAAATAATATAAGAATGTGTTTTTCAATTTGGTGTATGTGGACCCTCATTGGATCAACTTGTATCAAGGATGTTGATTCCTAGATGATTATTTATTATCCTTGAGTATTACTTTATCTACTCACTATAGTATCTATCTTATTTGTATTTTTATACGTACTATAAAATCTATTTTCCTTGATCTTTTTTGGGGATGCTCTTGCAGGAAAAGAAGATTGATATTAGATTCAAAGGGAGTATGAAACTTTAGAGGTAACTTTGGACGAGGAACTTAGAATATTGATATCAGACTCAGAGGGAGTTTGGAAGTTTATCTTAAGCAATCATGGATGAAAAAGATCAATAGATTGATATATTCTCAATGAGAGAAGTTTGAGGTGAAATCCATTGTTTTCACCCTATGTGCTAAGGCGTGGTGGATTTCATATGTGTGACTATATGAATTTAATGGGCCTACCTCTTGTGTACATCATAAGTAAGTGATGACTTCCAAATGATTATCACTTGTATTTGCATAATTTATTGGAGAGCACAATAACTTAAATCATGATATACATTATTTATAAATTTGAAACAGATCATGATGGATTAAATCAACAACTAAGTGTTAGATGTCATGAAATTGACGGTCTATGAGTTGTTTGTATAGATATATATTTAAAGCAACAACTAAATGTTAGATTTCATTAAATTGACAGTCTATGAGTTGTCTATATAGATATATGATAAGTATTTCATGAATATCATGTGTTGATATTTTGCAGACCATTACCTTATTAAGTACTTTTTGAATATCATATGTTGATGTTCTGATAGACCAATACTCAGAGTATTTGGTGAATGTCATGTGTTGACATTCTGATAGGCCAATAATCAAAATATCAAATGATGGAAATATTCTATTGTGATAGACATCGTGTGATGGCTGAAATAAATCACAATAGATGATTTCCTACATGGTGGATTCAATTCCTTCAATAGACCATTGACCTTTTATTGTGATAGACATCATGCGATGGCTAAAATAGATCACAATAGATGATAATTTATATTAAGGATACATTACTTATGGAAATTTTTGAGTTATGATGAATATAATGAGACTTGATGTTCTTGGTCAGACCATACCTCTTTATATCACGATGAGGTGATATCTTCTCTCTTAAAAGTAAGGGATCTTTTGTGATTTGTATTTTGATGGATTTTATGTTCTCTAGCTAAGAGGGGTGTTGATGTTTTGTGTATCTATGGTGAGGGTCATAGGTGTTGACATGGGAGACCACTACACATTCTATTTGATCATCCTCCTAGCTAAGTAGGAGTGTTAATGTTTGTAGCTTCAGTCATATGATCATTTAGAATACATATAATATATGTTGATTAATAATAATATATTATATTGTTATTAATCATATGAAATTTAATATTCAATATTAATCTATTATATTATTCTAAATTAATAATTGATTGATCACATTTTTCAGTCCATCTCTGATCAGATTTCTTTGTGGAAAGCCAGATGGCTCTCTTTGGATGGGAGAATCCTACTAGTCAGGTCAGTTCTTTCTTCCATTCCAAACCACATCATGTTTGTACTGTTGCTTCCCAGGGCTTTCATAGACAAGATTAGAAAAAGTCTCAAAGATTTCATATGGAGAGGGAACTTGGATGGGGTATCAAAGTTTCCTCTATTCTCCTGGGATAAGATCTCTCTTCCGAAGGATAATGAGGGGGTTGGTCTTCATAGTATTAATGAGAGTAATATTAGTCTCAGTGAAAAACTTTCATGGAAATACTATAAAAACCCAATATCCTTGTGGGATAGGATCATACTTGCATTTTTAAAATTAAGGATACTCCTCCCAATTCGGCAATGTGGAATTTTGTTTTGAAATTAAAAGGAGTCATTCTTCCCCACTTATCATAGCTAATCAACTCTGGGGATGTAGAAGATTTTTGGGATGATTCATGGAATGGTTTTCCCCCCATTGCATCAGTAACAGGCATCCTTTCATCAATGAAGATTATCCTACAGCAGCAGTGGGGGAAGAAGGTGAGAGATTATTTTTTGGTGTCCCCGTCAGCTTCAGGATTAAAGACAGAATGGAGAAATTTTTCTCAATTTAACATTCCCCAGGATCAAAAGGCTCTAATATTGGGTATCTTGGATTAGATGCCTCTACATATCAACATGAAATGTGATAGCCTGATCTGGTCAATTTCTCCTAATGGCAGATACTCTGTTAAACTAGGTTACAAATACCTAACTAGAGCTACTCTTCACCCTAATGCTCATCTTTTCAATTTTTGTTGGCATCCAGCAGTTCTTCCTAAAGTAGGTTCTTTCCTGTGGTTGGAAATCCTTAAGAGGAACCTTACCAGTGACCAATTAAGTAAGCTTGGTATTACAGACAAATTTCAATGTGTCTTATGTAATCTTCAGCATGAAGATGAAAATCACCTATTTGTTTCTTGTTCCTTTTCTCAGGAGATATGGTATTGGATTTTAAGTAGGCTAGGCTGGCAGGTCCCTCTACTAGCATCTCTAACTCACCTTCTCGAATAGTGGCCTCTTCTCCATAAAGACACTTTCTTCGTTCATATCGGGAGATTTATTCCAGTAGTCGTTACTTGGTCCATTTGGTGGGAATGAAACAAGAGATTCTTTAGGAAGGAAACCTTCTTGGTTGATAAGGTGTCTAATATAGTTGAAAAATCTATTGCTGAAATAGTCAATGCATATTCACTTAACTCCAAGTCACTTTCCTCTATGTTCTCTTCTCAAGACTCAAGAATCTTGAATTCTTGGCCATCCATTGTTATCCCATTTAAAGGTGTCCTAATTGGGAAGCAACCAAAGGGTGAGCAGTGGAAAGATGTTAAGTGGGTGCCCCCAGATTACCTATTTGCTAAATTCAACTTTGATGGGGCTTGTAAGGAAAACTTGGGGGCTTCGGGGGCAGGCTTTGTCTTGCAAGATACAAATTCAAAGTGATCAAAGCAGCATGCACCAAGATTTTGGATGGTTCAAACAACATTTCAGAAGCTCAGGATCTATTTATGGGTCTATCACTTGTGATTACACATGGAATTAAAAACATTCACATTGAGGGGGATTCCCATATCATCACATCTTCCCTCTCGATCCAATGCTCACCCAATTGGGAAATTCAATATATCTTAAAGGATGCAAGGAATCTTCTCTCTCAGTTTATAGATTACAAAATCTCCCATTGCTTTAGGGAGGCAAATGGACTTGCAGATTGGTTAGCCAACAAGGGAGTCAATCTGGAAAGTGGCTCTCTTTATTGGGATAATAATCCCTTAGTGAGATCTCTAACCTCTAAAATGGGGGTCGACTTGGTGGCGAGAGAAGTTTCCCTTGGCACTGATTTATAAATTGACATCAAAGTGATGGGTGATTGCATAGGTAGTTGTCATATCAGATTGTTAAGGATCTTCCCAAGATGCCTAACTTCACATGGTGACCTCATCTTGCCTCTATTTAATGGATTTCCCCCCAATTTGGCTCCTCAGGACTATACGCATCTTTTTCTTCACACAGTGGTTACCCGGGCTCATGGCATCATTTTGACACATGAGGTGGTATGTTCTATAGGGAATTATCAAGTGGTTTTATACTTTTCCAGCACTGCGTATTTGTTTTCCTACTGAGTTGTTACATTGGTTTTTGGTCACTTGGTTGTCAAGCTTTCAAGTACATATTGGTATCCTTCCACTCATGGGGAGGGTTGGTAGCCACATTTAATCATCATCTTGGCCTCCTTTTATAATCCTAATCTACTTGTAGGTTCTTATTCTTCATACTTGGGCTTCAGTTTTATGTTTTCCTGGGTGCCCTCTTAGTGTATACTTTGGCCCTCATCTCTTCACTACTCTAGTTTTCTATTTTGGTTTCAGGCTATTATGGAATAAAGAGCTCTCAATTTTCACATTTAACTTCCAATGCTTGACTGGGGGTTCCCAATTCTAGATTACTACATGTTATGCCATATGCGAGTGACTTTCGACTCGCTGCCAGATGTTGTGGTTGATGTTGTTTGTAGGGTAATTGGAGAGCATGTCTTGTTTCCTTCTTCCACCCGCAGCATTTTACACTCATAGGTTCTGTCAATTCACCTCTCCAATTTCTACAACATGATGTAGGACTACATACCTTTTATGGAGATGGTAGCCAAGGTGGTCAGGCAGGATTTTGCAACGACGAAGAATATTCACCGTGTTGTTATGGGTTATGGCCTCTGAGACTCGTAAGCATGGGTTGGTGGCCTTTTCCCTCTAAGAAGGTTAGATAAAGACATGAAATTCATCAAGTTGTATGATTCTTTCAAATTAGGCATGACTAATAGAGATTCAACAGCATTTATGAAGAACACGATGCACCTGGTTGAATTCTTACCTATGTCCACCATGGCTAATGTGTATAACCTCTTTGACAACATGGAAACTATTATGGCCTTCTCAAATGATGAAGTCGTGAATGCACCTTCTTCTCTGAATGCAAGGGTTTCAGAGGACTCATAGTCAACTACCCCAGAATTGGTGTCTTCGAGACATGTTTTGTATTTTTCCATGTCATTGCCATGGCTTGTTTAAGCCAAGAGGCTAAATTTTGGGCAAAGTCTCATGGGGTTTTTTGGGTTTTTTGAGGTTGGTCTAGGTTGGGTTTTCTTTGATACAATATCTTCATGGCAGCATTTGCGTATATCTCATCTATATAGCGTGGGTAGGTTTGGGTGTTGAAGGTTTTTTGGATATTTTTCCTTTGATTCTCGCTTGTATCTCATGAGACAATAGAATTTTTGGCAAGTTTCACATTTATTTGGTTCACTATTGTTGTATTTTGGAAAGGATATGAGGTTTTCTTGCTTCTTCTTTCCTCCTTGAGCCCTTCTGAAGTATTTTTATAATAAAATATAATAGACTCATCCATTTTTATCAAAAATAAATAAAATAATTGATTGATGAAACATTATAAGGTTGATTAAATTTTAATTAATAGGAAGAGACATGTCCTTTAAGGAAATGCCTCTCTAAAGGCATATATACATTATCAATTGTCATTATATTAATCTTAATAATAATGAATAGACATGTCCCATGAAGGGACATGTCTCTCCTAGCCTCATGCCCAATATAAATGAAAGAGAGATTATTTCATTTGAAAAACACATAAAACATAGATCACTATTACATTTGCAGATATCCTAAAACTTAACAAGCCCCCCATCAGGGTGAGGAGACCTATCACTTGCGTGGGCATTAGATTGGATCATTACTAGACACCTTAGATTAGTATCCATCCCTTTATTATTGGTGTGTCATTTGTAGTGAGAAGGGATTGTTTCATCCCTTGAAGTTACCCACCATTTGTATTTCCTTGGAGTTATGGTGGAAGTCTTAGCTTTGCATAGGCTATTTATAGTCTTCCAAGATTGGGCAGTTCCACCTGAATGGGGGTACCCTAGCCATAAAAATCCTCATAGATTCAAAAGTGTAATTTTATTTACTCCACAAGGGATTACCTCCTTCTCTAAGAGGGACAATACACATGAAGATCAAAAACATCAGGTTTGGAAGGTAAATTCTATGCATATGGGCCTACAAGTGTCACATTAAAATTATTGACCTTAGGTAGAAATTTCTTTCTCATTTTTGCTAGACCCATGTAAACATTTAGCTTTGAGGAACATTTAAATAAAAAAGAAGGACCAAGAGGCCTTTTTCCCCTAAATATTTGACATTTTTTCACTTTCCTATATGGTGTGTTTATTTTTGCCATAAAAAAGCCTTTGAAAACCACCAAAGTTCAGTCAAATCATCAATTTTTCCCAAAAATCCAAACTTCCCATATCAAAGTTTCTACCTTCACTTCAGCACATGCACTTCTCAGTCTCAACGCATGAGGATTGGTGTTTGTACCTCTCTAGACTAAGACATCTTCTAGAAAAAACCTAACATAAATCCTAAAACAATGTATGTGCCTTGCATTGGCATCTGGTCTTTTTGGCATTTGTGCTTGATAGATTAGTGTTTTTATTTTTACAAAATTACCTTTTTGCCAGTCTGACATATTTTTTCCAACTAGTGTCTGGACCTATAGACTAACACCTGCACTTTTTAGCACCTATGACTGAAGATTGGCATCTGCACCTTTTGATAGAAAATTTAGTTTTTCCTTGTGATCTATCATCTTCTGTCATCGATCCATTCAGACCTAGGGGACCTTTCAAATTTTTAACTTTAAATATCAAATTATTCATCTACTTCACCCCTTCTCCTTCCATTTAATTTTCCTTTCACCTAATTAAACCTTTTATCAATACCCATCCTAGTCATCCACCTATAAAAAAAAAAACCTCATTGTAACCTCCTTCTCATGACATCTTTGGACTTAGGAGAAAAA
The DNA here is from genome assembly GCA_018584345.1 of Thuja plicata. Taxonomy (NCBI): domain Eukaryota; kingdom Viridiplantae; phylum Streptophyta; class Pinopsida; order Cupressales; family Cupressaceae; genus Thuja; species Thuja plicata. The sequence continues at coordinate 2,716,404 of MU227804.1, forward strand.
TCATTAATCATCTTTTGGAATCTAATCAAATCCAAATCATGATATGATCTTAATCAAAACTAATCAACCAGATCCCTTTTTAATCAATCAATCAAATCCAATCTTTATCCAACCTAATATTAAGACTTTCCTAAGTAGAGAAAAGATCATTTATCCTACCTTTTATCCCTAACTAAGACTATTACTTGAGAATTTAGCCTATCTCAAGTAGTTTATTTAGTTATCCCTTTATATTTGGAAATTGTTAGCTTAGGGATTGGCCATCTCTAAGTTAGTATTTTAAAATAATCCCCATATAATTTTGCTTGAGAACTTAGCCTATCTCAAGTAGAAAAGGATAAATTATCCCTTGAGCATAAAAAGGATCTTGTTTTACAAAGGTTATTTTGACCTTTCTAATCAACCCCAAACCAGTCACATTTGATCAATAAATCAATATTTATCCAATCCAAATAAAAAATCAAATCAAATCCATATCTACCCTCAATCAAGTTAATCCAAAAATCAATCCTATCAATCCTAATCAAATCGAATCCACTCATTTTTCAAGTCTAAACATTTTTATTAAACATCAATCTTGATTTCTCCAAGTCCAAAAAACATCAATCAACCTTAGACTTACCTTTAAAAAATCTATAATCCCATTTCAATCACTTAAAAAACAAAGTACTCATCCAACTTTCACTTCCATTATCTTCATCAAGTCCCCATTTCATCTTTCTAAGGTCACTTTTGGATGGTCCTTACTCATTCATGAGATAAAAAAAAATGAGGGCTTCTCATCTAAATGCCCACAACACCAACAATGATAATGATAATCCCTTTGAGGTGTTCAATTATGAAGGTGTTCATGTGTAGTACCTCACCAATAATCAAGGAGAGGAATAAATTTTTGACCAACCGGATTACTCCCCTTAACTAGATACATTTTTCAAAGACCTTTATAATTTGGAAATGATTGAAAAATCTATTATACATAACAAGAAAGAGGTCTTTATGAGTATTCTCAAAGATGAGGTCACATTTCCTTCCAATTTTGATGAGTCCTTTCTCTTCAAAAATTTCACCAAAGTTTGTATCACCACTAATACCTCCAATATTACCAACACCATCAATACCAATACCACTAATCACACAGACACTGCTTCAAAAATGTATTAGTGTAACCACTAATGCCTCCATATCACAAACATATAAACCTTCAAAAACCCTTCAACTATCACAAGAAACCATTCATAAAATCCTTTTCATTTAACCCAATTTGACCTATCATGCTAGCACTCACATCACCATGAGTACATCTAATTCCATGGATGCACATGTGTTAAATATAGGTCAAACCTCCATGCCCTATTCCAAAACCAATCATACCTCATTAATCTTTATGTTTCCATCATCCTCCATGAAGACATCAACAAATCACACATCTCAAGCCTATCAATGTGTTCCTCCACTAACTATGGATCGCACATCATCTACACTTTGAGGACCTTCTAATTTTGGGGCCACCCTTACATCACATAATTCACCCAACCTAGCTCAAAAATTCAATGAGCTTGATAAAATCATTCTTAACATCCAAAATGGGGGACAAAAGAAAGAGTTTTCATTCGAAGATATATGTCCTTACTCATTTTATCAATAAATCACCATTCAATCTTTCCCTTGAATATTTTTTGTTTTTTAGGAAAAAGTGGGCAAGCCACTGAATATATTATTTATACTAATAAACTTGTCTGAGAGCTCAACTGGGAAAGAACCAGCAAGAAAACCTGGTATCCTCGCTCGTTACAAAAATTTTATATATCATGATCCCTAGTCATCTAAATAAAGAACATATTAAATATCATAGTGCTATACATAGAAGGTTTGGAGTCAAATCACATATATCCTGCACTATAATATATTCACAACCTAATACATTTTAGGCCAATTACATCACATAGTTCCATACAATATCAAAATTCAAAATTTATATGCTAATGATCTGCTTTCATCTTCATGTATCCACCTCAACTACAATCAGTCACTCCTCCATCGCAACAGATTCATTGGGTACAGGTTCAGGCTGAGATTGAGGAAAACATCTCAAATTCCATCCTCTAGGTCACACAACTAGTTTAATAGTCTCCCATCCGCTCCCTTGTTCAGTCTATTCATTCATTTCCCAACCAGACCCAGTAGTGTCATCCATCTCTTGTTGAAAAGGTGTAGCCAATACTCCTCAACCTCGATCCATATGTGGATTTTGCAGTGAAGGAGAAACTGAAGGTTCCCTTCCATCCCCCCAAACATCCCAGTCCTCACTCTGAGTAGCTACATTCCAATTTTTTGACAGATTCAAAGGAGTGGGTCATGGTATGACTCGAGTATTAGGCATTCTAAGCAAATCCAACATTGCATAAACTATTTTTTGACAAATACAAGAGGGAAAATTGTCCCATTCAACATCTCAAATAATTTTTTGGCATGTCGAGAGGTCTCATATAATGAAAATTACCTTAAGAGATTATTCTCTTGAAGTCTAGGAGGCTCCTCTCTTGAATGGTTTATAAACTTGTCACAATGATCAATCTCTACCTTTTTTTACCTCACTGAGAAATTTGTTGCACAATATTACTACAATATTAAATATCAAGCATGCTTAAGTAATTTTGTAATACTAAGTAATGCAATGGAGAGACATTTGTAAATTTATTGCAACATCAGAGATACCTTTCCAATAAAATGCCTTGGAAAATTCCTGAACAACACGTGACTAACATCTTTGCTCAAATATTATGCCACAAATGGACTTTCATATGAAAATGGCATGCCCTAAAAATTTTGAGGTAGTTGTTAAGAAAGGTAAAAATATTGAGGAAGGTCTTCTCCAACAAGGAATAATTAAGCACTATACACCATCATCTAATAACAAACCTGAGTTTTGGACCATGAATAAGAACATTGTTAATGATGAGGTGAATAATTCTAAGCATGTGCAAATGTCCAAGCCACATCAAATCAAAACAATCAATCTAATTAGAAAAACCATACCAAGCAACAACCTTTCCGACAACAACCCCAACAAACCAATCACAATCCATCCAACAAATTTTTTCCCTTCCATAATAACAACACCAATCTCAACAATAATTCCAACACACGTCAATATTGTCAATAAATCCCTCTTGTAGAAACCATAGACATCATATTCTATCACCTTGTTGATCAAAATATGATGGTATTCCTAGTCACAAAACCTTATGACAAAATCCAACCCAAGCCTTGTTGGTACAATGACAATGAATACTATGAATACCATTGTATTAAAGACCATAATGATGACATTAATTTTTTCCATTAGTATACTTAAAGGGAAAAACATGATGAAGGTCATCGGTATAAGCATAACTGGTGGATAGTAAGCATAACAGGTCTCCACTCTAATACTCTTAACAGTGTAGATCATCAGAAGTGATCATTTGTAAGCCTTTACTGGCTCCCTTCTTATCTGCAGATAGTGAAGTTTTGTGGGTAGACATCCCCACCACAGTTTTTACTTCCTAACAAGAGTTTTCTGCGATATCATATCATGTGTTATGTGTTATTTGTTTTCATAAATGTTTCTTGAATGGTTATACATATAAATAACTTATATTATGATCACACATACATAATCAAAGATGAACGGATAGATAGGTATATACAAATCTGATGACACAAAGGTTAATGGGCCAATCACATAAAAAGTTTTAGAGGTACTGATTCACCCCTCCCCTCTCAGTACATCATTCCAATAATTCCAACACACGATACTAAGAAATGCATGAAGCTTAAAATATTCATCCAAGACCTTATTAAAAGTGGAAAAATTGAATTATAGAGACATAATCCATCATCATCCAATTCCCAACTCAAAGTATACACCCCCTTCTTTCCTAAGAAGGGAAAAGATAAACCCTCATCATCAAATTTCATCCTTTATGACTACACTACCAACACCATTTTAGTTTTTGACTCTTTATGTGAATGCATTGAAGAAGCTAATATTCATGTAAACATCATTACAATCAAAGGTTCTAGTTACAATGCTACCATACGATGAAGAAGAATCACTATCCAATTTTTTCCCCCTCCATTAGCTCCATCTATCTCCACTCGACCTACTTCCTTTTATATCCTTATCCATCACCTAGGGAAGACACGCGCTAATTATTGTCACAAAGGATCGCACCAGAAATGCTTAAGTATGAAACTTAGCAATCTCGTCAAACATGGAAGGGTCTTAAAGCTTGTTGGTATGCTTATCTTGAAGATCAATCTTTGGATTATGGGTTGGCTTCCCCTTATTATCACCTAAAACTATCTTTTACCAGGAAAAGGGATAAAAGATATGATAAAATGAAAGCTATCTCTAAATGGGTGATGCACCAAATATGTATTCTCAAAAATCCTTAACAACTAATAATTCACAATAATTCTAAATAAGATAATCTATGTTCACAACTCAAATTCATATATCAGATTGAACAAAGGTTAAGTAGTAATTTTCCAAAAAGGGAAGATAATTTACACAATCTGAATCAAGGAAACCCTAACAACACAATATGCAAGCTAAAATAATGAAAATGACATGTATGAAAGCTGAATACCTGAATATAATTAATCAAAAGATTGTCAAAATATAGAAATTAAATCAAATCCATAACTCAATGCTAAATACACATTGATATGAGAAGGACCAATCTGTACTATATTCAAAGCCAAACAAAAATATGTTGCTACAAGTCTGAAAATCTATGAGTCACAATACAAAATGCCTGAAATCGCATGATGCAAGAAAAAGAAAAAAGAAAGAATTGGGTAGAAAACCCTAAGGAAAATGACCTTATAGAAAGGTCAAGCTCAAAAATAAGGTGGAACTCTATTGTAACTGAACTGAACTACCTCTTAAAACCCAAAAATAGACCTCAAACTCATATTTGCAATGAAAATATGCATAAAGGAAGGTATAACTCATGAAAGTTGTATGAAAATAGCCTCAAAACCTCCTTCAAGCATACATGAATGATGTGAACTGCCAATTGAAGTCAAACTGCCTCAATCTGCTCAAAATCTTCCCCTCAACTCACGGAGAAAAATAAAATCCCCTTGGACAACTTTGACTATGAAGACTAAAAAAATCCTCATACAACCACTATCCCTCTTATTTGCATTTGAAAATAATAATTAACAACTAAGTGTTTTATAACTCAACACTTAGCTATTATTATTCACAATTATATATCATGCAATAATCTCTTTTTGAACACGTTATGTTATTTATTATTGTATTTAATATATTTAGTATTTACTTTTTTCAATATTTATTATTGTATTTAATATATTTAATAATTAATAAACATAAATTAAATATTATATATATAGTATATTTAATTTTTATTATTGTATCATCATTTTAAAGGATTTAATATTTATTAAATAGCATTACTTACTTTTAAAAAAAAAAGTAAGTAATGCTATTTAATAAATATTAAATTCTTTAAAGTGATGATGCAATAATAGAAATTATATAAATGTGTGTGTGTGTGTGTGTGTATATGTATATTTATATATATATATATATACATATACATATATATGTAACATATATATAGATATGTATATATATAAGTATATATGTATATATATGTATATATATGTATGTATATACATATATATGTATAGATATATATAGATATGTATATATATAAGTATATATGTATATATATGTATGTATATACATATATATGTATGTGTATATATATGTGTGTGTGTGTGTATGTGTGTGTGTGTGTATATATATAT
>MU227804.1:2722363-2753973 GCA_018584345.1 Thuja plicata
TATATATATATATATATATCTGTGTGTGTGTGTGTATATATAATATTGAATTTATGTTTATTAAATAGTATAAGGTAAACTATTTAATAAACATAAATTAAACATAAAATAAATTTAATAATGTTCATGTTAATGAACATGACACCCCCCTCCCCCTCACGGGATATTTGTTTATACATCCCACTAAAAATACAAAGGAAAAAAACTTAGCCCATGGAGATATTAGGGCTTTCAAACCTTAATTTGAGGTCATTTTCATTCTAGGTCTTGGCATGGATTCTAAAGGCTTTCTGGAGATTTCCTTGATTCTTTCTTATAGATTCTTATCACTCTCTGTGCAGGTTAGTCATTGAAACATGCCCTTGTCTTATTTCTACAAAAATGGCAAGAAAACCCCCTCTTTTTATTTTGTAAAACTCTAATTTATTAGCAATAAAACGTTACCTATACCTGATATTTCTCTAAGAGTTTTGTTTTGCATACTTCTGCGTTTATTCATTTGTGCCTCATTGTCATAGAAAGCTTTCTTTTTCTAAAAAAAACATCAAGGGTTTTTTTCTATGCTTGATACTTGAGGGATTTTGAAGAAAACTTTACACTTCTTGGGAACTTCATCCTCAAAATCCCAAGTTCAAACATATGCAGGTCGTAGGTTATAACACTTCTTGTGAGCTTATTGAGGATTTATTTTACTCTTGAGGTATTTTCTGAGTAATGTATGAGGTATTCTTTAATGGCCAGACATTCATTATGAGGCTTTTCAAGAACTAAAACAAGAACTTTAAATGTTAATTTCACAATAAGGGTTTATCTAATTTACTTTCCATTTTCTAATCTGGGCTTGAGTTTTCCATATCAAATCTGTGACATTCTCTATACATTTGAACCTTAATACTTTTCATATCAATCTTCTGACTATTTAAGAACCATGAGGGTTTTTTCCTTTGTGTATTTGATGCTTTCCACCAAGTATTATCCTTTTGTTACTTTCATAAGTGAAGTGATTATGACCCTTCATGAATTTCTTGTATTATATAAAATCGAGGGTTTCCTTGCAGTCTTGGTGGTTTTACTTCAACTATGGCTACCTCTTCTCTATATATTGATTTAGAAGACCATGCTCTCATAGCTGTAACTAATACTACTGATGAATATTGGCATCATTTTTCATATGTGCCTATGTCTATAACATCATCTGAATTTTCTTTGATGTTTGTCATTTCATTTTCTTTCTGAGTGCACTATTCACCCCATAATAACAATATGAACCTTATTTAGAGATAGATGATTTCTTACATAAACTCATTTTGACTTCATTAAACATCTTTTCTCTTTATTCTTATATATGACAACTCCCTTCTATTATTTTTGAACTTCCATAGACTTTTTTGAAACCTCAATATTGATTTTGTATAAAGAGTATGTACCTACTAACAAACACCCTATTTCTCTGTATCTGATGACTCCCACAAAGCTTCCATATTTTTTGTGTGAGTGTAAAAATAATGCACCTTTGATCCTAATTGTAACATTTCATTTGGAAAAACTATGTAACATATCATGTGAATGAACACCATTCCCCTCATCTTTATCCATAAATATAAAATAACCATATACTACCCCTACTGGTATGGTATCTTATCTTTGTTGTCCATTGTTTGTCCATTATAATTGAATTACATTTGTAGCTATTACATATCATTATTTTTCATATTTTCTTTAATGTCACTACTATCCATGATGATCATTATGTCAGAAGATACAATCAATACATTCTATTCTCTTATCATGATAGTTTTATACAATCTTATAATGATAGTATACTTCCTTGTAAGTAATAGTATCTTTTGAAAAACACAATGATCATTTTACATATCATGATAGTCATACAAGTCTTTTTTCCAACTTGTTCTATTTATTATACTTTAATGAATAGTTTCTTATATTATGACTATAGCTTGTTATTTTAAAATGTTCCATACCAGGGTGTAATTGTATCTCTATAGTATATGCTCTTTCACAACCATCAAGGACACTGTTTCAATACTTCAGCCATTTTTTGAAACTTCAACATTGATAATGTGATTTTCTACCACTTCATGATATCATATGTTCATACCCTATTCCTTAGCTTCTTCTTTATGATATGTTTTTTTTTACTGTGACGTAGCACTATACTTTGATATTTTATGAATATATCTTGTCCTTTTTGTTGACGGGACTTTGTGACCGGCTTTGCCAACAGAGGAAAGTTGTCACTGGGTACCAGGATACCGGCCAACTCTACCTCAAGAGGTTTACCAGAGAATAAATTCTCCTAGCCTCCAAGCACATGGTACTCAGGTCTCGACAGTGCAGGGAAGCTAAGTTGGGCAGGTGACTATTGTTTGAAGGGATAGCTGGTTTTTACTCATCTTCTCGGGGATTTCAAAAGGGATGGGGTTTCCTACAAGCACTTAGACTTAATAAAGAAATTTAAAAAGATAGATCAGAGTTAAGATATATTTCTACTTATAGTTGCGCAATATATGTTCAAACATCAACAATGCTGCAATATCAGAAAACCAAACTAAATATCGAATACACACATAACCAATGATTCACATGTATTCAATAGAAAAGGGAGATAGAACATTAACTAAATGAAAAATACTAGGGCAAAGGACATGAGAAAACATACAGCACAAAAGATATCGCTACTTCAGAGATCAGAACAACACATAACATATAGCCACAAGATGTTCTTCCTTCTTCATTAACTCAAATGGTTCCAACATCACTGGTGAGTAAATTCATGGCTCCAAGGGAGCATTCTAAGCTACCGAGAAAAACTAAGCATTGAGCTCCTTAAAACAACTGAAAGTAAAATTCTATGCTCCTATTACTTGCTGGACTACAAAATCATCAATTTTTCCGACCCTTGTTATGGCATCAGACCTCTTATTTATACACAAAGTTTGACCTAAAACTTAACCTAATCTAACTGTACACTTGCCAAATATAATACGTTATCTGTGGCCAGTAATACCTACACCACTTACAATCACCTTGAGATGTGCAGAGGTCTGACAAGATAGAAGAAGAAGATAAGAGGATAAATCTAGAAGAATTGGCCTCGAGAAGAGGATTGAGATACATATGGAAGAAATCTGATTATCTCAGTATCCGAGGCTACATGCCTCATAAATGCAAATTGTGGCTCACTATCTTTGATGTGCACTAGGTAGTTAATGTTGGAGTGGCACCTTGGGAGAATCATAAGATGTCTGTTAGAGATATCCTATCTTCCTAACCCATCACTATCTAGATCACCTACACTCTGACCTTTATTAATTGCTGACAGTGATCGGTCAGCTCCGGGGAACCTGGACGCAGATCACTATGAATGAATACAAAACATTGGACTTGGAATTCCAGAGTCCGGGATCTTATGCTCAAATAATAATGAATCTTTAAATATGTACCCTTCTAGTGAAAATCTTTGGAGACCGGAGGACTTTAATGTTCCTTTTTCTTTTTGAAGGCCTCCAAAATCTAGATGATTCCTTCCTCATTCACCTCTTTGATGCAGTCCTAGCGGTCGTTAACAGCCCTGAATTGCTCATCAACATCGTTGGCCCTCTCCTTGAATTATGTAGCTACCTTCATTGTGTTGTGGGCCCAGAGCATCATTTTGGTTAGGTGTGACATTTTTCCTCTGTCAAAATCTCCAAAGGACTGGTACTATGACTCCATCGACCCATCAAATTTACTCAATACAAAATCCTCTGGAGCACAAGTCCTGGTGGTGAAGGGATCAACTTGTGAAACCCTTGTTACAAATATCATATATGAATTAAAATAATTCTAGACTTTTAGGATTCTATCCTTTAGGGCCACTACCAGTTTCCTGCTTGTCTCAATTTTGAGACCAAGTCAGGAGGGTTGGACCCAGAGGAACCCAAAGGGTCCATCTCCCAAAATTCCTACTTTTGTGATGACTTCCTCTCTGAAGTTCATTATTTTTTCTAGTTTGGTCCTCCATTCTTCATATTTTTCCATTTCTGCCTCCCATAGGGAGACGATGTCATTCATCTAGCCCACAATGTTATGGCCTGATAGAGGTCCAAGAGTGTCGCTGCCAGGAACTGCCTTACGGTTGTGATCTGCTTAGTGACCCACCCATCCATAGCTTGTGCTTTCTTTTTCATGGCCCTTAGAGTATCAATGTCACCGTATGGGAATGGTGTTTCAGATGTGGAGGATTTCAGATGGCTCGCGTCCAATGTCTATGTTAGTTTTGCAAGAAGCCCAAGGAGATTTGCATTCTTTTATTTTTCCCCCTTCAGTTTCTGGGCTTGTTTTTTATATCAGGCCTCGATTGCCCGACTTGTCTCTTTTAACAGGTTCAATTCTCCCTATTTGTCTCTCCTCCCCAGAGGAACTTTTGTGATTGTATATTCTGCAGCTCCTACTGCTGCTTCCTCTGCATCTGGGGGACGCAATGTGTGCTAAAAATGTGTCACACTTCTATGGGTCATTCCATTCAAGGTTCCTCAAGAATGAGGCCTCAAATATCGACTCATAGCTCCCTAGTCATGGAGTGCAAAGGTTTGTGATGGAGGCCCTCAGATTGACCTAGTTGTGCCCCTGCAAGTACACAAGGAAATGGGAGATTCAAAAACTAAAAGCAAGGATGCTAGTCTCAATGATCATCAAGTATGCATGCAAATGATAGTTATTCTATATGATAATGATGCAAGAAAGGAAATTAATCTATATGATAACAATGCATGATTATTCTATGAAAGGAAATACAAATGCAAGATAAAACTGTGTGCTTAAAATGTGTCACACTTCTATGGGTCATTCCATTCAAGGTTGCTCAAGAATGAGGCCTCAAATATTGACTCATAGCTCCCTAGTCATAGAGTGCAAATGTTTGTGATGGAGGCCCTCATATTGACCTAATTGTGCCCCTGCAAGTACACCATGAAATGGGAGACTCAAAGAGAAAAAGAAAGGATGCTAGTCTCCATGATCATCAACTATGCATGCAAATGAAAGTTATTCTATATGATAATGATGCAAGAAAGGAAATTAATCTATATGATAACAATGCATGATTATTCTATGACAGGAAATACAAATGCAAGATTAATCTATGAAAGGAAACATGAATCTAATCTAACATGCAAGTGCAAAATTGATCTAAATGGATTGCCATGGGGCATGAAAGAAGAAGACAAGAAGATAGAGAAGTTGCAATATCCAAGCTTGAGTGCTCAAAACCTCCTCCAAAATCGCTCTCCAAACCTGCAGCATAACAATACAAAAAAAAGTGGGACCCTAAATGAGAAGGAGAGGGCTCCTTATAAAGAAAAGTGAATGGTTGAGATTAAGAAGGAAAATGAAATGAGCAATGGTGGAGATTAAATCTTGGTTGATCCATGTGCTCATTAAAGCAAAAATCCCACCACTTAGAAAGATGTGAAGAAAAGGGGATTTTTATTTAATTTATTTCCTTTTTCATCAAAAGAAGAGCTTCAAGTGGGGATTTTTATTTATTTAATTAAAAGAGGGGTTTTCTTTTAATTAAATAAATCAGAAGAATTTTATTTAATTAAATGGGAGGAATTTAATTTAATAAAATAAGATAAATTTTATTTAATTAAAAGGGAGATTAAATATTTTAATTAAATAAAAATGATCAAACCTTAGGCAATATTGAAATAATTGAATTAATTATGATTTGATCAAGGAAATTGATTTAAATTGAAAATATTGCAAAGCATTGATTCAGGAATTGATAAATTGATAAAATGATAAATGGGGCCCATAGTCTAGGAGACCATTTTAGGGTGCATACATTTGCCCCTCTTTGACTAATGTGTGATCATTCTGGGAACACATGTAGTCAAAGAATGCAGTTGAAGTGTGAGATCGATTTGGGATCATAAAACAACACAGACATCAACACTGTTGTAAATAAGTAATTGACATCAGAACAAAGATAAGCTGATTGCAAAAAAGACAAGATCAGCACCGTTGTAAATAAGTAATTGACATGTCTGAGATAAGAATCTCAAGAAAGGTTGCCCCAAACGGAGCAATTGATAAGTTTGATAAAGCTGAATCAAGGATTGAAGTTTGATAGGTACTGCCCCCTCGTGATCAAAATCAAAATGAGATAGAAGAGAAATAGCAAATTGATAAACTTGATCAAATTGAACTAAAGATAAGGTTCTTGATGTAAGATGAAAGATATAAGGGTCACAGAACCAAGGTAGATCATCAAGCATGAAAGATTGTGCCCCAAGGTTGAATTAGAAGAAAAGAAGTGGGGTGAAAGCAAATGGAAGATAGAAGTTTGGAAGAGGTGGAAAGAAAAAAGAGAATTTGCCTTAAGGAAGAGAATGCCCCAAAATTAATCAACTGTTTAAGATGGAAAATTTTGATTGAGATAACAAAAGAAGATAAGAAAATGAAGATCAGAACGTGATCACAGATGATCAAAAGTCCAAAAGAAAGATGAAGGAAAACCCTTTCAAACTCATAATGCAGCCTAAAAATGCAAACTAACATGAGGTCTAACAATGCAAGCTACATGAAAATACAAAGGTGTACTTGCAATAAAGAAACTGTAACATAGGAATTTTGTGTTCATCATTCATTAGAGAATGTTAAGGAACTTATTTTCATCATTGGGCCATTATTAACGGACATCAGAAAATCACACAATCATCACTAGTCACAAGCGCAACTATGAAGATATGAATGTGATTGATATCAGATTGGAATATAAAAATATTCTAACATAAGCATCAAAGACATAAAGTTCAAGATGACTTTGATATTAACTTACCCAATTTAATGTAGCAAAACCATGCTTGCATCAAGGCATAGAGGCCAGGATGACCAGAAGAATGATTGTACAATAACAGTGAAGCATAAAGTAGGAAGCAAATAAAAACATGTTCCATGCCCCAAGTCCTCTAGCTATGTATCCTGGAGAGACTTATTAGACAAGGAAACTCAACGAAAATCAATAACAGTCAGCACACAAAGAAAATATCATGACATAGCTCAAGCATTAAGTGTTGTGTTTAAAAATTTAAGTGTGTTAACTTATACTGAGTTTCGAGGATAAGGATCGAATGCTTGCAAGCAGATAAGATCACATGATAAAACTAGGTAAGACCAAACCGATAAGTGTTGAAAAACACTCGATGTCAAGGGTTGTATTGAAAAATACAGTTGGGGTGGTGTTGAAAAATACTATTTGTGAGATGTCCTAAAGACTAACACATCCAAGAGACCAAAGCTAACACATTTATACCCCCTAGACAAAGACAAAGACCAATTCCAGACCGAGGCAACAAGGACAATGCATGATGGAGAAAGTCTAAGTGTTGAGGACATGCGCTAAGAAACAGGGGTGTAGAGGCCTTAAGTAGCACCCGTTTCCAAGTTTTCACCACTTGGATTTTATTACTATTTTTTTTTCTTTCATTTTTTCATTTTTTTCTTCTTTTTTTCAGGACTTTATAATTTCTTGAATTTTTGCTACCAAGGTGCCTATTTCCAGGTTTTCACCAAGGCAATTTTTCTATTTTTTTTTAAATTTTGGCTACCAAGGCGCCTGTTTCTAGGTTTTCACCAAGGCACTTTTTCTATTTTTTTTGAATTTTTGAATTTTTTGATTTTTTTGTATTTTTGGAATATATAATTTTTTTGAGATACATCAAAGCGCCTATTGCTAGGTTTTCACTAAGATGATCATTTTTTCAAGACATTTTCCAATTTTTTGAATTTTTGACAATATATCATTTTTAAGATTTTTTTAGGATAAATACGTATGTACAAAGGATGCCCCCAGACAGAATGGGCATCATGGGTAGAACTTCTTCAGGTGCAAGACATTGATAGGATCAAGGAGTTGCTCTTCCTCCTCTGTAGATAGTAAATAAGCACTTAACCCAAAATTTGTTGTAATGATGTAAGGTCCAAGCCAATTAGGTTCAAATTTGCCCTTTTGATCTCTATGTTGTTGATTCTTGAGATTTTCACGTAGGAAAAGATCTCCTACATGGAATTCTCTAGGGTGAACCTTTTTGTTGAAGGCTTTGGACATGTGCTTTTGATAAACCCTCATATGGTCAAATGATGCTTAACATTTTTCATCTAGAATTTCTAACTCTTGAAGTCTCATGGCACGGTAGTCTTCATCTGTAATTAGACCTTTGAGGGAAACTCAAAGTGAAGGAATCTCAACCTCCAAAGGTAACACTTCTTTAGCACCATATGTAAAGGAAAAAGGAGTAGCCCCAGTAGGAGTATGAATACTCATTCTATAGGCCCACAAAGCAAGATTTATCTATAAGTGCCAATCTCTACCATTCTTATAGATTGTTCTATGTAAGATTTTAAGAATGGTTTTGTTTGATGCCTCTGCTTGACCATTTCCTTGCGAGAAGTAAATGGAGGACAAATGTTTCTTAATCTTGAATTTCTTGTAGAGTTGTTTAAGGTCCTTATTTTTGAATTGGCCTTCGTTGTCAGTGATAATCTTGGAAGGCACTCCATATCGATAGATGATATGGTTTAGAATGAATAGAGAGACTTTCTTTCTCAAGGCAACAGAAAGTAGGACAGCTTCTACCCATTTAGTAAAGTAATCAGTAGCGGTGATAATAAAATTGTGTCCACCTGATGATTTGGGATGCATCTTCCCAACAAGGTCAAAGGCCCAGCGCTGACATGGCCAATGAGATATAGAAGGAATGAGCTCCCTGCCTAGAGCATGTATTAGGTTACCATGTTTTTGACACTTTTCACATGACTTTCCAAAAGCTACTACATCAATCTACATTGTAGGCCAATATTACCCTGTCCTAAGAAACCTTTGGGCCATGGAAAGACCATTGGAATGTCCCCCATAGATGCCCTCATGGATGTCAACTAACACTTGGTCAGATTCTTCCTTTTCTAAGAATCTAAGAAGTTTTCCATCTAGACCCCTCCTATACAAATCACCAGCGATAAGGGAATGGCGAGAGGCATTTCAGGTAAGGTTTATGCATTCAGATCAGTTAAAGGTTTTAGGTATAATGCCATCATGAAGGTATGAGTAAATGGCACCATAACAGGATGACTCACAACCAACAAGAGTGCAAATGACATGGATTTCTTAGGAGTCATAGATAGGGTGATGTAGCTCTTCGACTAGGAATTCAAATCTGGATTCATGTTTCTCTAACTGAAGGAGTGAAGCAAGTGTAGCCATGGCATTAGTTGCTTTGTTTTCTACTCTAGGGATTTTCTAAAATGTGATGAATGTGAAGTATCGCTTCAAGGAATCAACCATTTTCTTATAAGGTACCATTTTCTCATGTTTTTCTTGATATTCATCATTAACTTGGTTGATTATCAGCTGTGAATCCCCATAGATGTGTAACTCTATGATTCTCCATTCTATGGCCATCTTCAGTCCATTTGTTAAAGCTTCATACTCAAAAATTTTATTTGTACAGGGGAACAATAACTTGTAATATTTAGGAATCGTGTACCCATGAGGAGAAAAAAACAATGCACCAGCTCCTGAACCATTTTGCATAAAGGATCCATCAAAGAACATCTTCCATGTTCTCTTAGTCATATACATGAGGTGCTCATTTGGGAAGTCAACTTGAATAGGTGCACTGTCTTGTATTGGAAAATCAGCCAATTGATCTGATATGGCTTGTCCTTTGATTGCTTTACACTCAATGTACTCTACGTCAAACTCTGAAAGTATCATCATCCATTTAGCAAGTCTACCTGTGAGGGCAGCCTTACTTAGAAAATACTTGAGTGGATCTATTTTTTCTATGAGGTGTATAGTGTGCACAAGCATGTAATGTCACAAATTTTGGGAAGCAAACACAACCGCAAGGCAAGATTTCTCAATGCTAGTGTAGTTAACCTCATATGAAACAAGAGTAAGGCTAATGTAGTATATTGCTCTTTCTTTCCCATTTTCATCGAGTTGAGCTATTAATGCCCCCAAGGAAGATTTTTTCATTGAAATGTATAGTATAAGTGGTTTCCCTGGGATAGGAGGCATTAAAATAGGAGGATTTTCCAAGTACTTCTTGATTTGATCTATGCTCTTTTGACAATCCTCATTCCAAACACATTTGACTCCCTTGTGTAAGTTCTTGTTGAAGGGTTGAGCTCTATCAGCCAATTGTGAAATAAATCTCCTTATAGATTGAAGATGTCCTTGAAGACTCCTCATTTGACTAATGTTTCTAGGAGGTGGTATATCTATGATTGCTTGGACTTTTTTAGGGTCTACCTCTATTCCTTTTGCTGAAATGATGAAGCCAAGTAGTTTTTCATAGGTGACTCCAAATGCACACTTTTTAGGATTTAACCTTAGTTGAAATTGTTCCATGCGATCTAGAATGACTTCTAAGTCATCTAAGTGTGTGTCTCTTTGTTTAGACTTGGTCAAGGTGTCATCCACATAATCTTCCATGTTTTTATGCATCATGTCATGAAAAATGGTTGACATAGCTTATTGATAGGTGGCTCCTACATTTTTTAATCTAAAAGGAATGACATTCCAACAATAGGTACCCCATGCATAGTGAATGTAGTCTTTTCTTGATCTTCAAGAGCTATCTTAATCTGATTGTATCCAAAAAAACCATCCATCAAGGAATAAATCTCATAACCTGCAGTCATATCCACTATCATGTCTATATTGGGAAGTGGAAATTCATCATTTGGGCATGCTCTATTGACATCTCTAAAATTTGTGCAAACTCGAATGGATTTATCATGTTTAGAAACTGGTACAATATTTTATATCCATTCAGCATAGGCAACAGCTCTTATGAATCTTGCACTAAGGAGTTTCTCCAATTCTACTTTGACTAGGAGAGCTATGTGAGGATGCATCTTTCTCAATTTTTGTTTAACTAGTTTGACACTTGGAGCTATGGACAAGTGATTCAAGATAAGGTTAATGTCTAACCCTGGCATATATGAATAAGTCCATGCAAAGTTGATCTTCTTTTTCTATAAGAACTTAGTGTAAGATTCTTTTTCTTGAGGTGACAGGGACTTAGCCAAGTGTACTATTTGTGGAGCCCCATCTGTACCCAAATTGACTTCTTATGTTGGTTCAATAAGCACTGAAGATCAATCTTGAAAGTAGCTAGGGAGACAATCAAGTACCTCATCCATAGGTGCCTCAAACAGGTTTTCACCCTTGGATACGTCATTTCTTTTTACTTTTTTGGTTCTGACACCACCACACAGTGGTTTTCACCATCTGAACTCCTATTCTTTTGATTTTATTTTCTTTTTATCTTGTGACTAAGGTACTTGATGTCTGGCTCTGTCATACTGGTATTTGGTTCACTAATGAAAGAGCCTATGGGTTCAATGGCATTTAAGTAATAGGCTATCTCATAATCATTTTGGAATGTTAAGAGCTCAGGTTCTTGATAGTGTTGGGACCAATCAATGAGGTCAGGATGAACAAGAGGCAAGTGAATGACTAGTTCAAGGTTATAGATGTGAATGATATTATCGCTGGTGACCAAAGAGTTAGAGTTCGTCAAGTATCCTTCTAAGCTACCCAAAGTGGGATTCATCCTAACAAGGTAAGAATCGTCCACTAAGGAAACACGTGGGTCCAAATCCTCTAATCCTACATGTGACTTGTTGGCCACCTTGGTTTGAGAACTATAAGTGTGAATAACATCAATATCTCTATCAACTGCGGAGGACTCAAAAAAGGAGTCCCATTCATACTCATATCAACTTGTGTCTGAACTGTGACTAGGATGCTTACACCATGAAGGTTTGGGACATCTTGAGGTGGAAGCTCTGTTTTCATCAAGAGTAACTCCTTCTCTTTCCATTAAATGAACAAGATTCTTACGTTGGCATTCTCTATGTGGATCTTTAATGTCTGATTCATTTTTTTTATAACATTGTAATTGATGCATGAGTGACTAGAATATCAAAATCTCCCCAAAGGAGATTAGTGGAAGGGACCCAATCTTCACACATGTCTTGCTAGTTTGTCAGATTAGGAACATATTATGGTTCATTATCGCTATCAGATGCCTTAAAGATAGGATTAGTGAGCTTTTTATAATTCTCAAATCCTAGGCCAACCAGTTTCTTGGACTTGCATTCAAAAAGAGCATGATCAAGAGGTTCGGCTCTATCATCTAGTATGTGATTAAGAGGGCCATGTCCAGGATAGCCCATCTATCTGGAAAAAGTGTACCCTCTTCCATAAGCTTTAGGATAGGGAGAGAATTTTTTGTTGTGCATGTATTTTTTTCTCTATAGATCCAGTCTCTAACAAATGTCTCATCTTTCTCATCTTGGATAGGCACTGACGATTCTACAAATGTGCCAAATAAAGTCATAGATGAAGAGGAAGGTTCCTTTTCTTGTGAAGGATTTCCATAAGACCTAGGAAAAACTAGTAGTGTTGTGTGGGATTTGAGTTGATACCCCCCATCCCAAGGTCTATTGACTTAAGCTTGTCTTTGCATTCAGCTAAGGTTGCATCAAAATCTTTTTCTTCTCTATTGAGGGGAACATGAGTTCCTGCTGAAATAGAATTGACAGATAAAGTGTTATCCCCAGGTATACAAATTTCTATTCCATTGTAGGGAAACTTAACACATTGGTGATAGGTAGATGGAACCACCTACATACCATGAATCCATGGTCTCCCAAGTAAGATATTATACGCAAGGGGTCCAGCATCAACTATTTGAAATAAAATATCTTTTTCAACTAGGCCAATCCTAACAGGAAGGACGGCCAACCCCTTGGAACTTATTTCTACCTCATCATAGGCTTTGATAGTAATTCTTTTTCTGGTATCTATGACTTCTTCAGAATATCCCAACTCCTTCAAAAGACTAAAAGAACATATATTAAGCCCAGCACCCCCATCTATTAACACGCACCTGACATGGGTTCTGTGGATCATGACCTCAATATGAAGAGAAACATTGTGCGGGTGGCTCAAGTCTTTATCATCATCCTCTGAAAAGGTAAGGTAATGAGGGCTAGCAATGTGATTAACCATTTTCTAGAATTGATTGACATCTAAGTTGTTGGGGACATTCACCATGCGCAAAGAATCCTTGAGGACTTGCTTATGTCTTGGAGACAACTCTAAGAGCTCAAAGATCAAAATCTGAGCTGGGGTTCTTTGTAACTGATCAACAAGACTATAGTTTGACTTTGGATTAACTTTTGGCTTTAAGGTGACATTCTTGGATGCCACTTTCTTTGGTTTACTTGACTGACTAGAATTGTGTCCTCTAATGACAACGGGACCTTGACTTCTTGTAATAGCATTAAGAGTTTGGGATGACGCTCTAGAGTTGGGACCCCTTAGCACCACAACGGGCTCTTCATCAAAGATAGGAGGAGAGTTGTAACCATAGGGATCTTTTCCCCTCATCATATTGACATTCTCTTCTGCAAATTCAAGCATGTTGATAGTATTCTCCACATCTGTGTAAGTGTAGTTGATCTTAGCTTTTCCATTCTTAACTTTAGAGGTTTCCCCCTTCTCATACTTGGGAAAAGGTTCCTTGAATTCCTTATGATCGGAATTAATGTTCAATCTATCTACCTTAAGCTTTCCATTCTCAATGAGATCTTGAATAATATTCTTGATTTTGTAGTAGTTTTCAATGTTATGTCCAATACCATTGTGAAATATGCAAAAGGCCTTCTCTTCCCACCAATCTGGCTTAACATCAGGTATATGAAATTTCACAGGATCTTGAGGATGTGCAAGATTGTTGGCAATGAGTGTCTTCAAAATATCCTCATATGAATCACCAAGTTTTGCAAATTGACATATTTCTCTCTTAGGCTTATCTTGGTATCTTGGCTTACTCTCTTGTTGATTGGATGTATTAAGCTTCATAGCTTGAACAGCACTAGACAAATGGAGCACCGTCTGATCTTTTGGTTGAGAAGAGTCCACAACTCCATCATTAACCACTTGTTTTTTCCTATTCCAGTGCAGGTTCTTCCCTTTATCCTTGTTAGAGTTGTTGTCTTGACCATTGTTGTTGTTGTTTCCATGTTTGGTCAAAATTCCTTGTTCTTTTAAAACATCCTCAGTCCTACATGTGGTTTTAACCATGGTATCAAAGGAATCAAAAACCATTTTTCTAACTTTATACCGCATTTCAGGAACCAAGTTTCTAACAAGGATGTCAATATTTTCATTTTCAAGAATAGTTCTAGAGTAGCGAGAGCATTGTCACCTCCACCTTTGCAAGAAAGTAACAAAGGATTCTCCTTGATTTTGTTTTAAATTGCATAAGTCCAACATGGTGATAGATCTTGAAAGATTGTATGCAAAATGTTGAACAAGCTCTTTGAAAGTCTTGACGAGGGGAGTTATATTGGTGAACCATTCCATTGCTTGACCTTTAATACTTCTTGGGATCAACCTCATAAGGTATGAGTCATCTTGATGGAACTCAAAACTTGTGGTATAAAATTGGTGCACGTGATCATGTGGGTCTCCATTTCCATCATATTTGTCATATTGAGGAATTTCAACCTTTCTAGGGAACTCTTTCATGTCAATACTCTTATCAAAAGGATTAGGACAAACTGAATCCAGTGAAAATGAATTATTAGGTGCCATCATCTTTGCCACCATGCTCTTAAGTTCCTTGAGCTCTTCCTCTTGAGATGGCCCTTGCTTCTTAATATTTTTTTCCACATCAAAGTTGTAAGGGACTCTAGCACCCCTATTTATTAAACTCTCTAGGAACTCATCTTTGTTTTCTCTAAATATTTCTCCACATACTATTGCAAAAGTGGTTCTTGTTGCATTTTCATGAATTCTTGGGAGCTAGAGTCAAAATTTGAGCTACTACCCCCATACTGTGAACCATGATGAGCACATTGTGAAGGTTGTCTTCAGTTCCTAGGAGGTGTTTGTCTCCTATAATGATCATGTTTGGAAGCCCTTCTTCCTCTAGGACTACGAGATCATGAGGGTGTTCTTGAGTTTCTTCTACTTTGTGAAGATCTTGGGGGAGTGGATGGAGGAGAGCTGCTTCCACCACTAGCACACATGTTGTTGAATTGGTTATTACGTTGCTGAGCCAAGAGCCTATCCTGCTCTTCTTGGAAGGATTTTCTTTCCATATCTAACAAAGTTTTTCTTTCCAACTCTAGGAGATTAAGTTGTTCTTCCTTACAAGCTTGTTCATCTAGGAAAGCTTTCTTTTCATGCTCAATTCTCTTAATTCTTTCGCTCGTGTATGTTGCAGATGTCTTGAGTGGTGAACTTGGCCTTGAATTTTGAAACAAATTATTGGTGTAGGTTGTATTGACATGAGTTTCATAAAGTTCATCTCCTTGGTTCTCATGTTGTGATAACTTGTCATGATAAGCTTCCCTTTTACCTCTCTCTCTCTCTTAGCCCTTTGATGTGCATCTAGATATCTTGTTGAGTTAAGGGGTGAAGTAGGCCGACTGTTAGGAGAGGATCCACCAAATGAAATAGCATCTCTATTCTTTGCAAATATATCTTCAAGATGTTTATCCATGTCTTCCCTCTCTTGCCGATTCATTGTGTAACTCATATCCATAGAAGAGAGAGAAGAGGCCAAGGGGGTACCCAACTCACTAAGATGACTCTTGGAATCAAACCAAACTTTGGAATTGTTCCTAGGTGATTGATCAAATATAGGTTATTTTCCCATTCACTTTGTACGAGTTTGAACTAAAGGTAATTGGTCAAAGACAACTTGAGGTTGTTTTCCTTTATCTACTTGATATCTTGTTGTAACTGGCATGAAAGAAAAAGTACTATCTGATAGGATGACCCTAAGAAGCGTTGGTACCAAACTAGGCTAGTAAAGGCATTAACTTGTCCAAAAGAGGTGATAAGATAGAATTTGCAAGAGGTGTAAACCAAAACTACCATAGAGGTGCCCACGTCTCGGATAAGTATCCTAGCAAATATGGATCAGGAGGATGATCTTACCCAAGTTATATTGATTGAAATTGGATTTGTGTGAAAGTGAATGGACAAGAGACTACCAAAACTCTCCAAGTGTGTTATCAAAGAATCTAAAGGTTTATCTTTTCAACAAGGATGGTTTCTAGCTTACCAAATCCAAGCAAGGTCACTTGTGAAATAAAAAATTGCTAACTCAAGAGGTCAAAAATGCAAGAATCAAAAGCTAAACAAGCTTCTAACAATGGGGTAAGTGGCCTAATCTGACCCAGATTGACCAAGGAAATTGGAAAATGATAGGACAACAGGTTAGCCAAGCTCAAAATTGACAACAAATAGCTAGCTGGTATAGCAACAAAGGACAGATTTGCATGACGAAATGCTTTCTCGCATGAAGATTACCATAGGACAGCATGAAGTTTTACAGTCTTATGTAAGGAAAATAGAACTGGTATGATAGGATGACAACAAATTGACAACAAGTTGGTAGAATATCATGCGATGATTATCAATGTACCACATGAAGTGTTGGAAAGTGACAATGCAAGCAATTGTTATTTTGTCATTGCTGTCAAACCTTAACTGGTGAGACTATTGTTATCTATTTGAGTACCATATCCACTGTTGATGAAGAAGATTTAACAAGAAGACCAAGTGAATGGTTGAGTTAAGGCAAATAAAAGGGTACTTGATCAGTTGGCACTCTGGCAAATTAATTAGTTGTTTATCTTTCAAAGATAGCTTTTCTGACTATTTTATGTTGAGCAAAGTTTGGCTTGTGCCAAGCAAAGTTGTTTGTGTTGAGCGGAGTTGTTTGTGACAAGCAAGTTTGTTCACTGCCGAGCACCAGTGAAATTGCCGAGTGGAAATAGTGATGTTGGCCAACTTACAATAATTGGATTAATCATGAGATTTGAGATCTCTAGCCGACTTAGTTAATTTTGTTGGGATATGTAAAGTTAATTAAAGATTGATCCACATCATTTAATGTATGGGTGACCGTAATTAATGCATGGTTTCAAGATTTAATTAGAGACTACTTTGGAGAAGTAAATATAATGTAAATGATGGAATGATCTATTGGATCTGACCTAACCTAAGATCTACGATCTTGATTAAGTGAAAAAGATTTATCTGACCTAGACAGAGAGGTATATGATAACCTCACAAGTTATTCATTGTGTGCTACTGAGTATGCAAGTGTTTGGAAGTACATGTGTGTATGCAAGAGGTTTGCATAGTTGATTTATTGATTGGCATGACCTAGCAGAGAAGGCTGAATACAGAAGCAGAGAGTTGCATGTGTGGTTGCTTGACAGATTTCCAAGAAGATCAGAAGATTGAAATGACAATGCAGGCCATCTAGTAAGTTAACATCAGAGCTGTAATTGGATCTAAATTTGCAAAGTAAGTTGTATGTATCAGATCACAATTGTTGATTACTTTCTAACCATTATATCAGTTAAATCCTTTAACAAGGTTGACCTAACAGTCATTTGTATAAATCCTCTTACAAGGTGACATTCAGGTGGAATTTTCAAAGTCCTCTAGCAAGGCCACTCCTGATAGGGTGATTAAATCCTTCAACCAGGTCACACTTAACAGTGTGTTATTGTAACCTTTAACAGGGTTGGCTCCTCATAGAGCTCACTTCAAAAGAGTGAAAACTTGGTAGCATGTTACTAGTGGTTTTTCCCATATTGGGTTTCCATGTTAAATACTTGTATCAACTTGTGTGAATGCTTATGGTTTGTTTTACTGTTATGTTTCTATAAGCAATTTCATTAGATAGTAAAGTGCATGATTAAAGTTGTTGACATATGCTACTGCTACCGAGTAGATCTAAAATAAAGAAAAAATTTATTTGCTACATCTAGACCTAAGGATAACTGATTCACCCCTCCCCTCTCAGTTATTCTAAAATCATTCTAACAATTGGTATCAGAGCTTTGGTCTCCTGAAAATAGTTTGAAGGTACTTGGAGAAAAAAGATCAAGATGTATAAGGAGGTTCCCAAGCTGAACAAAGATAACCTTCCTGCATGCCAGAGTTTGATGAAACTACATCTGGCCAGTATTCGAGATGATGCTAAGTGACTTATTGAAAATGACTATGTATCACCTTCTACTCCTCTCACAGTTGCACAACTAAAAGAAAAGAAAGAGCACAATCAAGCAATGTTGGAGATTGCCTCCTCATTGAGCTATTTAGAGTTTGATGATATAAAGAGCTGCTCAAATGCAAAGCAGATGTGGGATAAAATTGCAACTATCTATGGTGGAGACACAAATGTGCTGAGAGCTAAATCACAAAGTCTAAGAGGTAAGTTTGATGAGATGAAAATGGAAGAAGGTGAAAATGTTAATAAATATTATGGTAGAGTAAAAGAAGTTGTAAATTCCATTAGAGGAGCTAATTGAACAATAGATGAGAACACTATTATGAGAAAGGTAATGAGAACTTTACTTCCTATATATGCTATTAGAGTTTCTGCAATTCAAGAACTGAGATGTACTCCTAACAATAATCTGAATCTAGAAAATCTGATAGGTAGAGTCACTGCATTTGAAATGTCAAATTATGATAACTATAATCCACAAGGTATTGACTCTACTTTTAGATCATAGTTGGTTCTAAATAAATCTAAGAAAGGAAAGAAACATGTGAACAGTGATAGTGACACTACTGATGATGATCTTGAAGAACTTGAAGCACTTATGGCAAAAAGGCTATCCAGAGGAAAAGGAAAATACAAAGGTAAACTTCCTATTATTATTTTTTTCATGCAATAAAGATGGTCATATAGCTGCTAGATGTCTTGATAAGAATGAAAAAGATGAAAGAAAGGACTACAAATACAAGGAATACAAAGACAGAAAGGATGATTGAAATTTCAGGAAATATAAGGATTACAAAGACAAAGGTAAGAAATCTTGTTATACTGTTGAAGAAACTTCTGACAATGATACTGACAATTCTGATGACAATGATATAGAAGTTGTTTACATTGCAATGAAAGAAGATTCTGATGATGATGAGAAAACTACATTAATCTCTTATATGAGTAAAAGTAATCATTGGATCATTGACAGTGGTTGTTCCCATCATATGACTAGTGACAAGGATAAGTTTGAAACCCTAAACCAATGCAACGGAGGATATGTAAAATTTGGTAATGATGCACCATGTCTTATCAAAGGTAAAGGATTGATTAACTTGACTGAAAAAATCAAATGTGATAATGTGTATTGGGTTGATGATCTTAAATGCAATTTGTTGAGTGTTGCACAGCTGAACACTTTTGGTTACAGAGTTGAGTTCCATCACAGAAAAGCAAAGATCTATGATTCTACTAGAGAAATTGTTGGAAGTGGTGATCAGACGAAAGGTAACTTATTTTATCTAGATTTATCTAAAGAAACATGTTTGTTTGCATAGTACAATGATGTTTGGTTATGGCATAAGAGGTTGTGTCATGTGAACTTTGATAACTTGTTAAGCATAAGTAAATTGAAAAAGGTTAGAGGGCTACCTAAGTTAAAGAAACCTGAGAATGCTACGTGCAAACAATGTCAACTAGGAAAGATGACTGAGTCTAGTTTCAAGAGTAAAACACATATTTCAGAGGAAATTTTGGAACTAGTCCATACTGATCACTATGGTCCCATTGGAGAAAGAAGCTACTATGGTGCTAGATATTTTATTCTATTTGTTGATGATTATTCAAGGATGATGACGGTAATGTTTCTCAAGGAAAAATTTGATGCATTCCTGTTATTTAAATGGTACTTAGCTAAAGTTGAAAAGGAAACAGGCAAAATTTTTAAATGCTTAAGATCTGACAGAGGTGGAGAGTTTATTTCTAATGAGTTTAACAGGTTCTGCAATGACCAACGCATAAAGAGACAAATGTCCACACCTAGGACACCTCCACAAAATGGTATTGTTGAACATAGGAACAAATCTATCATGGACTGTGCAAGAACACTAATGATGGAGAAGAATGTTGCACAGAAATACTAGAAAAAAGCTGTAAGTACTACAGTCTATATCCTAAATAGAGTACAAGTCAAGAAAAGTATAAATGCTACACCTTATGAACTTTGGTATGGTTATGAACCTAGTTTAAAGTATTTGGAAGAAAATGTTTTATACTAAAGGACAACATAAATGGAAAAATTGATGCTAAAGGTGAAGAAGGTATATTCCTTGGTTATTCAATGAAAAGCAAAGCATACAAATGTTTGAATTCTAATACTAACAAAATTGTGGGAAGTGTAAATGTTAGAATTGATGAGTTTGGAGAAAGGAATGAAGCTGAAAGTACACAAGAACCTAAAAGCTACAGATCATTCATATATCTAGATGAGGAAGATTATAATACATTACCTAAGGCTACTGTCAAGCAACAACATGCACCTGCTAAGTCACAAAGTGGAGTTGTTGAGCAACAGCAAGTGAATGTTGAGCTATCTGATGGAGATGTTGAGTCACAGAATCAACCAAAACTGAACACAATCAATGAATCTGAAGCAAGACCTGAGCCTACTCTAGCAAAATATGTGAGGAGACACCACAATTCTGATCAAATCATTGGATCAAAGGATTCTATAGTTATGACACGAAGTAAGTTGAAAAATGGCACATGTCTGTTATGTGAATTTGAGCCCAAAACAGTGAAAGATGCTTTAGAAAATGAAGATTGGATACAAGCAATGAATGAGGAAATTGAACAGATTGAGAAGAACAAGACTTGGACACTTGTACCTAGGCCAAAGGATAAAAATGTAATTGGTACAAAGTGGGTATTCAGAAATAAACTGAATGAACATGCAGATGTGAAAAGAAACAAAGCTAGACTGGTATGCAAGGGTTATGCACAAGAGGAAGGAATTGACTATGGTGAAACATTCACCCCAGTTGCAAGATTGGAAGGATTCAGAACCTTACTTGCATATGCAGCCTATAAAGGATTCAAAGTTTATCAGATGGATGTGAAATCTACATTTCTCAATTGTATCTTGGAGGAATAAGTGTATATTGAGCAAGCTGATGGTTTTGTTGACCCAAACAAAAGGAATATGGTTTGCAAATTGCACAAAGCATTACATGGACTGAAGCAAGCACCAAAAGCATGGTATGAGAGATTGCACAACTATCTGATCAAGATTGGATTTGCAAGAACCAATGACAACAACAACCTATACTTGAAGATAGAGAAAAGAAAAGGTACATTATTAGATAAAAATTTTGTAGATGACATCATATTTGGTGGACAAGATGTGTTATGCTATAAATTTGCAACAGAGATGCAAACTGAGTTTGAGATGTCTATGTTTGGTGAAATAAAATTCTTTGTTGACTTACAAATTTATCAAATGAAGAATGGTATCTATATCACTCAATATAAATATATCAAGGAGATACTGAAAACTTTTGGAATGGAAGAGTCCAAACCAGTGAGTACACCCATGGCTACTGGATAGAAGCTGACAAAAGATGATGACACAAAAGAAGCGAACCAAACACTCTACAAATCAATGATTGGAAAACTACAATATGTTGTACACAGTAGACCTGACATTGCCCTAGGTATTGGAATTGTTGCAAGGTTTTCTGCTAACCCCAAGGAAACTCACATGATGGCAGTAAAAAGGATTCTAAGATATTTGAAAGGAACTGATAACTATGGTCTATACTACAAGAAGAATGACAAGTTTGAACTCAGAGTTTACACTAACTCTGATTGGGCTGGAAATGTTGATGACAGGAAAAGCACTACTGGTGGAGCATTTCTTTTAGGTAAAAGATTGATCTCATGGACAAGCAAGAAATAGAACTACACCTCACAATCTACATCTGAAGCCGAGTATGTGGCAGCTGTAGTCAATTGTTCTAACATTGTGTGGTTGAAGATACTACTGAAAGGTATGAAGGAAGAAATCATTGAACCAGTTATCATATATTGTGATAACATGAGTGCCATTAATATATCTAAAAACCCTATTATGCACTCGAAGACAAAGCACATAGCTATCAAGTATCATTACTTGAGGGAGCTAGTTCAGAATAAAGAAGTGAGACTGGATTATGTGAAAACTAAAGAACAATTCGTAGACATATTCACAAAGGCACTACCCAAGGATTCTCATGAGTATCTACGAGGTAAAATGGGGGTGATTTCCCTAACTAAGGCTAATTAAGTTTTGTATGGTACTATTGCATCAAATATTAGACTCAGAATACTTGATACATTGATGCACAATAAGTCACACTTTAGGATGCTGACTAAAGTTGTGAACTTGGAAAAGGATAGAAAAGAAAATCAGTCATAATTAAGATGACAGGATCAGCATGATACTGAAGATCTAAATGATAATGATTTTGATGTCTTTGGCATTGTTGTCAAAGATGGAAACAGTGATGTTGGCCGACTTACAGTAATTGGATTAATGATGAGATTTGAGATCTCTGGCTGACTTAGTTAATTTTGTTGGGATATGTAAAGTTAATTAACAATTGATGCATGTCGTTTAATGTATGGGTAACTGTAATTAATGTATTGGTTTCAAGATTTAATTAGAGACTACTTTGGAAAAGTAAATGTAATGTAAATGATGGAATGATCCGTTAGATCTTACCTAACCTAAGATCTATGATCTTGATTAAGCTGCAAAGATTTATCTGACCTAGATAGAGAGGTATATGATAACCTTAGGGGTTATTCATTGTGTGCTGCTGAGTATGAAAGTTTTTGGAAGTACATGTGTGTATGCAAGAGGTTGGCATAGTTGATATACTGATTGGCGTGACCTAGCAAAGAAGGCTAAATACAGAAGCAGAGAGTTGCATGTGTGGTTGCTTGACGGATTTCCAAGAAGATTAGAAGATTGAAATGACAATACAGGCCATCCAGTAAGTTAACATCAGAGCTATAATTGGATCTGAATTTGTAAAGTAAGTTGTATGTATCAGATTACAACTGTTGATTACTTTCTAACCATTATATTAGTTAAATCCTTTAACAAGGTTGACCTAACAGTCATTTATATAAATCCTCGAACAAGGTGACATTCAGGTGGAATGTACTAAGTCCTCTAACAAGGCCACTCCTGATAGGGTGATTAAATCCTTTAACCAGGTCACACCTAACATTGTGTTATTATAACCTTTAATAGGGTTGGCTCCCCATAGAGCTCACTTTAGAAGAGTGAAAACTTGGTAGCATGTTACTGGTGGTTTTTCCCATATTGGGTTTCCATGTTAAATACTTGTGTCAACTTGTGTGAATGCTTATGGTTTGTTTTACTGTTATGTTTCTACAAGCAATTTCATTAGACAGTAAACTACATGATTAAATTTGTTGACATATGCTACTGCTGCCGAGTAGATATGAAATATGGAAAAATTTTATTTGCTACATCTAGACCTAAGGATAACTAATTCACCCCTCCCCTCTTAGTTATTCTAAAATTATTCTAACACAAAGAAACTCTCAGGGTTGCATGGAGAACTATTTTCTCGTGCAAGGTTTCTGACAGGAAGGACAAGGAACTCAGTTTTTCTCATTTTAAATAACCAACTAGATGTATTAACAGATTTTTCTCATGAACTAGGCACGCAAGACAGCAATCAGGGAGTTCAAGAAAATATTTGTCTTCAAACAATGAGCAAGGGACAAATAAACCTTGCACACGAATAAGAATAGTGTCATAGTATTCTACTCCCTAAAAATTTCACTTGTGTATGTTCTCAAAATGTTTTGCAATCACGCACATAGTCCTAGAGAATAAAAAGTTGGTTGTATTATGGTTCTTAGTAATGGTTTTACTCTGCAACTTTTGCAATCTCAAGTGGGTGAAATCCAATCCTGGCGCACTAAGGTTTTGACAACCCAACAAGAAACTACACCCGTGGAGATTTCTTCCACAAGGACATTTATATAGTAGTTATTGCTACCATGGAAAAAATAGCTATTACTGCTTGAGGTTATGTCCACATGGTTTACCCAATAAAGGGAATATCCACTATAGTTAACCCTCTCTAACAAGGAAGACTTGCAATATGAACCACATGGGGACTTGGTTTGGATTCAAGGGTTCCAAGTTTCTGATTCTCCCAAAAGGGAAAAGAGCATGATCCTCTAGCCTCTTCACCTCACCCAGACATAGAAAAAAAGATTAATTGACCCACTAATTTCAAAGCACCTCACCCAAGGTTCGTATGTTAACAACAATGACCACCGATCTCAAGAGAGAAAGTACCAATCAAAGTTGAAGACTAAACCAAGTTTGAAGTAATGACAAATCCTTCCCTACCTACAAGGGGATCTATCGTCAAGAAGAGCTTCACATGTAAGACAAGAGAATTAATCCCACTCTCTCAAGATTGCCACAAATAGTGTTCATAGGGCCTAATTACTATGTGAAACATTTATGCAAGAAAGCAAATCTAGGTCCATTTTTAGAGCACCAATTGGAAATGTGATCTATGAAAGCAAGAAAACACTCAAGCTAAACACATGAGAGATTCATTTTTAGTTCCAAAATCCAAATGTTATAGAGATGAAACAAAATACCTCAAGTCCAAAACAAAGTGAATGTTTTATTGTTTATCCACGCAAGTCCAAAGTATTCAACAACAGCAACAGCAAATTAGAAACCACCAGAAATAATAAACATTAGTGGTTAGAAATTAGAGATATATAAAAATAGAAATGAAAAAAATATCTCTGGTGTGAAATATTGCGCCAAGATTCTCATAGTGTCACGTGAAGATTCACAGAGTGCCAGGTGAAGATTCGTAGAATCTCGTGCGAAGAAACACAAAGAGAGAGAAAAAATAGAAAATAGTAAACAGTAACAGATCACTACCTGTCGCCAAAATCCGCATGAAAATTCCCATAGAGATGTGTGAAAAAACTCTACATATCACGTGAAATTTTGCAAAGAAAGGCAAAACCTCATGTTGTTTTAAGAAAAACATCACATAAAAAATTTTCACAAAGATGTACGGACAGAAAAATCAGATTTGCAAGAAAAAATAAAAAATGACGCAAGATCTGCCTCACGATGGGTGCCAAAAATGTGTGCTAAAAATATGTCACACTTCTATGGGTCATTCCATTCAAGGTTGCTCAAGAATGAGGCCTCAATATCAACTCATAGCTCCCTAGTCATGGAGTGCAAAGGTTTGTGATGGAGGCCCTCAGATTGACCTAGTTGTGCCCCTGCAAGTATACCATGAAATGAGAGATTCAAAGAGAAAAAGTAAGGATGCTAATATCCATGATCATCAAGTATGCATGCAAATGAAATTTATTTTATATGATAACAATGAAAGAAAGTAAATTAATTTATATGATAACAATGCATGATTATTCTATGAAAGGAAATACAAATGCAAGATTAATCTATGAAAGGAAACATGAATCTAATCTAACATGCAAGTGTAAAATTAATCTAAATGGATTTTCATGGGGAAAGAAAGAAGACAAGAAGATAGAGAAGTTGCAATATCCAAGCTTGAGTGCTCAAAACCTCCTCCAAAATTGCTCTCCAAACCTGCAGCATAACAATACAAAAAAAGTGGGATCCTAAATGAGGAGAGGGCTCCTTATAAAGAAAAGTGAATGGTTGAGATTAAGAGGGAAAAAGAAATGAGCAATGGTGGAGATTAAATCTTGGTTGATCCATGTGCTCATCAAAGAAAAAAGCCCACCACTTAGAAATATGTGAAGAAAAAAGGATTTTTATTTAATTTATTTCCTTTTTCATCAAAAGAAGAGCTTTAAGTGGGGATTTTTATTTATTTAATTAAAAGAGGGGTTTTCTTTTAATTAAATAAATTAGAAGAATTTTATTTAATTAAATGGGAGGAATTTAATTTAGTTAAATAAGATGAATTATATTTAATTTAAAGGGAGATTAAATATTTTAATTAAATAAAAATGATCAAACCTTAGGAAATGTTGAAATAATTGAATTAATTACGATTTGATCAAGGAAATTGATTTAAATTGAAAATATTGCAAAGCATTGATTCAGGAATTTGATAAATTGATAAAATGATAAATGGGGCCCACAGTCTAGGCAACCATTTTATGGTGCATATAGGCGTCTCTACCACTATGACGGTATTTCCTCCCAGACCAATCTGAAGGTTATGGAGGGTCCGGGCCTTCTTGGACTTGTGAGCCTCTTGATTTTGGGCCATCATTTCAACCAGGGAGAGATGGGCACTTGTTGCGGTCGGGGCTTTTATTTTTAGGGATTCTACCAACCATTATGGCAGCTGGGGCAGTCTTACTACTAAGGCTTGGGTATTGGAGTCTTCTTCAGGAGTTGTCCGCACTTCTTCGGCATCTATAGTCTCTATGGACTCCTTTTCTCCACTCCTGGGATTCCCTGTTTCTCCCACCTTGGTGGCATTTTCATCTATAGTGTTGGGAACCTCATCTTCTCTGACACCTATTGCATTGGTATCCCTATCTCTGGGGTTCTCCCCCATGTCTTGTTGTTTCTGGATTTCTTTGGCATTATCCATCGGGACATTTTCCTCTAGGGGCACATCTTCTGGAGGGGCCGAAGGTGTTTGGCCTATATCTGATTGTTGGGGCGCAAAGACTACATTTCCGAATGTCACACTCTGGGGTGACAAGTCACCTGGAGTAACTAGAGGCATTTGGACCATGATGAATGGGGGTACAGTTTCTCCTGAAGGTTTGGTTTCCCCAGCCATTGTCGGCTACTCTTCTTGTATTTTCCTCTCCTTTGTCTCGGTCCCTGGGACAGGTGTTTCTTCCACATCTTGTGGGTTTTCTTGTGCATGTTCTTGTTCTTTTTCTTCCTCATGCTCTTGCTCCCGAAACTCTTTTCTGGGGCTACCTCTTCTTGTGTGTCAATTTTCTCCACTACCCTCTCCACATCATCCTGCAAGTTTAGCAAGTCTTCTATCTGGAAGAGGTCATCAAAATCATCGTGTGGAGGGGAGGCTTCTAGAGGATCCTCTCATTTAGGAGAAGAAGGGATAAGTTCCACTAGGGGAATGTCTATCATCCTGGCACCTATGTTTGTGCTTGACGGGGGATTATTCACCCTTGGCTTCTTTCTCTTGATCTGCAATGGGACCCCGACATCCAAAATAGATGCACTCTTGTCCTCTATATTAAATTCCTGACTCATAAGGGATGCAAGTGATGGTGATCCCGAAGGAAGGGCAGATCCCACCAAAGTAATTGGGAGTCCAAGAGAAAGTTGGGTGCTAATTGCTTCACTCAGCTGGCAAGACACCTCAAGTTGAGTGTGAAGTTGTTCTAGGATGGGGAGTGGAGCTGGGGGTGGAACCTAGGCCGAGGTGCCCTCTTTAGCTTTTCCCTTATCTTTTCTCAGCCTAGCTGCTCTGAAGGCCGAAGTGGACCCCAACAAAATTGGACCCCGGCGGGTGCTTTTCTTGCACACTTGTGCAAAACAATTGTGGTTGTGTTGCACAACACCCTGGGTGACGTCTTCACTTGTCAAAATCTCTGGGGTGTCCCAATCCACTAGAGGGAGATCCATCTTATCGATCCCATGTGACTTGTATGATGGGTCCTCCAAAGGCCCACTATCTAAAACATCCTTTGGAAAGGTCCAAAGGTCAAGGATCTTCATCATCCCTTTGGTCATCCTTTGGTACTTCTAACCCCAGACGTCAAAATCATCTTGGAAATCTACCCAAATATCCTCCATATGAGGCTCATGGGGTGTGGACACCTGGAGTAGGGATGCATTTAGTTTTTTGAGTGGGTAAAAATTATTCCTTGCCAAGTAGAACTCGATGAGCCCCAGACTCTTCAACTCATTATCAGCCTCTTTGGCCGCTGTAAGACTTCAAGAATAGTTCCCACAAATGATCAGGAATGAGATGGAAGAAAATTTCTTCACTCCATAGAATGCATGGAGTTCTAGGATTTTCTTGCAAAACTCCATCAAAATAATCCTATCCCCACAATTCTTGGGGAGTCGGTAGGGCTTTCCAGAAAACCCGGTCGCCCGAATGTAAGAATGCTATTGAAATTGAATGAAGTAATAACTGTAAGAACTCACCAAGGTCATTTCTTCCTTAGATAGTCGGTACCTAGAATCCTGAGTAAGTGTCCAAATGTTGTGGTAAATGAAGGTGTCATTTACTCGACAAAAATTGGGGAAGTTGGCTTCCCGTTGAATTTGGGGAAAATGGTCCCACAGAGCATTCTGGTCGGGCCCAGTCCCAAGGATGTCCACTATAAGTAAACCCCAGAGTGTAGGTATCTATTGTGCTAGTGCCCATAATACATAAGAATTCATGTGGAACTTTGATGTCTGATTGATGTTGTTCAGCTGAAAATCCACATGGTTGGCAATAATAGTTTCCCAGTTAAAGGTATGTCTGTGGGTGGTGATATAGTATAGAAAATAATACATCCATGCCAAAAAGTCCTTGGCATGGGGTTCCCTGAAGATCCTACATGGAAATATGATCCTTGACTATATACATTCCTTGAAATCTCCATGCGGAATCTCCAATTTCATTTTCTTATAGTCTTTCCTCGGGGACTTCACTTAGTGGGAATTGAGATGTTGTTAGGCGAGCTGTGGAAATTTTTCAAGCTCCTGCAATGATGCGGCCTGGGAGATGATAGTAGCCTTTTTAAACTAGGGGATCCCCAATCCCGAAGCAAAAGTGGTAGCATCAAAAGTTACTATGGGCGTCGGGTAATTCAATGGAAGGGAAGCAACAAGAAAAACCACTCAGGTGGGTGTGTTGTTGTGCTTCACCAGGGAGAAAATTAGCTCTGGTGCCTACACTAAGTAGGGGAAATAGGTGGCCTTGATGATGTCAGAGGTGGTCATATTCTTTTCCATGTTATCCCTAATAGAGCATTGTTGATACATTACTCGGACAAGGCCCTGTATTTCAGCCCATGATCCGACCTCTGTGTCGGTGATATTTTGATGTTTGGAATCCACCTTAGATCCCACAAGGATGCCATCCTTTGGGTATTTGGATGTTAATGGGATTTTCTCCAGCATTTTCTCAGCCCTTGTCTTGGTGGTCGCCCGGGTGGAAGTGGTCGGGAGTTTCAAACTTCTGGGAGGAGTTGTTACTTCAGACATGTTTTGTTAGGTAGTATGTAGCCTACAAGAATGAACAACCGTTAATACATGTGATAAAAAATAAAAAAAATTTACAAACTCTTGAGATTTCACCACCATTTTGCACCTATCCTTAAGAAGACATTAGTTCATCAAATCTTGGAAATATAATAATCAACAACTTACTTGGAATTTGATTGACACTCGAGGGTCCCAGGGATTCTGGCTTATGTGACAAATGGGATGAAGGCCCAGGGACTTTGCAGCACCTGGAGCCTAGAGAAACTAACTGTTATTGACATTACCAAGGTAGGTCATTGTACTGGGCTATCACATAGTCACACAATAAATGGAGTAATGGCATTAAAGGTGACAGATGTCTTGACATGGATGAATTGAATACCAGATGGGACGATTTTGAATTCCCACATGTGGGGATTTAATCCCTCCATGAATGTCAAAGTGTTGGGAGGAGAGAGAAAGGTTGCAACTTGAATAGGTGAGGTGCTGAGTTTGAGTCCAGCAAGAACAAGGTGGGCAAGCTTGAATTTGGGTTCAACAACACGGAGAGTGTGATAAGCTCACCATAGGACAGGTTGGTCATGACGGAATACATAAGCCAAGCATGAAAATTTATAGAAATCTATACAAACTACAAGCTATACACATTATTTACACAGGAAGCCAAAGAATGGCCAAATTTATAGTAGACAACTAACTAACCTATAGACTACTAACGACTTGCAGGAATTTACAATCATTTACACTATTCTACAACTTATTTATATAGAAACCTGTAGATATTTACAAATGTAAACAACATACAGTGCATGGAGGGTGGAAAACCTTCTTGTAAAGCCATCTCACCAACAGGAGATGACAATGAAGACCAGAAGATAGAAAGAAAACAAAGAGAAAACAAAACCAGAGACAAAAAGAACAAAGCAAACATAAAAGAGAACAAAGAACCAGAGGGGTCTACCTTAAACACTGGGAATACAAAGGGAAGGGCATGAGAGGTGCTCTCCAAATAGATAGCTTCATGAACCACAAACACTGAACACCCTATAGGATAGTTGGAAACATGCACAAGCTCAAACACCAACTTTACTACTAAACTCTCAAGGAAAATCGCACTTACCACAAATTTTCTGTTAATCGCTCTTAATTTCTCTGAGAGTAATTTGTTTATAGCAAATGTAAAAATGACAAGTGAAACCTCATTTATACCTATAGGGTTAGAATGTACCACTTTCTGCCACAAATCCTGAGAGAAGGAAAAACCTTCAAAGTTTGGGCCCGGGGATTCCGCACAACCACATCCTCTAACTAAAGAGGAAGCAATGGCAAAGAATCCTAGAGTCTAGAGTTTGGTTGGTACAAAGGAAAAAAACACTCTGAGACTGGGTCCCAGAGGGAGAGAAACCAAAATTAAAAAGAAAATAGCGGCCCCATGGAGGCAAAGGCCAGAGGAAAACAATAGAAAAATAAACAAAGGCAAAAAGCGAAAAGGGGGACCCAACATTTTGCCAAATAAATGTAGGGATGGGCATGCAGGGCATAAAAAATGGTGACTCACTGGGACAAATGCCTTATTGCATTTGAGAACCACAAAATCTCTGGTTAGCAAAACTGGGACTCATCTTTACCTGAAGCATTTCATTTGCAAGGCTCGGGGTGCCTTAGAAAATCTGACCCATCATGATTCAAGCCTAAAATCTCTTGTCAGATGTGAAGTGTGTGCTTTGGAATAAAATCAAGCCAATGACTTCTGATAGAAGTAGAGAGACTGCACTGATTGTATTAGACCAAAATTTCTATATCTTGCATGGTCCCCTGGATCCTAGAATTCTCTATTCTCCAGTTTTCTTTCTTTTCTTTTGAAGATGGGGAAGGTGGTACTTCTTTCACAATGAACCTTAAGCTTAGCTAATTTTTACGGTGGTACCTCTTTCACCTTTCCATCCATCTTAATTTGCTGAATAGGAGAGACATTCTATACCTGGGATATTCTTTTGATTTTTGGACATGGCTAATAACCAGTGCAACTGATCTACTCTCGAGGATCATATGATTACTTGCTTCTTAGATTTTTTGTTAACTGATGTCAATGCTTTCAAGATATGAATCTGATGAAGATTACCCATAACCTTTTACCATACATACAAAATAACTCTAGAGTGTAGACAAATCCCACCATGTTAACAATAGATTATGAATTAACCAAAATGTGTAAGGCACCATTCCAGGGACTAGATGTCATATGAAGCATACCTATCTACAAGAACAGGGAAACATACCGAGAACCTGAAAAACAAGACACGCAAAACAAAAATAAAACCAAAGATAACAAAATAAAGAAAGTGTTAGCACTTTTTCTTGTATCTCAACCTTAAACTGATTATACTTGAATGAAAACTCCTTTTGACAAGAGAAAGGCTAATTGCTAAGGATTGGATAATATCCTTCTTCATTTTTGAGCTCCACAT